>CM074719.1:102932565-103017565 GCA_037306005.1 Rhinophrynus dorsalis | reverse complement strand
TTCCCTCCCTGGTGACCCACTTTTTAGACGTCAGAATTTGTGCTGTGTAAATAAGTCTATTACATTGAGTAATAAAACTCACATGAATGTTTAATTTAAAAAAAAAGTGTATATAATTATTCTGTGTGTAAATAAAATACTTTGGTCTTGCTCTAAATAATTTATTTAGTTATACAAAGGGGTGGCAATAGGCCATCAAGTGACCTACCTCTAGTCCAGCTTGTAGCACAACTATTTAAAATAAAATTGCCCCCATATTTGGCTATATTTATTTGCTGAAGCTCTGTTTTCGCTTTTCTCTTTCTCACTATTACAGTGAGGAAGAGAGAGGCAGAGAACAGTAACAAAGGCCTTTGTCATTTGCTCAACTGCTACATGTGAACATAGTAGAAGAGATCACATGTACCAGCTCAATGGGGAAAGGCAGAAACTGACTGCTCTGGTCCTGGAACAATCAGTTACTACCTCCCAGGCATGATTCCAGTGCACCCTGAGGCACACTACGACCACTTAATACATAAAATGCCAGGACCATCACTGGTCCTTAAAGTACTGAAATCGGTGATGGTCCTGGCACGTCTTTGGATTTTAAGGGTTTAAAGGGTCACCAGAGTTTTATTATGAAAAACATATACTGTTCTAATGAGTAAAACAAGGTTACATCCAACAAATGCTTTAATCAAAAGATATAACAGTTCAAACTGTCCCAAACTAATGAAGCTGTTACTATCACATTACAGAAAGACCTTTAAAGTGCTTATTGGAGGGTCCTGGTACAAACATTTTCTGGGCCCCCTAGCACATTAAAGTTCTCTCAGGATGTAACTAGAACCTATTGGGCACTGGGCCCCTGTATGCTGGTTCTCATCACACCTACACCCTTTGTACCCCTGTAGTTATTCTCCTGTGTTATTTTAAAGGGACACTAATGTCCCATAAAAAAATCTTCTACTATTGTGTTATTTCAAAAGAATTACTTCATTAGAAAGGTCTACAAAGTGTGTCTGGTTGGAAAGCACACTTTGTAGACCGTTCCAATTAAGTAATTCTTTTTAAATAACGCGATTTCGACTCTGCTGAAGAGCCTCCTTGAATCAGCCGACTTGAATCTCCTGCTGTCAGCTTTACAGCTGACAGGGGGAACTTTCAGTGCGAATATTTCTCAAACCGCTATATTTGTGGCAAATAGTTTATTTTTTTAACATCTACAAAAGTAGAAGAATTTTTTATGGGACATTACTGTCCCTTTAAGATATAGATATAACATATACTGCTTTACCCAGGGAAGTAACTACACCTTACTAGCGTTTGCAATTGTGCCAGGACCAAAACTGCAATCAAACCCCATCTGTCTAAGGGTTCAATAGGTTCTGGTTATACTTATGTGAACATATGTTTGTGTTAGGGGGCCCAAAAAATGTTTGCACTAGGGGCCCTTTGTTGATTAGTCACGCCATTGGCTTTACCTCATGATATGAACTGTGCATGAGAATGATGCTGGAGTGACATATTAAGCCATTGCATTTTAGCTACTTGTTTTGTTTCTTCACAATTCTGCTGATTTCCCATTTATAAATGTTTTTTAATGTTTTTCAATGCAATTCTAGGGCAAACCAATTGCACTAGTACAAATAAACATTCCCATAACCCCCTTTGATTTAAGTTTTATTTTAAACCCATGAATTCTAGTAGTTTTCAATGCACTGTTTTGCAATGAGTTGGAGACCTCTCAAGCATTCAACAGGTTAAAAGCCTCACTCAAGTCAAAGGCAATTTATATTTATCTATTATGGTACATATGGCTTGCCCCAGAATTACTCCAGTTCTTCATAGTACATCAGCCTCAATGTGTTTCTGTGACTTTTCCACTCAGATGACTAGAACGCTTTGGTTGGAATGCATGGAATTCATGCTGCTGCACTTGAAAGCTTTATTGCAGGACTGGGCAACCTGAGGCTCTCCAACTGTTCAGGACTACAATTCCCATCATCCCCAGGCAGAAAAGGGAGTGCCATTGTTTTACTCAGTATGAAAACAATTACAGTATATAAGGTTTTATAAAATTACTTCTCCTTTAATACTTTGGTCAGATGGACAGTGAAGAGAGAGACTCTCTTATGTCAATAACACACCAATGAACGTTAGCTGCTTTGATGTAAATAATAGTGAGCCCAAGAAAAGCTGTCACTAAACTTTAACCCCTTAATGACCACCCGATCCGGCATATGAGCAGCCTGTAAGTCCCACTGAGCTTTATTTTTTTTTTTGTAGCTTTTGAATTCTGGAATGGCAGAGAGGCGTGCAGCTGCACTGCTATCCCACAATACCATGATGTGCCAGGACCGTCATTGGTCCTTAAGTGCCGGGACCAGTGCGACACATTAAGGGTCCTTAAGGGGATAGCAGGACCTTAAACTTTGCTGACTGCACATGGTAGTAGGACCAGATGGGTGCACCAGTGAGTTGCAAATACCACTGATCCTTAACCTTTGAGTGCCAGATGAATACAGAACGTACCTTTCTGACACTCAAAGGGTTAAACAGGGGTGCAATGCATTTCTTTGCAATGCGTTGCCCCCCCGAGCACCTGCAATAGATTTTTAATGCATAATGACACAAAACAAATTTTAGGTATTATTTTATTTTGTTCTGCAAACAGATTCAGAGAACTCCTTGTCGGGGATGTAAAAGTATAAAAAAAAATAGGTAAAGGAAAAAAGTACAGGCAATCGGATTTTACACATTTTTTGCTTACAGAATATGTGTAGTCAAAAAGAAATGTAACTGTAACGTTAACAGTCTGTGTTGGCTGACACTGGGAGGACATTCAATGACCAGTATTAGTTAGTATCACATGCATAAGACAAAAGCTGAACAATTCTGGGTAAACCTTATTGCACCACAGAGGACAAATACACATTTTCAAAGTTTGCTTTAATTTAAATGGGTCTTTACGTCCTTAAGGGCCAACGTGCGCATACGCTGCGGCACTTGATGACCACGGGGCTGCAGTGATGATCCTGACGTCAGTGGTCGCGAAGGGGTTAAACCTTTGAGTTCCAGAGAGGTAGGCAATGTGTTGGATACCTCTTTGGCAGTCACAGAGTTAAAACTCTTGCAAGCTAGAGAGGTCTCCAACCATTGCTAGTATGGTGCGGCTGGTTTGTTCATCTTATCCTTTGTACATTATGCCCTTAGTTGTTATCTGGCTAAATGGTAACGTTTCACAACAAATTTAAGTTACACTATAACCCAGTTAAAAGTGGAATATCATGTAATGAGTCTTCATCTCTATTTTATGGACTGGAACAGAGTTGAGAAAAGAGAAATATTAAAAAAAAAAAATCAGTTGAATCCTTTGGTAACTAAAGATTACACCAACACACTGAAAGGCAACGTTGGAGACGTCTTTAGCAACCAAGAGATTAAAAATATTTTTTTATACAAAATGCATTTGCTTTTGTTTGTTTACATAATACACATACCTGGGAACTTTGTCTTGTGAACTCCCTGGAGGGGAGTCCTGTGGTGGCGCTGGGGGAGATAAATGATGCAATTCATACTAATACAGGGGTGGGACTTAATTGAGAGTGGGGATGGGGCTTAACAGAATTGGGAGGGACAGGGTGCAGAAGGAAGATAAGTAGGCAGGGAGTGGGAGGAACAGACTGGGAAGAAGCAGAAGTGCAGGGCCGACGCCACCTATAGGCGAGGTAGGCGCCGGCCTAGGGCGCACATGTACTTGGGGCGCGGGCATGCAGCGGAGAAGAGCTGCGCCCGCTGCCCGCCCGCACCGCACTGGGAACGCAACACAGTGAGACCTGTGTCTCTACTGTGCTCCCTCATCGTCCTCAACTCTTTAGTAATGCAGAGCACGCTGGGAGTCATGATCTCCCGGCGCGCTCTGCATTACTGAAAAGAAGACTACGTGGAGCTCCAGGTATGTGATGGGGGGCAAGTTGGAGCTTATGGGTGGCAAAGTGGAGCTGATGGGGGGCAAAGTTGGGGCTGATGTTGGGCAAAGAGGAGCTGAGCGGGCAAGTTAGAGCTGATAGGGGCAAAGTGGAGCTGAGGGGGCAAAGTGGAGCTGGTGGGGGCAAGTTAGAGCTGATGGGGGCAAAGTGGAGCTGGTGGGGGCAAGTTGGAGCTGATATGGGCATAGTGGAGCTGATGGGGGCAAAGTGGAACTGATAGGGGGCAAGTTGGAGCTGATAGGGGCATAGTGGAGCTGGTGGAGGCACAGTGGAGCTGATAGGGGGCAAGTTGGAGCTGGTGGGACAAAGTGGAGCTGATGGAGGCAAGTTGGAGCTGATGGGGGGCAAAGTAGAGCTGATGGGGGCATAGTGGAGCTGGTGGGGGCAACATGGAGCTGGTGTGGGCAAGTTGGAGCTGATGGAGGCAAGTTGGAGCTGGTGGGGGGCATCTCTTACAGGCATCTCCAGATCAGGGGCAGAGAGGACAATCATGATATGAGGTGGGGTATAAGTGGGCGGGGTATAAAGGGGTGGGGCACAAGGGGCAGAGCCAAATGGGTGGCAAAATTAGGTTTTGCCTAGGGTGGCAAAAATCCTTGCACCGGCCCTGCAGAAGTGGGCAGAGTTTCATTAGAAACTCCCCACATCCGGAGAATCAGACTCTGCCTCGGAGACTCTGGTATTTGGGCTATGGAGAGTGTTATTTTTAATACTGTCAGAGTTGTAGTTCAAGCGAAATTGAATGATAAAGTATCCCCCTCCCGCCCCTTTTACTGATGTAACACTGTTCACCTCAGAACAGCAAGACTGTCTGGATGGATCACAGAGAGGGACAATCTTCCGTGAGCATTAGAAAAAACCTGAAAAACCTGTCAAGTGGGGGAAGGGTTTTCCTTATGCTCACAGTAAGAAGATTGCCCTTTGCTGTGATCTGTCTGGTCTAGAGACCAGATAACACATCTGAGGGGAGGTGGCTTACACTAGGTAAAATGGGCATGGGGATACTTTACCATTCAATTACTCTTGAACTACAACTCTGACAGTATTAAAGTAACACTGTCCATGGCCCAAATACAAAGAAGATCAATTGTTTTTGTGAAAATTACTATCCCCTCTTGCAGTTCAGTGTTTTCTGGCAGGACCACTGTGAAAGCTCAGGGGTCTTTTTTCAAGCCCTAGTTTTGCTCCCCACTGGTACACTGGGTCTCACAATGCAGCCCTGGCTTTACTGGCTCCCAGGAGAGCAGATCTGCATATAGGGCACTGTTCAAGGGATAGCTGAAATTTAAAGGGATAGTAATACTTTGTTTTATCTTTATTTTATTTTGTAGGCATTAAAAAAACATGAAGAAAGATATGTCTTATTTCTCAAACCTTTATGGTTTAAGAGATATTCACAAGCAAAGCCAGATCAGAAGGGAGGTGCCCAGGTAGACTGCAGAGAGGGACAATCTTCAATTAAGATAAGGAAAAAAGCTGAAAAACTTGTCAAAGGGGGAAGGGCTTTTACTGTTTTCATTGTAAGAAGACTGTCCTCTGCTGGTCTTACAACCAGATTCACATCTGAGAAGAGATGGCTTACACTAGGAAAAAGGGGCAGGAGGGGGAAACTTTGCTTATGAATATCTCTTAAACCATAAAGGTTTGAGAGATAAGACTTATATCATTCTTCGTGTTTTTTTAATGCCTACAAAATAAAATAAAGTTAAAACGAAGTATTACTATCCCTTTAAATGTAGATTCTTCAACAGCCTTATGAATGCCATCACTAAACTGACTGTTTCCTATGGTGTCTTATGGCTTGATTTGTTTTTATTTCAAAAGAGTTTTTATTAGGTTATTCAGAATGCTGAGATTATACAAGTTCCAAATGGAAAAATTGAAACATCTTTGTGGATATAAAAGGCAAGTGCCACATCTGCATACAGATTTATCTAGAGAAACAGTTTAACACCATGAAAATGGTGTCAAGAGCAAGGCACAACAATTCGCAACATAAATCTTAGCCACTTAAACAAAATGAACTTGCAATAATATAAAGCTAAATAACCTCAATTTTCGTAGGATAAATGGTAAGAGAAGTGAGATAGAAAGTTTATGCTAAAAGGAAATCTGTAAGATAAGATGATTGAAGAGGGGTTGAAGGAGAAAAGAGGAGAAGAAAGCAAAGAAAAGAAGAATATAACAGAGGGAAGGAGGAATAGTATGTAGAGGAGAAGAAAAGAGGTGGAGTGAAAGGTTAAGGGGAAGGAGAACATCAGAGAGGTAAAGGGTTAAGACGAGAGAAGTGGTGATCGTGATTAAAACAGAGTTGGGTCTACAAGGTCAAGAACAGAGCAAGAACATAACAAGTGAAGGGCTCCGCGGAGGTCATCCCATTACACAAGAGGTTCCTGTGGTATCAGAAAATTGGCGGCAAAGGCTTATTCGTTAGCCATAAGGATTGTATATCAATGAAGGCTGTTGGATCTAGTCGTCTGTGTGACCAGGTAATTCTAGTGAACATCAAATGTTCATCAACCTTTTGAACCCAATCATAGAAAGTTGGCGGGGATGATGACTTCCACCGTAGGGGAATCAAAGATTTGGCAGCATTTAACATCGTTAAGAGAAATATTTTTTTTGGCTGGTTGCATATAGGTAAGTCCTTAAATAATAATATTTGCCAAGGGTCTTTACTCAAGGAGACGGCAAGAATACGATTAATATGTAGTATACATTTGGACCAGAAAGGTGATAGCAGTGGACAGGTCCACCAGATATGTAAAAGAGTGCCCTTATCTTGTTTGCATCTCCAACAAGTAGCTGGTATGGAAGGAAATATTGTATTAAGTCTCGCAGGTGTATAGTACCAACGGGTGAGTAATTTAAGATTCATTTCTATCATATTAGCAGAAATGGATGACTTGTGTATCACAGAATAGATCGCTTTCCATTCGTCCAAAGTAAGGGTCAGGTGTAAGTCTCTCTCCCAAGTTTGAGCAAACCGAGGTTTATAAGTTGTAAGGGGCAAAGAGAGAAGAGCATATATAGTGCTAATGGGTCTGATCTTGTGGATGGTTGGGGCCAATAGACGTTTTTCAAAAAGGGATAGCGGTCTGTGGAAACAAGCTACAACATCTGTGTGAGATAAAAAATGTTTAATGCGTAGATATGTCCAAATTTCTTTCGATGGTAATGAATATCTATCTTGAAGATCAGGAAATGGGATGATTTCAACCTCTGATCTAAGATCTTTAAATTGTAGATCCATAGAGTATGGCCAAGTTGGAAATTGAGAAATCGATAAAGAGAATTTGGAAGGTGAGGAGGTGAACAGTCTGGAAAAAGGTGAAGGGAGAGGTAGCAAAGCATCTTTGTTATTAAGAGTAGACCAAATCTGAAGAACATTTCGTAGGATCGGATGAGTTAACAAAACTGTATTTCTAGCTGATGAAGGAAGCAGTGCTTGGGCCAAAGGATCACAAAAAGGGTAATAAGATCGCTCCATACGGACCCATAATTTATATGTCTGATTGCAATGCCAATCCTGAATGGAAGCAAGGATGGTAGCTTGATAATAGCGACGGAAATTTGGAACACCAAAACCTCCATTGATTTTAGGTGAGTGAAGAATACCGCTACTGAGTCTCGGTCTATTTTTGCCCCAAATAAATAAAGAAATGGTTTTGGAGATAGAAGTAAAAAAGGAGAGGGGAAGTGGAATCGGAAGAGTTTGAAATAAATACAAGAAGCGAGGAAGAACCATCATTTTAATAGTATTCATCCTCCCGAGCCAAGATATATATAAGGGGGCCCAGCGAATAAGGTCCAATTTGACCTTTTGCAACAGAGGTAAATAGTTGAGCTTATACAATAAATTCAAATCAGAAGAGAGTCG
The DNA here is from genome assembly GCA_037306005.1 of Rhinophrynus dorsalis. Lineage (NCBI taxonomy): Eukaryota > Metazoa > Chordata > Amphibia > Anura > Rhinophrynidae > Rhinophrynus > Rhinophrynus dorsalis. Next base: position 103,009,711 of record CM074719.1, on the reverse strand, counting down.
AGTACCTAAATAAGAAATCGATGTAGTAGACCATCTGAAGGGAAAGGTTGAGACTAGGCATTTATAAGAGACGGGATCTATGAAGAGCGGTAAAGCTTCAGATTTCTGGAGGTTTATTTTGAAATTTGAAACATGAGAGAAGAGATTCAATTCTTTAAGAAATTCTGGTATGGATTGATCCGGGTCTGTAGCTGTTAGAAGGACATCGTCCGCAAAGATAGAGAGCTTATGTGACGTATTTGCAATGTTAATACCACGGATCTTAGGATTTTGTCTAATAGTTTGTGCTAAAGATTCGATCACTAATACAAATAAAAGAGGCGAGAGTGGGCAGCCTTGTCTAGTACCATTTCTAATAGTAAAGGAGGAGGATAAATGACCGTTCACTCTCACTTTAGCATTAGGATTAATGTAGAGTGATCGAATATAGGAGATGAAAAGCGGACCAAAACCATATGCATGTAAAGTAGAAAAAAGGAAGGGCCAGCTGACACGGTCAAAGGCTTTTTCTGCATCAGTGGTTAACATGACCGCAGGTGTTCGGTGTGTGTTAATATAGTGAATAATTGAAAGGAGTTTCCTGGTATTATCCCTCGCTTCTCTGTTAGGAGTGAAACCTGTTTGTTCTAGATGTACTAACGACGGGAGTAGAAATTTCAGACGATTAGCTAAAATCTTCGCGTAAAGCTTTACATCTACGTTTAGCAAAGATATGGGCCTATAGTTAGCACAGGAGGACAGGTCCTTACCAGGTTTGGGAAGTACAGTGATATGGGCTTCGGTCGCTGTGGGATGGGAGGAAATGCTGTCTGGGAATGCTTGGAAGCATGTCGTTAGATGAGGAGTAAGTATGTCACAATAGGTTGAATAATAAGCCTGCGAGAAACCGTCAGGACCAGGGCTTTTCCCAAGCGGGAGAGATTTGATGGCCTGCATTACTTCATCTTCTGATATGGGTAATTCCAGAGAACGAGATGCTGATTGATCGAGCCGGGGAAGATTGGCCTTATGCAAATAGTCAAATATCGCTTCAGAAGCAGAAGATGAGGTGTTGGAAGGAGAAGGAAGATTGTAAAGATCTTCATAATAGACACGGAATGACTCAGCAATCTCAGACGAAGAGTGTTTGTGGGATCCAGAAGAATCAATAATGTGCGGAACATATGTATTCATGTTGCGACTTCTAAGTTGTTTAGCTAGGAGAGCCCCGGATTTATTACCTTGCTCAAAATAGGATTGTTTCGATCGGAAAAACACTCTCTCCACCTTAATTTGAAGAAGAGATTGAAGATGTTTACGAGAGTCTATCAAGCGCGCCCATGTGGATGCATCTGAAGTGGCTTTATGATCATTTTCCAATCTGGATATCTCCAAAAGTGCGTCAGATATTTGTTGACGGCGAGTTTTCCGTTCTTGAGCCGCCAACTTAATCAATTCTCCGCGGATAACGCATTTGTGGGCTTCCCATATTGATAACGGGGAAACGTCCACTGTGGTGTTTTCATCAAAATACATCTTGATGGTGCGACGGAGTAGATCTACGTTACTATAATTATTAAGAAGGCGCTCATCCAATCTCCAATGAAAGGATGGATTGTGAGGCATAAGACCAGAAAGAGTAAGCGAGACTGAAGCGTGATCAGACCATGTAATATTGCCGATATCAGATTTGTAAGCTAAAGGAATAGAGGAGTGCGATATCAAAATATAATCTATCCTAGAATACAGATTATGTGGATTGGAATAGAATGTATAGTCCTTGGTATCTGGATGCATGATCCTCCATATGTCTACCAGTCTAAATGCAGTTAAAAGAGTCCTGAAATCAGACAATGTGGATTTAGGGAGCGAGGAAGTGCCAGAAGAGCAGTCTAAAGGAGGAAAAGAAGGGAGATTAAGGTCCCCCCCTATCAGAAGAGTCCCATCTTTGAAGGATTCCAATTTGTCAAGAGCATGGGAGAGAAACTCCACCTGACCCGTGTTAGGAGCATATATGGAGGCAAATGTAAAGGTTTGTCTATAAATAGTGCCCTTGATGAAGATAAACCTTCCCAAAGGATCTCTTTGAATGGCAGATAAAGCGAAAGGTATTCGTTTGTGTATTAATATCGCCACTCCACTCTTTTTCACTACATTAGAACTAAGAAAAGCTTGAGAGTAATGTCTATTGGTGAGGCGCATTTCTTGTGTTCGTTTAAAGTGTGTCTCTTGCAATAAAACTATGTCCCCTCTTAAACGATGGAAGTCATGTAGGGCTATGGTTCTTTTCTTAGGAGAATTAAGCCCTTTCATATTTTGTGATAGTATGACTAACGTTGGTAGTGTGTTAGGTGTTGCCAGCAGTGTATAATTGATAATGAGAGGTTACTCTCCAATACAAGTAAACCTTTGGAAGTTCAAAAGGGACCCCGCGGAACCCCCCACCTGAAAAAGGAAAACGGAGACCCTGAAAGAATGAAGAACCACTATAGACAAGAGGAAAAGAGAGTGGAAACAGGAATCGAAGAAGTGGACAACAGTAAAGAAAGAGTAGGAAGAAAGTATAAGACCAGAAAGAAACCTGTCTAGACAGAGATATGGACCTGAGTCCCTCGTCTAGAAGCCATATTACATCAGATATGGGGAAACGTGGGCTAGCTCTTACAACCAAGGATATAAAATATCCCGTCTTCCCATACAGTGTCATATAGAGGCAAATATGCCACCATATGGCCCCGAGAGATGAAATAATGGGTTAAATAACAATATAATAGAATCAGGCTGGCAACCTAGTACCTTGCTAAAAGAGATGGAAGAGAGATGGAGGTAGAAAATAGGCAGTAATGCAGTAATGGAAAGGAATAGTGGATGAAATGTCTTCTAAATGAAAAATGATCATTGTACATTGATTGACAGATTATATAACCAAGTCAAATGCAGCAGTAACAGGCATTGTGTATAGAATAGCCCAATCAAGTTAACATTTGCAAACCAATATAAGAAAAATGTAACAATATAACAATAGGTGATCAGGAGGGTCCATAGTGTCGCCCAGCCACCAATCTCAACTCGAGCTGTAAGCCAGAGCGGATGGGAGGCGGGCAAGGCCATGGTCCCCTAAAAGGTGGAATCAGGTCCGAGTAAAGGCCACCAAACAAACCTGGGATACAGGTGTATGTATACTCCTATATATGTATATCTAGAGTCAGCCTCCCAGGCGCCACAGTGGAGCAGAGCACCCCGCTCTGAAGGATGCCCCGCTCCACTCCAGCCCCAGAGAGACGCAACTCAAATGCCCCAAAGTACTCTCCGTAAAATAATTAACACAAATAAATAAGAGAGGTATGTAAGAGGAGAGAACCGCCAATTAGGAGGTGTGAGTGAGTTGTTGCATGGATGCTTGAGGGTAGAAAATGAGTGCAGTATGATTTGAGAAAGAGGGTCTGTGTAAAACAAAGGTAAGCCCCGGGCATCAAACAAGAATTGCAAGGAGGTATACATTTATAAACACAAAGGAACCTGATCGAGGTAAAGTCTCACAGCACTGCGGAGAGAAGATCAGTTGAACCTTTATGTAGAAAAGGCTGTAAAAGAGAATTAGGGAACAACATTGGACCCTGAGTACTTGCAACCACAAAGTCAGCAATATGAAGTTCAGCCTTCAGTTTGGCGTGCATGTTTTGCTGCCACAAAGGGAGAAGTAGGAGATCCAGGAACTCTTCTTCTTTTAGTGACAGTATTCCATGGCTGAGGAGTGTCCATCAGTGAATCCCATTTAGACCGTTGTGTGAGATGTAGTGGCTCCTCCGGTAGCTGGAGATTCAGGGCAGACAGGAATTCCTTGTAGTCATCTTGATAGCGAAAAACGTAGGTCTGACCATCTTTGGATGCGATCAGCGTGAGTGGAAAACCCCATTGGTATCGTATATTCTGTTGACGCAAGGCTTGCGTGATCGGTTTTAATTCTCTGCGCCACTTTACTGTGAAGGGTGAAAGATCTCCATAAAGTTCAATGTTCTGGTTTTCAAAAGTAATAGACGACATATTCTTTGCACTTTTAGCTATTCGTTCCTTATCAACGTAGAAACGCATACAAATGAGAATATCCCGGGGGGCATCCGGCGTAGTAGATTTAGGGCGTAGTGACCTGTGTGCCCTTTCAATGGCAAAAGTTGTCTCTTCCGTGGTATTAGTGATAAAACGAAATAAACGTTGGAGGAAATCCAGCAGTATATCCGACCCAATAGCTTCGGAGATTCCTCTGAGTCTGAGGTTATTGCGCCTTTGCCTGTTCTCCAGGTCGTCTATTTTCAATGTTAGCTCTCTTTGCTGTGTAAACAGTTCAGTAGATTTGGAATGTATTTCTCGAGAAAAGGCTATAAGAGAGTCGCGGTCGGATTCTAGAACCTCCACTCTTCCTCCTAGTTGCGTAATGTCGAGTTTAATATCGGCCAATTCGTCCCGGATGAATAATTTTAAATCTGAGAAAAGATCGTGCAGGTCTCTCTTGGTGGATGGTACGTCCACATTATCGTCATCTGAGTCTGAGTTGTGATGTGGTTTGTCAGTAACAAGAGGCGAGGTAGGGCGAGACTGCAACGTCGACTGCTGATCTGCATCTCGTGCAGTCTTCCCTGATGCCGCGGCCATTTTGGGCTGTGGGTTAGGAGAAGTAACGTCCAGTTTCTTAACAAAATAGTCCTTCACCTCCTTGCCAGATTTCGGTATTTTAGATCTGGACATTTCCAACGTAGTCAAACTCCAGTTGGAGTAGAAATAATAATAGTATAATGCCTGATTCTTGCTGATTTAAACCTCTCGGGGACAGAGCCGTCGTCTTATGCGTCCATGGAGTCTCACCGCCAGGCCACGCCCCCGGCTTGATTTGTTTTATCAGCTCCTGATGTGAACTGAAGTTTACTTCTGAAGATGCTGACTTACTGGAATGTGATAGCTCAAATCAAAAATGACGTCTTGAAGAATATTTTTTCCGTGGCTTTTCTTTCCAAGGAGCAATTCTGCAGCATTATATCCCAGAACATTATCAGAACAGAGCTTAAATTAATTCTTTTGTGTTTTATATGATCCACTCACTCTTAAATGAGTAACTTTCTAAAATGATAACTCTATAAACACACACAGATAAAAAAAAGAACACAGTACACAGGAAGAGCAGCAGAAACACACACACACCTGCAACTAGGCATCCCTACCCCAGGAACTCACACATTAATTAGTATGGGTGCCAAAGCCCCCATATCAATTCATTCAAATCACAAGGGACACCCTCCCTAAAAAAAACAAAAAAACATAAAAGAATGAAGTTCTCTAAACCCCACTCTGCCATCTACCAGCAGTAAGATAAAATATGCCCCCCTCCCACCAACAGTCCCAACACTAGCAATAATGTACCCCCTCTAGACCCAGCATTAACAATCTAGGCTCCATTCTCACTCCCCATGTGCTTCCCATGTCATATCCTTACCTTGAAGTCAGACGTCCAGTGGTGTCCTCGATGCCCTGGTCCTCTACCCATTACCACTGTTTATATGGCCAATCTCTGTTCTGAACCTTCCCCATGCTTCCATTAACTGGGAGTTGGGGTTACACAAGGCAAAAGAAGGTTCATTGGAGTAACCTCACCTCTCATCCAATCACCATGTAAATGGAGGGGTCATGCACGCATATAACATCACCCCTCAATCTATTCAATCATTGGCTAGATGGAGGGGTGACATTACGTTCATGTGTGACCCCTTCTTCTGGATGCTGATTGGCTGAGAGGGGCAGTTACTACAGGTCACAGTCTGTGTCCTGTGTGACCCCACCTCCCAGCCAATGGGAACATGCAAATGGACTTGAACAGGGATTAGCCATATAAAAGTCAATCCCTGCTTATTATTCTAGCACACCGGCTCAGGCAGTAGCCCGAGTAGAACTAAGGGGGGGTTTAAACTTTATAGTGGTAGCGGCATTGACTGTGGTGACAGTTTGATAGTATTTTTTACTTTCCTATTAAAGTGTGGAGATGCATACATTAAAGTACCAGGGTGTCAAGGACACCTCTGGACCTATGATGTCAATGTAAGTGCATCACATAGGAAATAAGTGGGGAGGGGGAATGGGGCCTAGATTGTTTGTGTTAGGTCTAGTGATGAGGTACTTTATTGTTTTTGGCTTTTGGGGGAGTAGGGACTTCATTTTATTTTAGTGCTGATAGTGTTTCGGAGGGTGGGACTTCATTCTCATATATTTTATATTTTTTGATTGATTTACATGAATTAATATGTGGCTTTGGACCCCATATGAATTCATCTGTGGGTTTCTGGTGTAAGAAAGCCTAGTTGTGCATGCATGTGTTGTTTCTGTTGTAGGAGCAGAGTTACCATAAAAAAATGTATCCCTTTAACATGTTAACATGCACCGCATTCAATAGAATAGAATGAATGAATGAATGAATATGTTTATTTATATAGTACCACAAGCATACACATTGTTTACAATTTAAGGTTTAGAGAATACAGGGTTACACGTGCTTTGAAAGGGAGACACTGGAGGTGAGGCACATGCCTGAACGCTTACAATGTAACGTAATGGGAGACAAATAGAGTCCATAAGTGTCAATCGTGGAATACAGTGATAACGTTTTGGTCAGGATAGGGGACACATAAATAAAGTAAATAAATTATAAGAACCTTAGTTGTGCAAAGTCAGTGCATGCTGTTTTTTTTTTTAAGTGGTGTAATTTTAAGCATGACTTGAATACCGTAAGAGGTGCAGCAGCGCAGGTTGGGAGATAGAGCATTCCATAGATAAGGAGCAATGAGAGAAAAAGGTTTAATAATTGACAGGGCTGTAAACACAAAAGGAGATGTATGTATGTATCTTTATTTATATAGTGCCATACATATACACAGCGCTTAACAGAATTTGAAATAATACAATACAAAAATACAGAACAGGGTTAAGAGCATTAAGCTAAAGTGCGATCATTGCGTTATTTTTGGGGGAAAGTGCAGCAAGGGAAACATACACTGGGAAAGGGACCCTGCCCCAAGGAGCTTACAATCTAAGTAGATTTCATGATGACAAACAGAGACAGTAGGAGGATGATTATAAGTGCAAGTACAAGGTGTGGTGAAGGAAGTGCAGAAAGATTCTGATGTCACTATCGTTGTGCAAGGATGAGGATATTGCTATTGAGATGCCTCCTTTAGTAGGTGGGTTTTGAAGAGATGCTTAAATGTGATGATTGTGGATGATTGGTTAATGGTGATAGGGAGGGCATTCCAAAGTCGAGGGGCAGCCAGTGAAAAAGCTTGTAGATGAGAGATGGCTCAAGTTGTGTAGGGAGAGGACAGGAAGAACCCTTGGGAAGACCGTAGGGTACGGGAAGGGGTGTAGCGGGAGATAAGAGCAGAAATGTAAGAGGGTGCTGAAGAACACAGAGACTTACAGGAGAGGAGGAGAATCTTGTAAGGAATACGATACTTTATAGGTAGCCAATTGAGGGATTTCGGGAGAAGATGAGAGGGCAGGTATCTGGGATCAAATGTGGTGATTCTTGCAGCTGAATTGATAACAAATTGAAGTGGAGAAAGATGAGAAGCAAGAAGACCAGAGAGTAGAATGTTACAGTAGTCAAGTCTGGATAGAATGAGTGCCTGAGATAGAGTTTTTGCAGTTGACATGCAAAGGAAAGGACGTATTTTGGCAATATTTTTAGGAAGAAGCGACATGTTCTAGTGACAGCTTGGATATGGGGGGAGAAAGTTAATTTTGAATCAAGTATGACCCCAAGACAGATTGCTTTGGGTACTGAGTGTATGGCATAGTTCTCTGTTGTGATGGAGAAGGGGGTTGGTGGATGGAGGGAACACCACCAGCTCTGTCTTAGCCATATTGGGTTTAACCCTTTGAGTGCCAGAGGGGTACGGAATGTATTGCTTTGCAATGCATTCCGTACCCCTCTGGCACTCAAAGGGTTAAGATGGCAGTGGGCCATCCATGATGAAATAGCGGACAGACATTGAGTGACTCGAGACTGCACAGCTGGAGTGTGGTCAGGGAAAGAGTGATAGATTAGAGTGTCATCCGCATACAGATGGTAATTAAACCCAAAAGATGAGATGAAGTCACGAAGTGAGAGGGTGTAGAGGGAAACGAGAAGTGGTCCCAGGACTGATCCCTGAGGAACATCTACTGTGGGGACCTGGGGAGATGGGAAAGCGTTAGCAAAAGAAACACTGAAAGTACATTTAGAGATGTAGGAGAAAAGCGATTTTAGAGGTGTGTCACGGATGCCAAGGGTGTGCAGTGTGTCCAGTAGGAGTGCATGGTTAACAGTGTCAAAAGCAGCAGATAGATCTAGTAGGATTAGTATACTGAATTGTCCTTTGTCCCTTGCTTTGTCCTTTGTCCCTTAAGTGAGAGAATACAAGGCGTTCCAAGATCTTAGATGCAAAGGGGAGAAGTGAAACTGGAAGGTAATATGAAAGACAGGTGGGGTCGAGTGAGGGTTTTTTGAGTATTGGTCTGACTATTTCATGTTTGAATGAGGATGGAAAAGTTCCTGTAGGAAGAGAGGAGTTAAAGATATATGTAAGGCTGGGAGCAAGAGTAGTTGCTAGAGCCTTACTAAGTTGAGAGGGCATGGGATCCGAGGGGCAGGTAGTGGGTGGAGAGGAGGATAGTAAAAGAGATACCGCCTCCACTGCTATAGGGGAGAACGAGCTGAGGGTTGCTCGAGGTGGACTAGGAATCAGGGGGATAGGAGGAGAGGATTAGAGGGTATGGTTTGTTGGATAGACTGTATCTTATTTTTGAAAGAGTCAGCAAAGTTCTGTGGAGTGTTGGAGAAGGAGGAGCAGTTTAAGGTTGGAGGTTTGAGAAGAGAATCAAAGATTTTAAAGAGATCACGTGGGTTAGATTTGTGGGTAGTGATTAGGTTAGAGAAGTAGTGCTGTTTAGTCTGAGTGAGAGCTGTGTTAAAACAGGATAGCATGAATTTATAATGGTGAAAGTCGGCAACAGAATGATACTTCCGCCAGAGATGTTCTGCAGCTCGACAACAGGTGCGTAGCATGCAGGTTGTTGAATTTAGCCAGGGTCTGGGATTCCTGGGGCGGGTGTGTTGCCTTTGGAGGGGAGCTTGCAGGTCCATGGAAGATGTTAATGAGGTATTATATTCATGGACCAGAGTGTCGATGTTAGTAGTAGTAGAAGGGCAGAGAGAAGAGAGGGAAGTCTGCACAGTTGATGCCAGGTCTGTATCACGGTGCCCGTGATCCCTTTCTGTCACTCTCACTTGTGGTGCTCTCCTATTGACTGAGGAGGTTTGGCCCGCCCCCGGTGACCTTGTTATACCCAGCCATTGACACCTGTCACTTGCCCTTTCGTGGTGTTCCTGAGCCAGTGTTGCTGTTGCTGTCTTCAGTGGATCCTGATTCCTGTGTACCGATTTGGCCTGTCCTGACTACACGCCTGTGTTCCTGTTCTGTGTACCGACCTGGCCTGGCTGACGTTCCTGCTTGTGATTGATCTGGCTTGTCTGAGAACCACCTCCGGGTACCGACCCGGCCTAGCTGACATTCCTGCTTGTGATTGATCTGGCTTGTCTGAGAACCACCTCCATGTACCGATCCGGCCAGGCTGACTTCCTTCTCCGTGATCTGAACCGGCTTGTTCCTGAGACCTGTGCGTACAGCTTCCTGCTCCACTGTTGCCGTTGCGACATTCTGACTTCTGCTGAGGCTGAGTACCGGACTGTTTGTATCTCACCACAGTACTCTTTCTGTGTTGGGCATCCTGTGCTGAGTCTCCGTTACCGACTGCTGAACTGTGCCTCCGTTAAGAGCCTCCTTGATACTTGCAGAGCATTTCTCATTCCTGCTAAGCTTGATTCCTACGAGCTGCTTAACCTGTTCAGTGCTGGCATACCTCTTGTGAGCCTTTATGCTTATTACTGAGCCTATTCCTGTATGCTGCTACTACTGCCGAGCTGGACGCTTGTACGCTTATTTGGACGGCAGCTCAATCCTCCACCTAGCAGAGTAGTCGGTGTGATTACCGCGTCCGGTGTGGCGCTATTGGCTTCAGTGGTTGTCTCCGTTATACGCCCGTGGGCGCTATTGGTTCACATATCATGCAGCACAGAGTGGCCTCCGGTGTACGCCCGCGGGGTTATTGGCCATCTCTAGAGTTTCAGCAGTCTCAGTATTATGCCCGTGGAGGCTAGTGGCTTAAGCTCTTGCAGGTTTCTCCGATATACGCCTGTGGGGGCTAAAGGCTCGAATCACTGTATTGCTGGTTTCCATTATTACGCCCGTGGGGGCTATTGGCCAGTTCTTGCAATCTAGCAGTCTCCATTAGGAACGCCCGTGGGGGCTACCGACTCTAGCACTAACTTCCATTGTGGTCTTCATCGCTACACCCGTGGGGGCTATGCGCTGCTATTATCTAAGACAGTACTGACTGTGCATTCAGCCTCCTGTGCATTACCATATGCAGATTTATCACCACCTTGGGCATGCCAAACTCCACAATTGAGACTGACTGTTGTATTTACCCTTGAGTAGCCCGGCTACTGTTTCCTATCAGTATATGTTACCATTACAATCCTGTTCACCTACTTGTGATAGCTATTGTTCGCTGTTCCTATTGTCGCCTGTAGAGGACGTTCCTTGTTATTTCTTTTTATTTAATAAAACTGTGTTTTATTTTACCGGCTGGTCTGAGTGTCTTGAAAAACTGTAACAGTCTGGTAGTTTGACTGAGTGTAGGTTCCTGGTTAGGAAGGGTGATTTAGGGAGGGCAGGGGAAGGTGCGTGAGAGAGTGTGAAGGAGACAAGATGATGATCAGAGAGTGGAAATGGGGAAACTGTGAAGCCAGAGACAGTTTCTGGTGAGGACTAGATCTAGCCAGTGACCTTCCCTGTGAGTGCTGGCAGCAGTCCACTGTTGAAGGCCATAGGACAAGGTCAGGGAGAGAAATCTGGAAGTAGTAGATGAGGAGGCATCATAAGCGTGTAGGTTGAAGTCGCCAAGGAGTAATGTGGGGGTGTCTGATGACAAACACAGAGAGCCAAGTTTCAAATTCGGAGAGAAAGGGGGAAGGGTTGCTTGGGGACCTATAAATCACAGCTACCAGGAGAGGGACAGGGGAGAAGAGCTGGACTGCATGCACTTCAAAAGAGGTAAAGGACACTGATGGAGGAAGGGATAGAGGCCTGAAGGGGCAGAGCTGAGAGAAAAGATGTCCCACACCCCCACCCTTGCCATCAAAGCGAGGAGTGTGAGAGAAAGATAGGCCACTATAGGAGAGAGCAGCTTCAGCAGATGAGTCAGAGTGTGAGAGCCAGGTTTCAGTGATAGCGAATAGGTTTAAAGAGTTAGAGAGAAAAAGGTCGTGGGTAGTGTGGAGTTTGTTTAGTAGAGAGAAGACTGTCATTGGCTGATTGTAAGTGGCACGAATGGAATTGTTGGAGGTCAGAGTGGAAATGTAGGAAGAGGTAGAGGAGAGAAGGATCTTGACTGTGAGAAGCAATAGTTTTGTCAGATATCCAAAGTTTGATAGACTTCCATTGGTGAGATTTGAGGGAGGGGGGCAGGGGCAAACCTTAGTGACAATAAGGTAATTTGTGCTGCAGCATTCTGTATGGATTGAAGTGGATGGAGCTGGGAGGTAGGAAGGCCAGAGAGAAGAAGGGAACAGTAGTCCATGTGAGAAAGAATGAATGCTTGTGTGAGAATTTTAGTTGTGGAGGAACAGATGAAGGGATGGATTTTTGCTATGTTACACAAAAGAAAGCAGCAGGATTTTGCGATGGCTTTGATTGCCTCTAGGCACCATGCTTCTTATATTGGATTCATGGTAGTGCCATTAACAGTCACCTGGAAGGGCACTACTGGGCCAGGCCTTGTTGGGATGAGGATTAGTTCTGTTTTTGACATGATGAGCTTAAAGTGCCTATGATCCATCCAGTATGACAGAGCCAGAAGGCAATCTGTGACTTTAAATTGAATATCAGAAGTCAGTCGAGATGAAGATAAATAAATCTAGGTGTCATCTGCATAGAGGTGATATTTGAGTCCGAATTAGTTTATAAGATCGCCAAGTGTTATTGTGTAAAGAAAGAACAGAAGCAGTACTAGAACACCAACAGAGAGGTGGATGGGGCGGATGAAGAGGTGGCAGTGGAGACAGTGAAGGATCGGTCAGTTGATAAGAGGATAGCCAGTCCAGTCCTAAGTTACAGATTCCTTAAGAGTAAATTTGGAGGAGGAGAGCAGGATCAAATGGGCTGTTTTACTGATTTCTGAGGGTGCTAATCTAACTACCATTGTGTATTTTTACTCGCTGTGGTTGGTCACAGCACAGATAATAACATACCAAACTGTGGTTTAAAATGTCTGTCACTTTTTTTTTTACCTGTCCTAATAGTGTTGATACTTGAAAAACGAATCCTCTGCACCAATTAATAGTAAAATCAAATCTTTATTGTGAACAAATGGACCACGGCGGTAACAGTCTCACGCGTTTCGCACACACAGGTGCTTACTCATAGACTGACTACACTACACACAACATCATTCTTTATACTGAGAACTCTTAACGGCTTTCATTCAAAACAACCAATGGCAATAAGCTGTATTCTTTCTTAATTAGCAATAATTATCCAATCAACTGAATTTCAGAGTCCATACAAGGGATTAACCCCTCAAGATCAGACTCCATTCAAATGACATGCTTCTTTATTGCATCAATGGTATGTTCCGAATGAAGTCCTCTGGTTCTCAATTTCAATCCAAGTTAAAATATGTTGTATAACAACAACATTACAAAACATAAATATTAAAAACATTCTCTATATAGATATTTAGTTTTCTTATTAGTGACCATAATTACTCAAAATAACTCAAAATAAATCCCTCGACATTAGATCATATATTTCTAAATTTCCATATTAAATGGACTAATGTAAATTCGAGTAAAACTGAGTCTCTTAACAACTATCAACTGTCATCATGCAAATATATCAACATGAAAAAACTAGTTAATATAATAAGCACACTGCTACTTCCTCCACCAATATTAACCCCTCAAGTACCAAGGCGGCACGGAATGCACAGCCAAACAAAGCACTCCGTGCCACCACGGAACCCAAAGAGACAAACCACTGAAAAAACCAAGGGAATGTGGTCTAATACCAAAAACTCTACCCTTTCATCACTCAAAAAGCCGGAGCAAGTATAACATACCACAAAGATGATACACCACGCTACTATGCATCTTCCCAAGATCAAATCACTCTTGATACTTTTTATATTTATTAAAAATACAAATTAAAAACAATAAGCAACATCATATGCCTTATTTAAACCTTTAGGCATTCTTGTCGAGAGCGTGAATATCCAGTATACTTCTCTATAGGATAGAGCTCTGGACAAATCTCCACCTCTTATTTTCTTTATCACTCTCTCTAAACCTTGTACCTCAAATCCATCCATTGCAGAGCTATGCGTAATACAGAAATGGGAAGACACTCCCGTCCTCAGATCTTCATTTCTGATGTTACTAACATGTTCACGAATACGCTCTCTGAGGCTACGGGAGGTCTTTCCCACATACTGCACCCCGCATAACCTGCAGGTGATTAAATATATCACATTTCGTGTAGCACAAGTGATATATTGTTTGTTCTCATAAACTTTTTCCTGTAACTAAAGATCTAAAAGAACTTGTACAGACTACCCACCTACAGCATTTACATTTATTACTGCCACATTTATAAGTGCCTTTTGTATCCAACTAAATATTAGATTTCATATTCCTATTATAATACATACTTGGAGATAACCTTGTGGCCAGAGTAGGAGCCCTTTTAGACACAAACCTACACCCTTTTTCCAATATAGGTTGAAGATGTCTATCTCCCATTAATATGGGTAAATGTTTTTTGACTATTGCTTTGATGTTATTATATTCACAACTATATGTAGTCAAAAAAGTTACCTTCTCATCTTGTTCATGAATGTTGCCTCCTACATCTTCAAGTTTGCCTATACTGTGAGGACTCAAAAGTTCATTCCTATTTCGTCTCCTTGAAATTTTTTCCGCTCTTTTAATCATCCACTCAGGATAGCCTCGCTCCAAAAACCTACCTCCAATCTTTACACATGCAGCATCGAAGAACGCGTCGGTGGAGCAGTTTCTCCTCAATCTTAGAAACTGTCCCACCGGCACGCCCCTCACTGTATGGCGCGGGTGACAGCTATCTGCTCTCAATAACATATTCGAAGCTGTAGGTTTACGGTATACATTAGTGAAAATAGTTCCCATCAGTGAACAACTGCTTATCTCCAAGTCCAAAAATAATATTATTGTTGTGACTAACCATAGTGAATTTTAAATTATAGACATTATCATTAAGATCATTCAAAAAAGAAGAGTGTATTAAGGATCTATGACCCCTCCATATAATATATCATCGATATATCTCTTAAAGAAATAAAGATGATGAAAAAAGGGATATCATCTCCAGAGATGTGGGACTCCTCCCACCAACCCATAAAAAGGTTGGCGTACGATGGTTGATGTTGATACTCCAGGCTGCATAATAATTTGAAATATAAAGGCACATTATACACAAAAATAAATATAGGCAAGGGCAGTCATTCTTGAAAACAAGTTTACCTAAAGCATGTTGTAAGAGTCAGATATACCTACGTGTAAAAGTTACAATAGCTGCATGTTTAGATTTTTAATTGGAATGGTACCAGGGGACCTCATTCTATAATAAAGTATTGCTGTACCAGTGGCAGGGATATAGCTATTTATTGGCTGAGAGGACTGAAGGTCTCATGCGTAAGGACCAAGGTCTTGTTTCCAGTTTAGGCCATGCAATAGTGCTATAATCCATACAGTATTGGTACAATTGGGCTGTGAGTCACACTAATAATGTTTTAAGATGTCACAAATCCCAGGTCTTTTGGGAACCCAGTGACTCTACTGGCTAGTCTGCAGATCCATGACCAGGTAAAAAGAGACACAAAGTCATTGACATGGCATGATCTTTCTGAAAATTAATTTTAGATATCTGATACAATTTAAATTTAAAGGGGTACTATGACTCTCCTTTGACCCCATCCTAAGCTTAACTTAATATGCCATAAATATGGCATGCTAATGGGGTGCTGCTGCCAACTAGTCCTCTTGTTTCAAACTCACAGGTTGCTCTATCTTGGGAGGCTTTCTTTGTCCATCTGAATCTTCTTCCGGTTCACTGTGCATACATGCGTATAGTGCTAAATTTGGTTCAGTGAATTAGATGTAGTATGCATGTGAATGCATATACACACAGCTTTGTTCAGTGAAAGCTATTCACAAAATAAACACAAATAAAAGCATAAATTAGTTCCACTGTGTTACATGAGATAGTTAAGCTGGATGACCATTGCAGAGCATGTTGCAGACCAACAGTGGTTGCTGCATGTTTTCACAAACAGTGTGTCAAATACACAAATTTAGAATGGGTATCAATGGAATTACAGAAATAGTACATTTTCTATTGGGAAAATGTATTACTGTTGGGAAACAAAAAAATTGGCTAGTTCTTTGCAAGTAAAATGTGCAATGGCATCAAGTTTTTCATCAAACATTGCTACAAATAGTCACCATTGTAAGCAATCTTAACTCTTTATGTTTCAGAGGGGTTACACATCTTTATAGCCCTGGCAAGCACTGATACTGAGAATTATTTTTAATGCACTTTTCCTTTAAGGCAGCCAGGATCAGTCTCTAAAAGGGATAGTAATACTACGTTTTAACTTTATTTTATTTTGTAGGCATTAAAAACACATGAAGAATGATATAAGTCTTCTCTCTCAAACCTTTATGGTTTGAGAGATATTCACAAGCAAAGTTTCCCCTCCCCGCCCCTTTTACCTAGTGTAAGCCATCTCTTCTCAGATGTGAATCTGGTTGTATGACCAGACAGATAACAGAAGGGGACAATTTTCTTTGTATGAAAACAATGAAAGCCCTTCCCCCCTTGACAAGTTTTTCCGCTTTTTCCCTTATCTTAATTGAAGATTGTCCCTCTCTGCAGTCTACCTGGGCACCTCCCTTCTGATCTGGTTGAACAGGGGGGGGGGATACTTTGTTTGTGAATATCTCTTAAGCCATAAAGGTTTGAGAGATAAGACATATCATTCTTCATGTTTTTTTTAATGCCTACAAAATAAAATAAAGTTAAAACGAAGTATTACTATCCCTTTAAGCATCATCACAGGAATGCTAAATGTAATTCCCAAACCAGGGGATTCCATTGTGCCTTTTAAATGACTTTACAAAGCATAGTAACCCTTTATTTTGACTTTACATATTTTGCATTTGTATAATACACAAAGTCATATTACCTACACTTTTTTCAGTTTGCTTTCTACACTTTGAGCACCCTGAATCTGTTCCCAGTGAGATTAAAGTCAGGGATTATGAAAGAAGGTATACTGATACACATACCTGGGAACTCTCCGGATTTGCCCCGGAGACTCCGGTTTTGACACTGCTTTACCGGCATACCTGGGAACTTCCAGGTGAGGGCTACCCGGAGGGGAGTCCTCTGTTCAGCGGGGGGTGACAAAAAATTACGCTAATCGCGTCAAAAAGGGGCGGGGCTTGACGCGAGTGGGGGGGTGGGTGCTTAACCCTATGAGTGTCAGAGTGGTACGGAATGCATTGCAAAGCAATGCATTCCGTACCAGTCTGACACTCAAAGGGTTAAAGGTGTCACATAGAAGGCTGGGGACGGAGGAACAGCGGGAGAAAGAGCAGATGTGGCAGAGTTTCAATAGAAACTCCCCACATCCGGAGGAATCAGCCTCTGCCCTGGAGACCCGGTAGAGCTCTGTCAGAACCGGAGTCTCCGGGGCAAATCCGGAGAGTTCCCAGGTATGTTTACCGGGTCTCTGGGGCAGAAGCTGATTCCTCCGGATGTGGGGAGTTTCTATTGAAACTCTACCCACTCCTGCTGTTTCCCTCATTGTAACTCCTTCCCCAGCCTTCTATTGAGCACTGTCTCACAGCTTTAAGCCCCCCATGTGTCAAGCCCCGCCCCTTTTTGACACAATTCATATCATTATTCTCACCCCCTGCTGCACCAGAGGACTCCCCTCCTGAATGACCTCAATGGAAAGTTCCCAGGTATACTGATACAACACAGAAAAAATGCAATGTAAAAAGGATAGTCCCACAGTGTTACATTGCTTCACTATCCTTATTGATGGTCACTGACCAGAAAATGCTTTACAAAGAGAAATTCAGCACGTATAGGCCTTGATTCAGTTATGGCTATTTTTTCTGCTGATGGCATATTTTTGAAGTACGGTAAACTATTCAATTACCTGTGTTGTGAAAAAATGCCGGGAAAAAAAAACCTGCCTGGTGATAAAGTAAGATGCGTTTTTGTACATAGCAAATAATGAAAACGCCTCAAGTTGCAATTCAATTAACTGTTAGGCCTTAAAGGGATAGTAATACTTAAAATGTAAAAAAATATATGTTGTAGGGTTTGTCCCCCTGAATAAAACAAGGGTACTCCCACTGTTGTGAGCGATTTTATTAAAAAATTATAACAGCTCAAACTTGAATTTTTGAGATGCAATATCACAGTGGCCTGAAAATTTTCAGTGGCGCTGTTGTACACCATCCTATGGACAGCTCTGGTCCATAGACCATAAATCTCCATAGGATGGTGTCGCAACAGCGCCACTGTAAATTTTCAGGCCACTGTGATATTGCACCTAACAAATTCAAGCTTGAGCTGTTATAATTTTTTAATAAAATATCTCTCAGCACTGGGAGTACCCTTGCTTTATTTGGAGACATAAACCCTACAACATATATTTTTTTTACATCTTAAGTATTACTATCCTTTTAAGATCCGATAAGGGACTCACTTTATCGCAGGAAATTTAAGACCAAGTTTTTTTGCAAGTAGAGTCCCTTATCAGATCTTAAAACAGCCGAAGTAGCAATTGAAATAAAAAAAGTGAAAAAAAAAGTTCCCAGTGGATGTATTGATATGGAGCCCTAAGCCCTAATCTTAGAAATAATGACAAAACTGACATATATAACTATGTAAAATCTGTGACCCTTGTCTATGAAGGAAAGTCTCTCTGATGCAAACTGTCAACATATGTTAGAGTTTAATCACTTGAATGAGAAAAAGTATGGCAATAAACCACACACATATTTTTTTCATATATCGAAATACAAAGGTCTGGCTATAAGGTAACACTTCTCCAAGCCAAAAATAAGGCTATAGAAATACCCAATTGCACTATGAACACATACTTAGGGAAGTACTTCAGTTAAAAATTAAGAACTTTTTTTAATAAGGTATAGTTCAAATTGAAACACCTTGCACTTCAAGTTGGCATCCTTATAAAGTATTTGTTTGTTACATGAGGCCTAAACTTAGTCTTGGATATGTCTATGGGGTTATCCATTCTTTCTTTGTGCAAAAGTTGAGGATCCCATCCTCTAATCTTTATATGTGCCTCTGTACTGTCTGTAAACTGGCCGAGATAAGATAACAGCCTTTCTGAATACAGGAGGGATGGGTACAAGTATCAGTAGATTAACTGCCCCAGCTCTAGTCATTCATTAATGACTGCAGATACAAAAACAATACATATAGTTTATAAGACAGTCTACAAGTGCAGAAGATTTTGAAATCTAGAATTAAGTTAATCATTTTTATAGATGCTAACTTGGAGTAGGTTATTGAAATGTATATAACCCAATGACACGTTAATTGTTAGTGTTCATATAAAGGGGAAGTGACATCTCCTAATAATACCCCTACTTTCCTTACTATGGCCAGAAAATTCTAATGGCCTTTACAAATTTTGCACTTGCTCTTTTATTCAAGAGATAACACTTTCAATCAGTCCTGGATATTGTGTCCATGGGGACAGACATTTGCTGGCATTTTTTCATACTGAAGCAGGCAGAGTACTTGAGTTTTCTTAACCCTTTAAGGACTAAAGGGTATGCAGTAGGAGGAGTTTGGGTTCTGTAGTCCTGCCATCAACTGTAATGTTCGCCTATACATGACATCCCAGACTGAGTGACAAAGTTATCTATACAATCAAGGATCTAGGAAAAATCAGAGGGGCAATTAGGATTGTCTGGCCATAGTAAGGCAAGTGTAGGGTTATAATTAGAGATGTTACTTCCCATTTAATATAATTTAAACTTTAAATACAGTGTTTAACCTCTCAGATACTAGTGATATTTCCAATCCAAAGAGTTAAAAAAAACATTAGTAGGACAATGAGCAAAGAAATGAAGATTTCGCAATGCAAAGAACAGTGATGTAGCTTTTATCTAAGAAATAGATTTTCCCAGAGGGGTTTTTTAACAATGCATTGCACACACCTCTGGACCTTAAAGTGTTAACCCTTTGAGTGCCAGAGAGGTAGCTAATACATTGCAGTGCAATGCATTAGATACCTTACTTGCACTCCAAGGGTTAATACCAGCAAGCCCAAATATCCTGTATTTTAGCATGTGTAGAGAAATAGAGTAATGTAATAACACTTTGTTAGTACATAACATAAAAAATGTAATAGAAGAAAATAACTCCCCAAAAGGCCCATACTGTCTTCCCTTTGGCACAAGCAGTGGTAAGGTGAGATTTTATGGAATGAATATCTTAGTAAATTGACTTAGGAAGGTGTAGTACTAAGAATGTTTCAGTGTCTGTTTTAGATCAGCATACCTCCCAACATTTCAGATGGCCAAAGAGGGACACTTGTGTTTTAGGGAGTGTAGCTGGGGGCGGGGCTAGTAGGCGGGGCATTACCGAGTATTTTTAGATTATTTTGTGACCTACTGACACCTCCTTGTGTAACTGAATAAATGATTTAGAACAAGACCAAAGTGTTTTAATCACACAGACTAATTTATATACACAAATACTGAAATTTATACAAACATATATGAGTTTTATTGCTGTGGAGCAATTTAATACACTAACATACACACCACACAGTCTGATCTCCTAAAAAGAGGGACACCAGTGTGGGAAAGAGGGACAGAGGGATTTGGTTCAAAAAGAGGGAGTGTCCTTCCTAAAGAGGGACACTTGGAAGGGATGGATCGGGATCCTACTAGTATATACATCCTAAGATCCTCTGCTAACACAGAAAAGTTGCAGACTTCAGGGAGAGGGCGGTCATATGACTGCAAATGAAAGAAACTTAAAGGAAAACATATATTACTAAAATAATAAAAGTTAAAATAAACTGTATTATTTTGTAATCTCTCAGAAAACAGACAGCACAGCAGAAAGATATTGCATTTCAGACTTTTATGGCAGGAATTTGTATTCACTTTCTTCTTTTTTATTATATTTTTAATAACACACATAAGGAAAAGTGTTCCTGGTGTTTTTCCACATCTCGGTTGAGAGCCTTCAGTTATTATTATCTCTGTCTATAAATACACAGGACGTTTTTCTAGTCAATTCTGTAAGAGATAAACTTCTTGCGGACTTTGCATTCTACACACCTACTCTTTCAGTGTGCTACTATGTAACTTTGTTTTTATCTTTCTCTAAGATGCACTGTGTTCTTTTAACTTTTAAAGCGGAACTACCACCTATTTTAAACTTTATGGCAAATAATTACCAATCTGGTGACTAGCTGCTCAGTAGTGCTAGTTGCCAGAATAATTACCTTGTTAATGAGAATGATACCCTGCTCCAGGGCTGGCAGGCAGTAGAGAGCGCAGACATCTTTCCATAGTGACGTCTGCGCACCTGTGCTGTCTGTCCCAGCTGGCTCTAGAAGGAGTTGCTGAGAGCTGTTCGGCTCAAAAAGGGACTGATGGCGCAGGTGTGCAGACTTCACTATGGAAAGATGTCTGTGCTCTCTACTGCCTGTCAGCCCCGGAGCAAGGTATCATTCTCATTAACTAGGTAATTATTCTGGCAACTAGCACTACTGAGCAGCTAGTCACCAGATGGGTAATTATTTTCCATAAAGTTTAAAATAGATCGTAGTTCCGCTTTAAAAATTGAACTTTGCATGATCTTTCTGATCAGTCTGACATCTCAGACTCGTAGAATACTATGCTGGTTTGGTGCTGACTGCTGTGTTTTGCAAAATTCATAAAAAAAAACAACAACAACACAACCATTTCTTTACCAGAAGAATGTTTTTGGAGTCTGACATGTCAGTCTAAGCAAAGAGATCATGATGACACATGCAAAACATAATTTTTCATTATCTGTTTCAAGACACTGAGCATGTTTAAAAGTAATAAACCAGTAGCACTATAGATGGACAGACACACAGTCCCAATGTTCCCATTGTTTTATACATAATTGTCAACCCTTGAATGCTAGTGAGGTCCAACGCATTGCTTTGCAATGAGTTGGAGACTTCTCAAACATTCAAGGGCGTAAAAGCTAAATTTAAATGAATAGGAATGTGTATTTGTTGTTTATTATGCTTTTGGTTTGGCTGTGAATTGCTCCAGTTTTCATTTGTACACGACCCATTGTTTGGAATTCATAAATTCTTGAGTCTCTTTTTTTAAGTAATCTTCTGCCTCCGTACATTTCTTTGAGTAGATCTGGAATATGATTAATTAGCTTTCATTTAAAGCTTTGAGTGCCAGAGGGGTATGCAATACCCCTCTGACACTCAAAGGGTTAAGAGAAGAAATGCAATATTTTCTTTGCAGCCAGGGTGTGGCTACTGGTGGTTCACTTTTGCCCTCTCTTAAATGCATTGTTAATAGAGATAGGTGGTTTGCCATACGTCCTTGAAAGGTAGTTTTACCCATGTAGGTCTTTCTACATATGTATTTGATACTTGTGCTTGTACAAGTTAAAAGGTTCCTGTTACCAAAAACAACTTTGGCGAGTCTGAAAGAGCAATTAAAATAATTTATATGCTACATTAGCCATTTTTATTTGGAAAGCATTTTTAAAATTATTTAGAGAAATAGATCATTCCAATTAAGGTTTGCCATGCAGCCTTTCAATGCTAGGGGGGTGGTGTCAGTGAGTGGGGGAGTTAATGTAGGATCTGCATGGCATACCTTAATTAGCATTATCTATAAATCTAAACAACTGAAAAAATAGTTTTCTAAATAAAAAGGTTAATGCAACATAGGTGATTTTGAAAGCTTTTTCAAAACCGCAAAAGCTGTTTTAAACTGATAAGGTCCCTTTAAATTGTGCTTTATTTGGATTTTGCTTCCTATTTGCAGATGAGAGAACCCCATTCCCATAAGCATGCTCCTGTAGATGATGCAGGAGGAATACCTGTAATCCAAAAGAGTGAGGTGGATGCACTCATGTTATTTTAGCAAGCGCCCGATATACAGTACATGTGGGAGAAAAAAGGCACTCACAAATCTTTGAAGTGATGAAAGGTCATAGAGTTTATTGCATCACTATGCTTACCTTTATCAAGACATCAGCAGAATAAATAAACCATATATATCGTGTCAGTTTAAAATTCAATCTCTGTTTACAATACCACAGAGCTTGCTCAGTGACATCCCCACCTAGAACATATATATACAAATTTACCAGTGAAGCTCTACTGGCGTAGCCTCTTACATAGTGATTCTCAGCCAGGGTGGCATATGCTTATGGTGCTCCTTGTTTTCTATAAACATTCAATACTCAGAGTTCAGTGTTTGGTTTTTGGCATTCTGATTGTGAGACCTAAGAATATATATTACTTATGTATACCCTTCATAATGCATACCTCCCAAGTGTCCCTCTTTAGGAGGGACAGTCCCTCTTTTAGACCCCAATCCCCCTGTCCCTCTTTCCCACCCTGATGTCCCTCTTTTTAGGAGATCAGATTGCATGGTGTGTATATAAGTGGATCATATTGATCTACAGCAATAAAACTCACACTTTTGTTTGTTTAAACGTCAGTATATGTGTTTTATAGATTTGTGTATATAAATAAAATACATTGGTCTTGTTAGAAGTCATTTATTACTTTACACAAGGAGATATCAATAGGTCATAAAATAGCCTAAAAATTCTCGGTAATGCCCCGCCTACCAGCCACTCCCAGAGCAACACCCCCTAAAACACAATTGTCCTTCTTTGGCAATTTGAAATGTTGGGAGGTATGATAATGCACTTGCTAAATGCCATACAATGTATATGGGAGCCACAAAATATTTAGATTGCATTTTAGGAGTGCATTGAATAATGAAAAAATTGAGAACCACTTATCTAAAGCCAGTGGCTCCAATTCAGGGTATACACTGCAGCATATTGTTGCTGTAGTGCATACAACTGGACATTCACCGCCATCAGTAGAATATTAATGGCAGCAAACCCTGTACTCCTGCTACATAGCATGCATAGGAAAAGAAATAAAATCACACCATTTCCTCTACGCCTTACTTAATATATATACATATATATATATATATATATATATATATATATATATATATATATATATATATATATAGAGAGAGAGAGAGAGAGGGAGAGAGAGAGAGAGAGAGAGACTATGTTTGGTATGAATACCAGACAACAAGCACACATTAGGGTCTAGATAAAAGTAAAAGATACTTTTTATTGTGTTATATCATCGACGTTTCGGCCCCCTCAGGGCCTTCCTCAAGCACACTATTTTTTCTACATATATATATATATATATATATATATATATATATATATAGATAGATAGATAATGTTAAGGCATAGAGCAAAGGTACTTCCTGAAACACCCACAGACTGCCTCATTCCCCTTGGCACAAGTGGCATTAAGGGGAGGAATTCTGTTGTGCATAGGTTAGTAAACTGACAAATAGTAGTAGGGTCAAAAATTATTTGAGCACTCAGTTTAGTATAGAATATTCATTGTACATCGCCCCTGAAGTAATTCAGAGCAAACTTACTATTCCATAAGGGACAAGTGCAAATTCTCATTATTTTCAATGGATATTATAACCCCTTGAATACCGGAGAGGTCTCCAATGCATTACAAAGCAATGCCTTGGAGACCTTGTTAGCATTCAAAGGGTTAAAATCTGCTTTAATATCAATGGGAATTTAAGAATATTTGTATTTGTCCCCTCTGGTGCTGTTGGTTTGCTCTAAAATTACTCGGGAGGGGGGATGTAGAGATGACTTCTCCAGTGATATCCATTCTCCAATTCCTCTGTTATTCTATGAAAACAATGCTCTAAGATCTCTAAAACTGGATAAATCTTAGGGCATTGGCTTCATAGAATAACATAAGACTTTGACAGTTTAGAACACTGGAGATGTTATCTCCAATTTATTACCCCTTTATCACCTCATTATCACACTTTAGTGCATCTCCATCCAGTTCTTCTTAGTACATCAGCCTCAGTGTACAGCTGTTCTCCTGCAAAGCAACATTGTTCATTTGGTCTTATTTAACACTGTGTTATTGTTGCCAATAACATAAATACATACATTGTACTAACACTTTTCTGTGTTGGATGGAGAACACAAACACACACACACTTACATGTCAATAAACAATGAATTATAGATCACTGAACTGATCTGAATGATTGTTCAAAGTATCGAGTCCACAATATTAAGTTTAAGCAGATTCCAGTCATGATCGATCGCATATCAGGGCAATAATGTTCTTAAATTGTTCATCATGAATTATAAATAACATTGTGTCACATAAGCATATAGGGTTAAGTGTACAATAAAACCTGATGAATATAAAAATAAAAATATTGTTACAAGTATCACCATGTGATATGACGTAGAAAGAGTTCAAATTAGTTCAAATGTATACAGTTCAACTAATCATGACAAATACATAGCAGTGCTTTATACTGGAGATTTAAAAACTCAACATTTTAAACATAGTTCATACCAAATAAGCCGTATGGCCAGTTACATTCACTGGAAAACATATTTCCAAGTTTACAAATCTATATGAGTACACCACCTGTAGGTAAAGTTCAGATTGATTCTGGTTATTTCCAGTTGCCTATCAGGGCAACAATTACACATGGAGAATAAAGTCTTAAATAGTTAATTATGAAATAAAGATAACATTGGAAAAAATGTATGAATTTGTTAGTACAGCTGTATGGCGTTAGCCTGAAAATTCAGTGGCTGCACATTCAGGTATACACTACAGTGTATGATTGCTGTAGTGCATACTGGAGTACAGACTATTCTAGCATTGGCCTTTAATTCTAGAAAGTCCTGTATACCAGTCCTATAGCATGTGCAGGGAAATGGCATACACATACAGCATTTTCTCATTTAAACACACTGGTTTAAACTGTAATAATTCTGAAAATATGCATCTCTCAACAGTGGGAGTACCCTTATTTTTCTCACCGAAAGACCCTTCAATATCTAATTTTCAAAACAAATGTTTATTGCACCTTTAAGGGGAGGATATCTGTTGTATGTAGTTTATTACATTTACATTAGACAGGCAGAGGGACTCGAAATTGATACCGTTACTTGATTTATCTCAGAATCAGGTTTGTACTTTCACCCAATTGTCTCACATAAATCTGTAGAGTTAACATCATAATACATATTGCTGGAAATAAAGATAAAAATATTGTCAGTGATATCACCAGGCAATGTGATGTTAAAGAGTACAACTTGAACAGTTGTGTAGAGTTTATCCAAGTATTTGAAAACACATTAAACTTAATCACATTGCTTTATACTGGAAGTTTAAGAAATTCAAACAAATTTCAAAATGCTTTTTCATACCAGATATGAAGACATAAGCCAGTTACTCATCCTGTGAATTGTGACATCACTGAAGAGCACATTTCCAATTCTGCAGGGAAAGATGTATAACATAAATTATTGTCTCACCATTTAGACTCATAAGTAATGCCTTCTATATCACTCCAAACATTATATCCTCATTCTTGGTTAAGGTTGTAGTCCAGAAGCTGTACCTTGATCCAATTGAATCTAACAGCAATAAAAGAGGTGGTATAAAATGTTGTTGGACTTGGTTCCTGAGAAGAATCACCAAGGTCCAACACATTTTTACATCATCTTGTAGGGGAATCCGGTTCTGGGACCAGCCGGCGGCTCTTCTGCAGAGCCAAGATCGTGTTAATGAAAGAGAAATCCTCCTCCTCAGATCCCTCCGGGTTGGTCTGCCTCTGGTCACCTCAACGCAGGCTACTTCTTATTTTGATTGATACTGCTTCTATGTATGAATTATTTGCTTTTCTTTGTATACACTTTTGTATCTAATCTCTCTAATAAAGCTTTTGAAAACAAAAAAAACAAAAAACAAAAAAGTACATGTAGAAGACCGTTCCAGTGAAGGATTTCTTCCATTAACACGATCTCGGCTCTGCCTTTGCCGGTCCCGGAACTGGATTCCCCTGCAGTCAGCCAGAGCTCTGACATCAGGGAGGGGGTAAATTTGACAGCGATTATCTCTCAAACCATAAAGGTTTGAGAGATGGCACTGGGGGCATCTCATTTGTTTTTTTTTAAGGGCTACAAGATGCAGCTTTTGAAAAATTAAGTATTACTGTCCCTTTAATACGCTGCTGATTACTTTACTTTTATGTGACAAAAGCAGCAAATCTAGAGGCACAAAATTATTTGCTTTCAAGAAAGATATTTCTTTGATAAATATAGCGCAGGTGTGTCCCCCATGGCCGAGAAGTGCTTCTTTCCAAAGTTATTAAAATTCAGACCTATTAACCTGTGTGTAACAATGCCACCTGATGTCCAGAACATTTTTCAATTGTGTTCTATGGCAGAGGTGAGCCACAGGTTACAGTTTATCACAGAATGTTATAGTAACACCTCAGACATGTTGTGACAGTTTGAACTGTTATAACATTTTTTTGAATCATCCACTCACTAGCAGTGGGAATATCTGTTTTATTCAGCTTGTATGTTTTTTTTGTTCTTATTAAATAATAAATGTACTGATCCTTTAAGAGATTTGTTATGTTTGTTATTTTATAGGCTAAGGCTGGAGACATGTGAAGAGTGGAGTTGTGGCTTTGTGTAGACTTAGGGTTATCTTATGGGTTTGGTCTACAGGCCTCTGAAATCCATCACTGGAAATAGCTGTATATTCTAACCTCCACTCCCCCTTTTAAACTCCTCACCCCTTTTGCAGCACCCTCCATATTTCTTCTGTCTGCTTCTATATTTCCACCATTACTCATTTATTTCTGCAGTTCAACCTCTCTGTACTTCTATTTAATTATCCCTCTCTGTCCTTCTAAAATAAGTGTTCCCTCCCTCTTTCCACTCTACCATTATATTGTGCCACATCACTTTCTGATTTGCAACTTTACGTTGCACACATCTCTGATCCTTAAATGGTTAAAGGCAATAAGACAAACCAAACTAGTGTTATTAGTATATAGACATTCTATGCCTTGACTAAAATGTCCCGGGTCCATTGAGTTTTTCTTTCTCAAATTTTGGCCATAAAATCCTAATGACCCATATTAATTATGCCCTGGTACCCTTGTTCAATAGATAACATCTTCAATATTCCC
Organism: Rhinophrynus dorsalis; assembly: GCA_037306005.1. Lineage (NCBI taxonomy): Eukaryota > Metazoa > Chordata > Amphibia > Anura > Rhinophrynidae > Rhinophrynus > Rhinophrynus dorsalis. Next base: position 102,982,167 of record CM074719.1, on the reverse strand, counting down.
TGGATGTTATGTCCATGGAGAACAAATTCTGATGGTCACTAATGAATTAATTAAGAGTGGATTTGTTCCCCAAAACAAAACATTAATTGGAAATCATGTCCATGAAATTAGACATCTTTGTTTATGCACTCCATAACTGATTTTATAGAGGCAATTATGGTTTTCTGTCAGATTAAATTAAGTAGTCGGTTACTATTAGGAGTGTTCCTTTAAAAACTACAAGGATAAACCTGCAGACATGCATATCATGTAAATCTCTAGGTATAGATTTCTTGCCTCAATGAGCTATTGATTGATTCCAGAATGTTCTCCTGGTTCAGTGTTGTAAACCACTTAACTATCAGTGAAGCAGACGTGTTCTCAAACTAAAGTGCTCTCACTGTTATTATATAACATTACATTGTTTTCATAATCCTATTTACCTTTAAACACATCCTTAGATAATGCTGAGTACATTTATGTTTTATAGCTATGCCAGTTTCCGTGAAGTGACTGCTGCATTTTTGTTGATTTACTTTTGCTTACTAATCTCTCTTTCACGGCCTGCTAATTGCTAAATGTCTTATTTAAAGGGAGAGTGAAAAAATATAAAGATAGATAGATAGATAGATTAAACCACAGTCTTTACATAAATCACACTTACTCTGGGAGTAGCAGTAATGTACGCTCAGTGTATACATCTCCCCCATGAGCTTCCCACAGCTGATGGTTATTGTTGCCTGCTAGACATCACCCTCACCTACAGAACCAATAGTAATGGGAATACCATGGGAAATGCCATCACTTGCTGGAGGTGGAAAAACAAGCATGGGCTGGATTTCTGAAGTTAAAGCTGTAAATTTAGAATACTGTTTCTCCATAAAAATTCATAGACATCGAAGGGAATTATATTCAGATCACTAAAGTTTTTTATAAACAGAATTCATATAAGGGTAGTATATTGTTACAACAAGTGTAAATAATCATTCTAACTTTTTATTGTCCCTTTAAGAAATAACTTTGGGAAAATAAGAAGAGGTTGGCATTCTGCAAAGAATGTCCTCAGAGTGGAGCAATGCTGATCAATGAGTAAACTGCTCTATAATTCATCTCCAGACTGCTGTTTCAGACCAGAAGAGAGAAAACTCAGGTCACATGATAGAGAGTCTAATTTAACCTCTTGGATGATAGATTGTCTCCAGTGCATTGCTTTGTTAGCATTCACATGGTTAAAAAAGATTTTATTTGGATTGTTAAACTTATTTTTAACCCCTTGAGAACCAAAGGGGTGTACAATGTTTTCCATCATATGTTGCACACCCCTCAGGTCCACAAATAATTAAAATAGGTTTTTAAAGGGATCATAATGAAGGACAACATATGAATACAGATTTCACTGTGACTCATTATTGCCTCTTTAACCCTTCAGAGGATAAAGTCATCCCCAGAACATTGCTTCTATTTAAATCAGTTCTAAAAAAAAAACACTGAATATAATTCCCTCCAAAGAATCTATAATACTTTAGAACAACATTTACTTTCTTTCCTCTCTTCTGGAAATAAAACATTTTTGTGACAGTGCCCCTTGGAGAGTGAGAACAAAAAGAGCATACAAGTGTGTGTGTGTCTTGGCACAGATTTGAACTTTCCGCTAACGGGCGGGTACAGAGAAGTAAACATCTAGTTCCAGCATTCTCTTGTATGTAACAATCTCTATACTAGTTTCACTCATGAATCATAATGTACAAGTAACATCCAGTTGCATAACTAGTCATTGAAAGATCCCAGTACAAACATTTCACACTTACACAATCTTTATTCACTAGGCACTGGATTAGAAAGAGGTTCCCAGTCTTGTTTCAATAACGTGTAACACAAAACAGCACTGACAAGGGGAACATCAGAAGCATCATATATTTGTTCCCATAGTAATGCAAAAGGTAGAGACACTGGCCTGGCAACCGGTCTAATGCTTTTCATGTGGTTGAGACATACTTGTAATCATCAGAGACCATAGGGGAAAAACCCTTTGCAACAAAAAAACTTCCATCAGCTCACGAGTACCCGATTAGTAAAGTACACATTGTTTTGGTAAAATTAGGGATAGTGTCTGATGCAATATAGGGATAGTTTGATACATATGCACATAGGAAACCTACGACAAGTAATAGCTTCTTAAGGGCAAATGGTTGTCATCTGACTGATCTGGTTAGGTACCTGTGGGCAAGTTCCTCAGATTGTGGAGGAACTGTTGCACTTATATACTTTGTTCATTGGACAGCCATGAACTGAAGGAAATTAATTGTGGATAAGGCTTACAGACTAGCCTTTACATGCTTTTAGGGGTAGGCCATCACACTACAGAATATAATAAAATTAGATGGATTGTTTCAAAGCAATTCCTAATAATGATGTTGGTTGTTCACCTGAAACCTATACTTTCCAAGGGAGGACTGTAACGGGCCATAACCCGTTACTGGAAAATGTTTTGCTTGGCTACAATGTTATAAACCACTTTCAATGAGAAGAGCTGAAGTTCAGGACAGCTGCGCTCTCACTGTTCCAAAAAGACTGAAATGCATGGACTGTAAAACCTGCCGCAGGCTGGCTGCTGTACCGGCAGCCTATTCAACAAGTCCCATAGACTTTACATGGGAAAGTAGGCGGCCCCCTGATTGGCAAGTCTGAGTTAAAGGGACTCCATTGACTTTGCATGGGAAAAGTAGGTGCCCCTTGGATTGGCCAGTTAGCTGCCCACCCGCTGGTTCCGATTGGCTGAGACAGCAATGATGATCTTGGCCAGGATTGGCCATCAGATTCCAGGCTCCTGATTGGCCAGGGTTTGAAGCGGAATATTCAAAGATGCTTCAACCCCCTGGCCATTGTGTAAAGATGTGTATTCGAGTCCCTCAGCCTTTTGTCACAGTGTTTACCCTTACTCAGTCCCTTTGTGTAAATAATGTAATCATGTCTGGTCCTTTGTGTTATGTTTACACCATCTGTCTCTGTCCATTGTCTAATATTGTATCTTGATGTGGTTCACCATGTATAAAAGAGTTGAAGTTTGTGCAATAAAGTGTGTTACAGTTTGAACTTGAACTGGCTCCTGTCTCTCTGTTGCTGGATGGTATCAAGGGACTTCTGTTGACCCACATCCTAGGAAGAAATGCTGCTTGAATAACCGGTGGAGCTGCCAACTTGTAGCTGACCTCTGGAGGGAGAAACCTGGTATGACGGCCTGAGTCCAACCCAAGGACATTGGCCTACATTGGCTGTGATTCTGTCTTATAGTTTAGGATAGTGACAGGAAAAGGGTAACTTGGATTGATATTAAACACATGTATGCATGTTGTAACGGAAAATGTGTATGTTGTGTTTTTGGGAAATCTTTAAGGACATTTGAATCCTGTGTCATTAAAACAAGTTTTATAGGCCATGTAGTTTATGTGATTCCATGTTCCATCTGCAGGGTTCAGAATGTGGGGGAAAATATATGGACATTTAGAGAGAGATACATAAACATGTGACTGACATAGACTGTGGGATTTTAAAAAAAGAAGTGACTCAGCGCTTTTCATTATCCCATGGTTCGGATCGGTGAGGCTTCTTGGTACAGGAAATAAAGAAGATTCCATATGTCTGTTATTGTGGTGACAAAGCAAAGAGACTCCTACAGTGTGAATTTTTGTCTTGTCATTATATGCTTTGCTTACAGTTAGTGTGGCAACTATTCGCATTTTGTATTGTTGCGAGTGAAGGGAGTTCTCTGAATCTTAATGACTTATACTTAATGAAGTGTTATGTTCCTCCATGAATGTAATATGTTTTGAATCCCATTAATACATCTGAGTAGTTTTCTAATGTTTTCTCTTTCTTCCTATGTGGAGCACAAGAACCACAGGGTAAAGTATCCTCCAACAGGAAGGCAGCTGATCTCATGTTAATTCACTTACTTTCATTTTTTATTTCATCTTATTATTTTTTTTTACCTTATTCTATCTTTTACCTTGTGTTTAATGCACCTCCAATTTTTAGGGCCATAGGGCCCTTAAACACAGGCATGTGGGATGGCCATATTGGATTGGAACTAACTATTTCACTGGTTGCACTCCGGTGGTTGTAATGGGGCATATATGGCTTTTCTATCTTTGAACTGCAGAGCATTGCTCCCCCCCCCATATCGGGGGGTGGTGGTGGTGCTATGCACTGGGGCTGGAGAACCACTGCACCATTTTGGAAAGGGAATTGGCTAATGATTACATTACCCAAAAACCCATTTTCCCCCGGATTTAAGGCATGAGGAGGTTTTATGATGATCCCTTTATCCCTTTCAGTCATATAAGTACTTTTACGTTTACTGTCATATAATATATTTTAAAGGGTCTCCTGGCTATGGGTAAGCTACCAAGGTTCTGGGGTTTCCTCCTTAACCCCCTTTAACCCATTGTTCCTCATGCCAGATTGGTACTCCTACAGATTTCTCTTGTACTTTATGTTCCTCTTGCACTGTTGCAACCACATGGCTCTCGGGACCCATTTCTAAAGAACATGAGCCTGCATGGGATAAGGCCCTAATTTTTTATGTGAGTTCAGCACCTTCCTCTATTCAAGGTATTTGAGAATCATGGTCTCAGAACTGCCCTGTTCTCCCCAAAAGTTTTTTCAGCCATTTTATAGAGGGAAACATTCCTACGCTAGGGGCCTCCTCAGTTGAAGAAGGGGACTCTGATAAGGACAATTTGGATTCATCCTTCGCTATCAGGTATTTTTCCATTCTCCTGCTGAGGGTCTCATCCACACTTTCATGGAAACTCTGAGGCATCAGAATATAGTTCTCCTTCCTCTCATATTTTTAAAAGGTGCAAAAAGGAGATTGAGTTTTTTCCTCTTCACAGTTCCTTAGACCAGGTACTTCTGGGTGAATGGAAGGAGCATGACAAGAGGTTGTTCCTTACCAGACATCTCTCGCTGTTGTATCCCTTTTCGCAGATACTTTAGTGTATGGGGATACTCCCCTGCCCCATTCTCTCACCTTTCCTAGAATATAGCTTTGCCACTTGCAGATGCGGCAGCACTTAAGGACCAGGCAGATAAGTGTATGGATTATCGTATGAAGGTGAACTTTGTGGCTTCGCTGTTGCCTTATGTCACACCTGGCTAGAGACATGGATTTGTGTTGGTATCAGCTTTTTGAAGCTGTCCATGTGTACAGGACTAAGGAAGATATTAATATGGCTAGCTCTAAGATCGTTGAGACTAATGTGTATCTGGCAGAAGCAACTTTTGAGCAGTCAAATTAACTAGGAAAAGGCCTCAGCTTTGTCTGTTGCCACTCATCATACTTTGTGGCTAAATAACTTCCTTCCCATATGTCTCTCTCTCTCTTGTATCTGTTGTCCAAGTCTTCCAAAAAAGTCTTTGGTGCCCCTTCCATTTGTGGACAAGAATTTTTTGGCCCAGAACTGAAATAGGCTTTTAGTCATGCCACTGAAGGTAAGAATGCTTTATTGCAATCCTTCTTTCCAAGGAAGACGCAGGGTTTGCTTTACTCTCACCAGTATTGGTTTGCACCCAGGGCTACGACTTCAGAAGACCTGACATGCCCTACCCCCAAACCCAAACAAGCCTGGACAGGCAAGAAGCCTGCTCAGAACTTCATGACTGACCAGTCTACAGCTGCATGACTAGCTGGAATCTGGTCTGCCTCAGACATTGGAGGTTGTTTGCACATTTTTCACAGCATTTGGGCTCTTTCCATGACAGATCAGTGAGTTTTGCAGGTAATTTCAAAAGTGTGCCACAAAGACTTCAAGTCCCTTCCTCCTGGTTATTTTTGCATGTCTAGGATTCCCTGCAATTCTGTGCCGAGTCATTTATTCATAGATGTAGTCTCCCTGGAAAATATGCAGGTCTTTGTACCTGTTCCATCTCAGGAAAGGTTCATGGGACTCTATTCCAAACTCTTCAAAGTTCCCAAAAAACAGTAGATGCCATTCCATTCTGGAATTGAAGTTCCTCAAGAAAAGGAGGATGCTGGAGCGATATATTCTAGATCTACATCATCATCATCAGTACTTAGGTCATCTTCAACACCGCTCTCCGCTTCTTCCCCACGACTATTTTTTATATTCTTCTAGGCATTTAGAAGCCTGAAATGATATCTTTTTAATTTTCCCCTGTGAGGGATTTTTGTCAGTGTGTTGTACTACTTTCAGGATATGTATTTTTGTGCTTGTATGTCTCACTGTCAAATGCAGCTGTTGGTTGAACTGCTGCACGTTCTTGCACTATGCTGTCAACACTGGAATGGATCTTGATTTCAGCTTCAGTGTTCCTAATTGGTCTATCAATAGTACTGGTGCTGGTGATGGAACTCGCTAGAACACAGGTGAGTTAATTAGAGGTTAAGTGATTTTGATTAACTCGCATGTGATCTTCAAAAGGAAAGCCTCAAATCTTGGCCTGTTAGTTGGCCCTGAGGGCATGGGTTGAGAACCACTGCCCTAAACTAAGCTTTAACTCCATTTTATTAGCCTGTCTTCTATAGCTCAGAAATGTGCTGCCTCTCACAAACACAGAATGGCATGTTGTGGGAAACTGACACCCCTTGTATACTATGCCTGAGGAAAGAGAAAATAAACATTCCACATGGTGGCGAGAAATTCAGGCTTCCCATTGAAAAGTGGTGAAAAGTGCCATTGTTCTCCTGTTTCTCTTTTAAGGCAAAAACTTCCACCCATCCCTACTGCAGGTGGATACTATCCCACATGGTTACTGTTTTTCACGTGAACTATGAAAAAGGATTTATTGGCAAGTACACAAAAAGCCCCTTTTAAATCTTTTGTTTTTCACTATATTAATATGTTTATTTATTTTTTTTATTTTGTAAAAACCCATTTCCTCTGTTTATTGTTCCTTCTCTTATACTGGGTCTGTTTAGGTCTCTAACACCTTGTTTGATTAGTCTCAGATGATCCTTTGATTGTGGGGAAGTAACTATTGATATCACAATGATTGACCAAAAGTTTTGCTGGGAGGGAGGGACTTTTGACCCTTTAAACAGAAAAATTAAGGGCTTTCCCTATGACCTATGATTAAACATGTGGTCAGTTGCCAATCAACAGTCTATACATTCTGCATCGCTATGGGTTTGCAGAAACAAGCACACTATGTATAGATGAAATGGGAAACTGCTTGGTGAATCTTTGTTAGAGCAAGATTTTGCAGTGTTGATAGGCAATAGACCTCATTCATGACAGTGTTCAATATCATTCTGCTGCTGAAAGAACTAAGAGTACAATCATGTATAAAAACATCTTTATAAATCCATGGTAAAGCCTAATTTAGTTTATGGAGAATAATTTTTTAAATACTTTGTAAAATGACAATAAGAGACTATTTAAAGCTCTTCAGCAAGAAAATATTCAAGATATTTTTGCCAATTTTTATTTGAGTAACATTTTTGTATGTAGTTTATATATTACACTAAGATCCATTTTGCCTTTTACTTCCGAGGCTCCTTTATATCATTAGTTAGACAACATAGTATTTCTAAAAGATAATTGTTATATTCTATTATTTTACTATTTGACCTCTGAACACACAGGCAGGGGCGAAGAAACAGGGGAGGATGTGGGGAACGCATTCCACCCAGGAAATCATGTGGGTGACAGATAATGTAGAAACCCCCCCAGGTGCTAGAAAAATATTTTTGAGGCCAATACGAAACAAAACTCTTTGGGAAGCTATTTATTCAAAGAGCTGAGTTAAAAAGAAACAAGATCTCATCCAGTAAGGCTAGAGGATAGATATTTTGGGCTAAAATTAATGCAGCTTTGTTTTACAGTAAGGACAGTAAGGTAGTGGAATTCTTTGCTTTTGGAAGTGGTTTTGCAGAAACATATGCTTTCAAAAAAATATTGGATACCATTGTAGCTCAGAACAATATTGAGAATTGCGGTTATTAGTTTTAGTGAATGCATTTCTCTTTTTTGTATCGCATTTGTCCTAATTTTCTTATTCAATTTGACAGGAAGCGAGCTGTGCCTTTGTGATCATTGTTATGGCGTTATTCTGGTGCACAGAAGCTCTGCCACTGGCTGTCACTGCACTTTTCCCTGTCCTGCTCTTTCCAATGATGGGGATCATGGATTCAACAGCAGTAAGACTTCTTCCATGTCACTGATTTTTTGAGATATGTGCATCATCTCAAGGGCAAACCAACAGGAGGTTTCCATTTGCACTTAAACCCCTTCTGATGGTTTCCATTGTCATAGTCACAAGGAGATGTAGGGTGCACATCCAAGTACGGTCAAGTAAGCCCTGCATCCACTTATCTGGGCCTCTAGGGCACGAGATAAAGAGTTAAACAACTCCAAATAATAACCCCCACTTACCTAAAAATTAACAGAACATTCAAATGGCTTTTATGAATGTTCCTTGGTTTGTAAGATAACATCTTCATTCAATCATAGATGTCATGTTTGTGGAGGTGGACATGACAGATGCTAGGAAAACCACAGGACCTCAAACTCTGTTCACCACACATGGTAATTAAGGCTTAAAGCTCACTGCTAATTTTAATCTTAATCATTTAAGGACCAGAGGGCCATTCAATGCAGTGTGCACCCCCTCTGGTCCTTAAACAATTAAAGGGATAGTAATGTTTCATAATAAAAGCAGCTCTAATTAATCATCATAGTATTTGGACTTTGGAGAGTGTTATTTCAATTTTGTCAGAGTTGTAGTTCAAGAGTAATTAAATGATAAAGTATCCCCCTCCCGCCCCTTTCACTGATGTAACACTGCTCAGCCAGAGCAGAAGAGAGGTGCCCAAGTAGATTGCAGAGAGGGACAATCTTCAATTAAGATAAGGGATATACCTGAAAAACTTGTCAAGGGGGGCAAGGCTTTCATTGTCTCATAGGAAGAAGAGTGTCCCCTGCTGTTATCTGTCTGGTCTCTGGACTGGATTCCACATCTGAGAACAGATGGCTTACACTAGGTAAAAGGGGCAGGAGGGGAAACTTTGCTTATGAATATCTCTCAAACCATAAAGGTTTGAGAGATAAGACTTATATCATTCTTCGTGTTTTTTTAATGCCTACAAAATAAAATAAAGATAAAACGAAGTATTACTATCCCTTTAAGTAGACTCATGAGTTATGCCTGATTTGGTTTGAAAATACTGTCAGTACCTGTTATGTGAACCTCTATGTACATGACGTGCAATACTAATTGAAGATATTGGCCAAGACACACATCACCATATGCACTAATATTTAGGCATGCAAGGGGAGGGGAGGAGAAGTACCCCAAAGGCATACACGGTTGTCAAACTGCTGTCGATGTGGGAGGGATGCCCTCCTTTGCACATTACAAGCAGTAGGACAATCCTGAAGTCTGAGAGTAATGGTCAATGGGGGAGTGGAGAGTATCCTTTCAGCACCATGAACAGCATCACTCCCTTAACCGTTTGAGTGCCATAAGGACGTGCACTATGCACCCGTGTGGCACTCAAAACATTAAAAATGTACACCAAGCAATACATAATCATCCCCTCAGCTCTGTATCATATTTTATACATGTTTTGCACCCACATGGGGACAAGGATGAGGGTCAGGCAGCATCCATGGGTATTTGTGGCTACCAGCTGCCCTCCAGCCTTGTGCCCTTGCTCACTGGTAGCCAGAGAGCCCCATGTACCCTGCTTGGCCCCCAGCCTTGTTCCATTGCCTACTGGTAGCCACAAATCCCCATGGGCACTGCCAGGACAAGGGAACAAGGCTGGGGTGTCAATCAGTGCAAATGGGGCTAACACACAATGGTGATGGTCCCCATTATTAGGAGTTAGATGTCTTTTAAATTAGTTAATTCCTATAAATGTTATATCACCTATATATAGGGTTGCAGGTGATAATTATATCAGTGTTGTTTTTATTTCCAACTTTCACCAAAGACTTCAATAGACATCTTAATGATAGGACTAGTGATATAACGTAACACTTAAAATGCAATCCAGCTAACAGAGTGATGAACATATTCATCATTATTTGTGTTAAGAGAGAGATAGGAATAGCTAAGGTTACAAGCTCATCACTTCAAAAAGGGACACATATGAAAATGAATGCAACATGGCTACGTGTGAGCCAGTGCAGCCCATGAATAATAACTGCAGCCATGGAACATGCATTTTTCATAGAGGAATGATCTTCAGCCCTAGGAATGGCTGTAAAAGCTGAAACAGTTTTGAAGATACAGACATACCACTGAATGTGTAATTAACTGCAACACTGAGTGAATGTAACCATGCAGAGAAAAATGGATGAGAAAACACTGTGACTGAAAAAAATAGGTATTTGAGGAAATATAGATAGGCAAGTGAAAACAATTGGTCTGCAAGAACTGGAGTGATTATGGGGCAAACCAACTGCACCATAGGTGACAAGTGAAAAAATTCCATTTACTTATATTTGAATTATAACCCCTTGAATGTTAGAGAGGTCTCTATTGCATTGCAGAGAAATGCATTAGAGATCTCTAGCACTGAGGGAAGTTAAAGCTCCATTTAAATCAAGGAAAATTTGAAGATTATTTTTGTCCCCTGCAGCACAGTTGGTTGGCTCCAGAATTACTCCAGTGCATTAGCCTGAGGTGAGACTGAGCATTTTACTGAATTTCTATCAAGCAAAAAAAACATTTATAATTTATATATACATAGATCTAGACCAGCTCCAACATGCTGCCTGTGGCTAAATGCGGCCTGTTGAGCACATATGAACTAGGAAGCCAGTTTGGACTATCAACAAGCCTGCAGCAAAGGATGTGAGAAAATGTTTTCAAAAGAGAAAAGTGAACATAAAAACTTCCACTTTTCGCCTTTCGTGGGAATTCACAAGAAAAGTATAATTTTTCAGATTTTTTCCACCACACACATACTGACTCCCCCAGGCTTCTTCCACTACACTGGTAGCCATAGACCCACACATGCTGATGCCCCAGCTTTGTGCCACATCACTGGTAGCCACAGGGATGGGCAATGAGAAACCATCCATCAGCTCATCTGCTGCCAGACTACAACTCCCATCATTCCTTGGCCAGCTGGAATGATGAGAGTTGTTTTCTGGCACCAGCTGGAGGTACTCTCATTGCACAGCATTGTCCCCAACCTTGTTTCACTGTGCTGATAACCACAGAATCACACATACGAACCCCAGCTGCCTTGTCTCACAGTATTAATAGAATTACATACATTGAACCCCTACAACCTTGTCCCATTGCACTGGTAGCCTTAGAGTTCCAGATGTATCTCACTGCAGTGTTAGCCATAGAACTACACAAAATAAAGAGACTAAACTTAGGCAGGGTGTATTTGATATAGGTGCAAACCAGCAAAGTTCTTGCAGGAAATTTTTCTGGGATCAGTGAAAAGGCGCTCATTTTATGTTTCTGTGCAAGTGAATTTCCTGGGGAAAAAGCTTCAAATTGTGTTTTTCTTGTGAAAATTGCATGAAAACATTGACTGGCAGCAGCTGGAGGGACTTTACACGCATCCTATACCTGTCACTGACATTATGTAACTTACACCCTGCAGTTCTTGAGAATAGTTCAGTCTGCTGAATACAAGTTGAATACCAGTCATTGACTTTATCATTGACCTGCACTAGGCCTATAGCTAAGCAATTACACAGTAATAAATTTGATTAGATTTGTTTTATCTGAGTTTGTATTTCTGGGAGAAAACTTATTTTTGAATAGCTATTACGCTATAATTCCCCATTGTTATCTATAAAAAAAATGAGTGCAACCCTCACATTTATGGATTTCCGATTATGTGGCCCATGACTGAAAAACTTGAACTCCCCTGATTTAGGCTGACATTTATTAATGGGTTAATGACTAAACATATAAGGAAATAAACATTTACCCATGAGTATTTGCCATTTGCTTGTTTATCTAAAGGATTGGGTAAGTTTGTACTTACTCATGTATCAATGAGCAGATGCAAGTTATATTATGTTATCATATGGGGTGGACACACACACTTTCATGCTGATTTACTAGAAAAACTGTAATAATTCTGGGACAAACAACCCATACGACATGGAAATAGAGTTTTCTTGTTACTCCTAATTGATACATCAGTGAGTACAGACCTGCTCACCTTTATTAATTAATAGGTCAATGGAAACATGTAAAACTATATTTTTATTTAGTGATTGGTAGTGTATTGCAAGCCTCACTAAGGCTATCAATAGTCACCTGTTTCTCTTTTAATTTCAGGTGTGCAGCCAGTATCTCAAAGACACCAATATGCTGTTTATCGGGGGTCTGCTGGTGGCAATTTCAGTTGAGAAATGGAATTTACATAAGCGCATAGCCCTGAGAGTGCTGCTGATAGTTGGAGTCAAACCTGCCCTGTGAGTTTTCTAGTCAACAGGAAATTGATCTTTTGTCTATCATAAACTGTTAGTACCCAAGGACTCTGCAAAGTACTGGATCAGGTGTCCAAATCCCCAGGTCTCAAGCTTATCAGTATTGGAATGGTTGTGCTCCATGGTGCACTAATAATTAGGTTGGACAAAACCCCAGGTCTTCAGGTAATCTAGCAAGTGCTAGCACAGTGCCACTGCCACCTGGTCACGGGGCAGTCACGCGCAGTAGAGACTGCCCGCGCCATGGCTGATACAGAGCTGAGCGCTCCTCTGTATCAGCAGCGGCGCGGGCAGTCTCTACTGCGTATGACTGCAGCACGCGCAGCAGTGTCTACTGCGCATGTTGCGGCATTACACAAGTTTTAGCAAATTATTATATAGGATTGTTGCTCTCTCAGTCTATGAAGGACTAGTAGTAAAAATGAGAAGTATAGTACAACGCTCAAGTTCTAGTAAGCAAAAAACAATAATGACTACACTAAGGAACTGCTGCAATTTTAAAATTATCTATAACAAAAATATGCAGTAAAAATTGCGCAGTCTCCACTATGATATTCCACGCTTCCATAGTTCCATTGAGAAAGTTTGGTTCTTTGACAATTCACTACTGTCATTCAAAACACTATGCCTTTTTCTTCTTCCCTTTTTATCTTGTTTTCTATATTCTCCTCCTCTCAAAGACTTCCATCCATAAAGCGCCCCTAATATTTCTCCTACTGAGTCTTCACATATCCATTTTATTATCCAGACTATAATCTTTCAAGTTGTTCAATATTCTTCTCTGTTCATCACATATAAAGGAGGAGACACAAAGCCATTAGTGTAATATCACGTTGTGAAAACACCTTTTCAACCACATGAAAGCCTACTTACACAAGTCATGTTTCTCAGGGATCTAAACACACACAGGAATCCATGTATTTCCTCTTCTACTTGGATTCCACTCATATAGCTCAATGAAATCCTTTCCATTTGTAGCATGTCAGTCAAGCATAGATACTACCAATAGTGTTATACAGCTTTAAAAACACCCTTAGCATAATAATAATAATAATAATAATAATAATAAGTATTTTACCAGGAAGGATATATTGAGATTGTCTCTCATTTTCAAGTATGTCCTAGGGGTATAGATATTATTACCCAATTTAATGGTACTTATTTTATCTACCTCGGAAGGATGAAAGGCTGAGTTGACCTTGCTGGGACTAGAACCTGCGACCTTGAGGTTTAGAACAGATTCTACAGTTGGTACATTAACCAACTGAACCATCTCACCAGCAGTATAGGATCTACTTACAAGATCACAGGAAAAGTGTGTCTTCCAAAAATAACTGTCACTTGCAAGTCCTCTAGAGTTGCTCTTGCAGACCAACACATGTCATATATAAAAATAAGCAGGCACATATGGTGTAGAACATCACTACAAACTCTCCCCAGCAGTTTCGACTTAAAATAAATTATTTAATTATGCTTGTGTGTATAGGTGACACATCTGTTTCCTCAAACCCCAGTGTCTCCTTACATGTCTATGGCAGTAGTTGATATTCTCACCAGGGTCATCTCTTGTCCACCTCTCTCCTTTTGTCACCCCTCTCATGCTTTTGTCACACCTCCAGAAATGATAATCAGTGACCTGATACCTTTAATATGTGACTCTTTACATCTTTTTGGCACTTTGTCCACCAAGAATAAGGTGATCTGGTACCTTTTTTTTAGGAAAATCACCCCTGGAGGGGCTAATTCCTATAGATACAGTTGTATTCCCACCAAGACAGGGACTGGCACCAAAAGGATCTCTAGCTGCTACTGGGCAACAACTCTTTTCATCCTCCACCAGCTGTTGGCTCATGTTGGATGATAGGAGTTGTAGACCATTGGAGGGCCTCACATTTCCCACCCCTGTGTCTAAGGTGTGACCTTGTGCAGAAGCACACCGTTCCCCTATTAATATGATATAAGCACCAAATTATAAAAGATAATTATTTATTTTGGATAATTTCAAATGTTATTCATAAAACATTTTAATGCTCCTTCTGTTATGGTTTTGCAAATTAGCATACACATTTCTTTCATTTTAGTGCACATTATACCAACCATTTTGCACCTTGATTGAAAAAACAAAGGACCAAACTTACACATATTTGTCCTTCTCTCTCCCTGTTTGCAGCCTCCTCCTGGGATTTATGTTGGTCACAGCTTTCCTTTCAATGTGGATCAGTAACACAGCCACAACAGCCATGATGATACCTATAGCTCAAGCAGTGCTGGAGCAACTTTACAAATCCGAGGAGACAGTGGAAGAAAATTCATTCACCAGAAACAACACGGACAAGAGTGCAAAGGAACATGAGAAAATAGACTCAGGAATGGGAAATGGGACAGTGATCCAGGCCACAGAGTATAACGCACAAGAGAATCTAAACCTTGCATTTGAGATGCAGGAAAAAACTCCAATAGAGTCTCACCATACTAAGCAAGAGAAAGAAAGTGAGTTTTGAAGAGATATTTATAATAACAATGGAATGCCATAGCTATCACAATAATTTCCACACTAGTTATCATGAACTGAATGCCATAGCTATCATAGAATAAAATGCAAAACTATCATAACAATTGAATGTCAGAGATAGGATCCAGAAATAATTATGTGTATATGAGCATCTCATCTTTATCTTCTATGGGGTGAAAAGCATGTATCTGTACAGCTCTTGTTGGACTACAACTCACACCACTAGCCTGGATGGAATCTGTAGTCCAACAACAGTTATAGAGACATAGTACCTGATATAGTACACTGAAATGCCTGTAGTGTAAGTCAAGACATGTCAGCTGTCAGACACTACAAATCTAGTAACATAGAAAAATATGATGCCATCAAGTTCAGACATTGCTCTATCACCCCTGTTTGTGTGATTCTAAAGAAAGGCAATCCCCTTCCCCCAACATTGAAGCCCAAAATGGATAAAAAAAATTCCTGACTCAAAAAGACAATTGGCTATCTTGCTGGATCAACATCCTATCTGCATTTCAGTTAAAAAGCTGGATTTATATTTAAGGTGCCCATAGAAAAGCTCCAGGTCAATCAACTGTTGCCTAGCACAGAAGAGACATTAGTCTGCAATATACTAGACTAAAAAACATTTAAAGTGAACCTATCACTTTAAAAACAGTTTATCCTATTAACTAGTTATGGGAGAAAATCTTCAACTCAAACCAATATAGGCCAAACATGGCACTTCCTGCCTAGCATAAAATTTCCTGCCAAAAGTGCTATTTTTTCCACGTTTTTCGCTTAGCTTATTACATTGAAATTAATGCGAAAACTGAATTTACACACTCCACAGAGCAAATTTTATTTTATTTCACACAGACATGGTATAAAAAGGGTCTGTGGGTGCTTGTGTTGGTGGAGTCTGGGGAAAAAATCAGTTGAACAGGGGATTTTTTTTGAGGGGTTTGACTGGGATTGGGGGGCAGTTAATAAAAAAAATAAACAAAGAAACAAAAAAATTGGTACGTAATATGACAGAGACAGGGACCCCCTCCCTGACGTAAGCTGTGACTCAGGCAGATAGATACTTGACGGGTTTTAGGGGATGATTTCTAAGACTTAGACCTGTTGTTTAGAGGCCCAAGCCTGAGGAAACATTAATTTATAGGACTTAGACTTGCTAGGCACAATCCCTGAGGAAACATTGATTTGTAGGACTTTCACTTGTTTGGCACAAGCCCTGAGGAAACATTGATTTGTATGCCTTAAGCCATGTTGTTAGAGGCCCAAGCCTCAAAGAAACACTGATTTGTATTACTTACACTTGTTTGGCACAAGCCCTGAGGAAACAATGAATTGTAGGACTTAGTGTTGTTAGGCCAAAGCCATGAGGAAACATTGATTTGTAGGCCCTGAGGAATCTGTGCCCTGTATTCTCCTTCAGACCCCTCCATATGTAAAATTTGCATAGGAGTATGCCTGCATCTTGGCTGCAGCCTCCAGGTACACTCATGCATTACAGAGGGTGAGTCTGAAAGTACCCCAATTTGTTTATTTTCATACAATCCAATAAAAATGAGTATGCATTTGACTACCTTCCTTTTCAACACACTTAAAGGGTCATAGTTCCATAAGAATAGTGGTGGAATTCTGGGGCTAAGAAACTGTTCCATATGGAAGATATAAAAATTACCAAAATTTCCATTGATTTAAATGGGGTTTTTAACCCCCTTTAATGCTAGAGAGATCTCCAATCACTGTTTTGCATTCAGTTTAAATATTTAAATATTAAGTATTCCATTTAAATAATTTGGAATACTTTATTTCTCCTCTATGGTAGAGTTGGTTTGTCCCAGAATTCCTCCACTTTTCTTTTGATAATATGGCCATTAGTTTTGTTTCGGTTTGAGTGACAAGCCAGCATGCATTGCTCCTTTTACTTCTTTGTCACTGGCAAAATCAGAGGAACTATGATTGTTGCTCATATGATGCTTCACTTTATCAATGGTCACCTGTTGATTATCCAGAATCATGACGTGCTCATTCAATGTTTTGCTCTGTGGTGGATGTGGATGGGAATTTGGATCATTCTTCTCCAGTGACAATTGTATGATCATTTTTTAATGTGGTAATCTATTCGTTTATACTCTGTTGTCCCAAAGCACTGTTTCCTGATACACTGTCAGCACACAAAAATCATATCACTGCACGCTACTCTTCTTTGATGTATTGGGAAAGTGGTGTGGCCATGTTAAATCTGCCACTGCCACACTACAACTGGCCTGTTAAGCTTCAAACCCTCTTACTATAACATAGGGAATTTGTGTTTTATACGAGTACTGTGAAGTTTGAGCTTAGGGAGGCTAATATTAATATTTTTTTATATATATTTGATGACTGCTACCACTATATCCTATTGTTGTCTTTTGTAAATGCTAAGCCTCCATTGGCTTTCATTATTCTCTTCCTATATTGCGCTTCCACCCATGCACAAAACAAACAGTGCAGCCAACGCAAAAAATTTTAAAATAAGGAATTTTGGAAACTTTCAACTCACCTTCAAGTGATACATTTACTGTACTGCATAGAGACTATGGCCTTCATTCATTTAATCCACCTTGAGCTCAACACACAGTCAGCCTCCCAAACACTGACCCTACACTACCCCAACAGTGAAGTGCAACAATATTACCCCTAACACTAGTCTAACACCCAAATCTGTGTAACACTTGCCTGTCATCCACTGTGTGTTTTCTTCTGTCATCTTCCATCTTCATTCTTCTTTCTTCCTCTTTCTCTCCATCTTATGTCTTCTTCTCTTCTGTCTTTTCTCTTTTCATTTCTTATGTTCCCTAAAAAATAAAATATAAAATTTTGCCCAAAACAATACATTGGAAATATGTGCATTATTTAACTCACTGACTTCCAGAGGGGTACGCAATGCATTGCAGAGCAATGTTTTGTGGACCTGTCATGCACTCAAAGGATTAAAGTAAAGCATATATCCGAAGTTGAAAGACAATACTCCCCCAAACTAAAAAGCATTGTCCCGATGCTTTTCACAAATGACCAATTCTTTGTTTTGCATTGAAATGTAATCCATAAAGCAAAATATTGTGGCTGTTAAAAAAATAACCCAAGTTGTAGACTCTGCCGCTGTCACTGGTGGTGTCGGCAGAAGTGAGGCTAACAAACCCCTGCCCCTTTTAGTACCTTTTGGGCTGATACTTGAGCCACCGTGTAGAAAATTTGAACAGAGACTGGCTTTTACATGGACAGTCTCTGTTCAAAAAGTCTCCCAGAGATCCATTGGCTGGGATGTGTGCTTATGCACCTCCCAGCCAAACAGCTTCTAGCACGGGGAAGAAGGAACCTGTTAGAATCTGACTGGCTGGGAGGTGCTTAAGCATACATCCAAGCCAATGGATGTCTGGGAGACATTTTGAACAGAAACTGGCTATATAAAAGCCAGTCTCTGTTCAAATTTCCAGCACAGAGACTTGGGCATCGTCCCAAAAGGTACTAAAGTTGGTGGGGAATTGTTATCTTCACTTCCTGCCACCACCTACAAATTGGTTTCTTTGTTAATATCCACAATATTTTCAATTTATGGATTACACATCAATAAAGAACAAATATTTTTTTGTTTGTGAAAAGGATTGGGACAATGCTTTATTGTTTGGGGGAATATTGTCTTTTAACTTTGGCTCTATGCATTACTTTAACCCTTTGAGTGCCAGAGAGGTACGCAAAGCATTGCTCTGCAATGCGTTGCATACCCCTCTGGCAGTCAAAGGGTTAAACAATGTACATATTTCCAATTTATTGTTTTGGGCCTATTTTATTTTTAAGTCTCATGTGGTGTCATTGGTTTGCCGCATTATTGCTCCACTGTTCTTTTATGCAAGTTACCCTCACATCTGAAGTGATTTTCTTCCCTGTTTCCTTTTCCAGGTAATGGCACCATAGTCATAGAACCAGAGGATGACAAACTGAGAGAAGAGAAGCAAAACAGGAGGCTACAAAAGCACTTGAAGCTGTGCAAGGGCATGAGCCTTTGTGTTTGTTATTCTGCCAGCATTGGGGGCATTGCAACACTGACTGGCACCACACCCAACCTTGTAATGAAAGGACAAATGGACGAGTAGGTACTGGGAACATGCTGATTTCTGTTTGATGTGATGTGGTTGAGCAGAGTAACAATGGGGAGACAAACAAATACAGTTGTGCTCTAATAGAGGTCCTGGAATAAATGTTCTTGTCCAACACCTGCCTAATGCCAATTTACTAAGCTACATAACCCTAGCATTCTCCAATTAATGCTACTTGTGACAAGGTGAGGGCAGAATATTGTCATTCCTTTCCTTTTCTCCTAGTTGCACATGAGATACTAACAAGTTGCACAAGAAATTGGTGCAATTTTACACAATTTTTCTGCATGTGCTATGGGACGGGGATAGAATTAGTCTTAACAGAGGCAGCATAAGAGGCAGAATGTGAAGCGGTCATATTCTAGTGCATACCCTTTATTGCAGCAACTGGAATTGGAGGCCAATGCCATTGGAGCTGAGCTGTTTGAGTCGTACCATACCCCCAATGCATTGTCTAGGAAAACGTTGTATGGTAGAAATTAGCACACTTTTCTTACACATCACCAGCAGCAGACAAACCCGAAGTATGAGAACATCCTCACTACTTCCCAACTTGCTTAGTGTGGGGAACGGACAGGATTCCCTCTGCATCACAAACACCATCGCACCCTTAACCCTTTGAGTGCAGTAGGGATGTGCATTGCACTCCCCTGTGGCACTCAAAGTGTTAGAAAAAGTGCAATATACCTACCAGTATGCAGTCATCCTCTCAGCTCCATACAATTTTTTTATTCATATTTATAGTGCACTCACATTATTCTATAACATGGAATTTAAAACCTTGGCTAGTAATGCGTTGGAGACACTTGTGGCAGCAAAAGGGCTAAAAATGTAAGGAAGTAACACAAACTGCTTCCCCCTCACCTGCACGTATGTAGAAGAGATCATCTAGATTTAATGAAGGGGCTGCCACTGACTGAGCACCAGTGGCTCTCAATGGAGCCAGCTTAGCCCGATTCATAAGCCGTCATCTTCACAGAATGAACTTATGCCTGTGCACAGAATATTATGATGGCAGCAAAGGCATATAGCATACCTCCATACAGATTCATGGTCGAGCATTATTGTTTTTCAGAGATTCTTCCTATTCTACAAATTGCACAATGAGAGGAAATGTGAGAAAAGGTACAATAACATTTGTTGCATATATATACATGTATACATAATACATAACGTTCTTGTACCTATACTTGTAAAAATGCATGGGAAAGATATGGAAATAGGTTGAAAGGGATACAATGATACAGAAATAGGTATGACAGTATTGGAAAGGTATGGATTGCTGCTGGGAAGGAATGAGAAGGACACAGAGGTGGGAAGACAGAAGAATGATATACATTGGTGGGAAGAATATAGGCTTGTGAGGTGACTTGGATGCATATGGATAGGCTGAAATTACATGGAATTATGGGAATGCATAGGAAAGCTATGGATAGTGGGAAGGCATTGATAAGATATAAATTATTGGGGAGTCTTGGAAGGCATATGCCTTTGGTGGAAAGACTTGGGAAGGGTATAGAGTGATGAGAATGTATGGACTGGTGGGAATGAATGACAAGGATATGGATTGGTGAGAAAAATGTGAGAATGTATGTGAAGAATATGAATTGGCTGGAAGGCATGAGAAGCAAATGGATATGTGGCAAAGCATGAGAGGGATATGGAGAGGTGGGAAGCCATATAAAGTGGTAAGAATGCATTGGAACATCAAAGAGAAGGCACAAGAACGATATGGATTGGTAGGAAGGCATGAAAACTATATTGATTGGTAAAAAGGAAAGAAAAGGTTAGGGAGAGGTGGGAAGGCATGTTTAGGATATCGAGGAGTTGGAAGACATGAAAAGGATTTGGATAGGTGATAAAGGAGTGGTGGTGCAAATGGATGGTAAAAATATGGAGCAGTGGGAAAGTATAGAAAGGATGTAGAGTGGTGGGAAGGCATGTGAAGGATGGATTGGAGGAAATGTGCGGGAAGGATGTGGAAAGGTGGTAAGCATGGGTAAAATATGATGAGGTTGAGGTTGGGAACAATGGGCAGAATGTGGAGTGGTCAGAATTGTATGGAACTATCGGCACTGGAAAGATGAAGAATATTAGATGGTGGAAATCATAGATTACTACTGAAGTATTCATTTTCTCTGTGCATAATACTGTTGTTTTTTTGGGGGGGTGCTTTTATCCCTACTGATTACATAGTTTGACATTTTATTATGACAACACTGAATCATAACTTTTATATTTGTATTACAGGCTATTCCCTGAGAACAACAATGTCATCAATTTTGCTTCCTGGTTTGGGTTTGCATTCCCCACAATGCTTGTGTTGCTTACTCTTTCATGGATCTGGCTACAGATCATGTTCATGGGAGTTAAGTAAGTTATCAGGCAATTTGTTATCTATATAGTCAATGTTGATAATATTATCTTTAATAACTAGCATTACATTCCAATATTGTATGTCATGTTATATATTTTATGGTGTGATATAATGAGCAAAGCAGCTCAATCATAATTAACACATGGGGGAATATCAAAGGTCAGGTCCTATTTTTTTTGTTCCATATTTTCTTCTGTGATTGAAATTATATTAATTACTAAAGAATGTCATGGGGACATGCACACAAAAATTGGGACCCATGTAAAATAGAAAGATAAATTGAGCCACATAAAAATATGCTTTGATGGGTAATTTATTTAGACTAGGGATGGCCAACCCTAGTTCTCAGGGCTACCAATAGTGCATGTTTTGCACAATATCACAGCTGTAGCACAGGTGGAGGAATTGGTGGTTCAGTCACATTAATTGGTCCACTTGTATTTATTCAGGGATGAAAACATTTACTGTTGGTAGCTTTTGAGGATCTGTATTTGGTAACGCTAGTTTAGACCTACCTTTTGCATATTAGATCTACTTCTGGGAATCAAAAGCAATCTGACATGCTTTATAATGACTTTTCCCCTTTGCAAGAGGCATCTTCAGTGCTTTGCAATTCTTTAGAGAAATCTTTAGCATCTAAGGAATTTAATTAAACACTATAATTGTTTTAACAAATTGCTATTATTTTAAAGATAATTATATATCTATATCTAGACTTTTTTTGTGGATATTAGTCTTGATTTTTCCTTACCTTTTTGTACAGAAAGCCCACGGAAAATTATATTGAATTACACCATCAGTTCAGCAAAAACCTTTGTCTTTCTAAACCATGAACTAGTCACACACAATGCACTTTCACTATTGATGACTGTAGATTATAGAGGTAGTAATGTTTCACAAAAAGCAGGTCTAATTAATCTTCATTGGTCCTTGGAGAGTGTTATTTCAGTACTGTCAGAGTTGTAGTTCTAGAGTAATTGAATGAAAAAGTATCCCCCCTCCTGCCCCTTTTACCTAGTGTAAGCCACCTCCCTTCAGACATGGAATATGGTCCCTTGACCAGACAGATCACAGCAAGGGACACCCTTTTTACTGTGAGCATAAGGAAAAACATGCCCTTGACAGGTTTTTCAAGTTTTTCCTTATGCTCACTGAAGATTATCCCTCTCTGCGATCCATTGGACAGTTTTGCTGCTCTGAGGTGAGTAGTGTTACATCAGTAAAAGTGGTGGGAGGGGGACACTTTATCATTCAATTATTCTTGAACTACAACTCTGATAGTATTGAAATAACACTCATCACAGGCCAAATACTATGAAGATTAATTGGAGCTGCTTTTATTTTGAAACATTACTATCCCTTTAAGGCTAATATATCTTATTACAAAGGTAATCACACTTTTAGCATTGGTTGCTTTTCTGTTACTCAAGGTAATAAGTATCATTGCTATTCCAACTAAACATTTATGAAAATGCATGCTGCTGGGCTGTAGGCTGCTACTCCAGCCTTGTTCCACTGTCGGCCATTACTTACATTTTTTTTATGGAATGGTCCTTGCTTCCACAGCGCCCACTTTTAAAAGAACTGCTATTAAATTGTGCCCCTTACCTGTAAATTTCAAAGGACAAAATAATTTAAGAGAGATGTAGACTGGTATAGCTGTCAATTAATTACAGAAATAATAACTGCTGGGTGCTCCATGACTCCATGTATGAAATGCAGCTGCTGCAGCTGGTGAATCTATATGCACTCTCACATGTGTGGGCATCCGTCTCTGTACTAAAGCTACCATATATTTTTTATAGGATATAGTTGTATATAATGGTATAGTAATTATGTTATATTTTGTCTTTCATTTGTCTCCTCAAAATTTGGCCTTGATAAATATAGTTGTGAGGTGTTAAAGTGAACCTGTCACTCTAAGATATGTTTAGTTAATTTTAAGGATAATTAATTAGCACCTATATTTGCAATATCCATTTTATTTGTAGTCAGAGTTTGAGAAATTAACCTTTATCTGAGGGGAGCACTCTGTGCTAATTAGTTTATGTGCTGGGACAATATTACCACACACTGTGCTCTAAATGAGTCTAGGTAGAGCCCAAGCACATGGTCATTTTCTAAAGCAAGCGATAAACATAACTAATTAGCATACTTACAGTGAATTAGTATAAAGTGCCACACAGTAACACCAACATATAAAGGTATATTTCTCAAAAAAGATTTATTTTACATAACAATGGCTAGTACAAAATATAGGCAGATTTGAATTATCTGTAAAACAAATTAAATATTTTTTTTTAAAGTGACAGGTCCATTTTGCAAAGAGATATCTTAGCCATTTCAGGCTGATGTACTAACAGTAATTGGAGCATGTATGGGACAATCCATCTGCATGATAGGTGGAGAAACAAAAATTCCTAATGATTTTAATAGGAGTTTTAACCCCTTGAATGCTAGAGAGGTCTCCAATGCATTGCTTTGTAATGCATTGGCCACCTCGCTATCATTCAAGGGGTGGAAACTTCCATTTAAATTAATTAATTAATCAATTCATTCATTTGTAGTAGCATCCTACACTGTTCTTTCATTTGGGAACTATGCATTGTTTCAAACAGACTGTGATTGATCAGACTTCATGATTCAGTATTGCTTGACCTGGGGAAGAGTGTTGAGCTTCCTAAAGCTAGTCTTACAACTGTTAGTCCAAATAATGAAGGTATCACCATATACAAAAGTACACATATGTGTTTAAATCAATTTTCATTTTAATAATGTTGTTGGTTTTCCATAGAATTCTCCAATCATTGTTAGTGTACAACATCCTCCTTGTGTTCTAGAGGTGCGTGCAATGTATTACACACCTCTCTGGCACTCAGAGGGTTCAGTTGTTAAGTAGACACATGCACTAGCACTTACTCCTTCTTTATCCCAAACTATCTTCCTCTAGACTGTAAGCTCTCATGAGTAGGGCTCGGATCCTTTTGTGTTTTCTGTTCTGCCTGTACAGTAAGCCCAGGAGCCATAAGCGTAAGGGCACATGACAGCAGATCGAATGTCCTGTAACCAGGTCTTATAGATTAAGATTAGTGGGCTATAACTGAAAAGTAACTACACATGGATTTGGGAAGCAAAGGGTTAAGTAAGAAGCCTGCTGGCTGTGTGGGGTGGAGCTATGGCAGGAAATAGCTTAGAAGAAGTGAAGATACTTCAGTCTTCCTGGGCCTGAGCAAAGTGGTAACATGTCTGTGCTGTGCTGAACTCATAGTTTTACAATTATACATCTGGGTTTTAAGTGCAATGTATTTATACACTGTTTATCAGGGGGATATAGAATTATACAGGTTGTTTAACATTCTGGTGTTTTTCTGTTGTGTCTCTTGTTGGTGATATTCTGTGCTAATCTTCTTTGCTATTGGGGTTTCTGTCTGCTGTTGATTTTGTTGTGTGTGACAGGCATGCTGTTTTTGGTATTCTGTGGTGTATGTTTGAATTTGGGTTTTTTATCTGTGATAAATTGCTGATACTGTGTGTGTTATGTGCATTACTCTGCTGAGGTGTTTTATTTGGTGTACAATGCCTGATATTGAAGTTTTTCTTCTGTTGTATGTGGATTTGGTTATATTGAGAATGAGGCTGTGGCACTTATATACTGTTCTTGTGTTTGTGCAGCTTGATGTGGCAGGTTAGTTTGCTGTGGGATGTTTTGGCTGTGGGCAGATTAGTTTGCTGTGGGATGTTTCTGGCTGTGGGCAGATTAGTTTGCTGTGGGTTGTTCTGGCTGTGGGCAGATTAGTTTGCTGTGGGTTGTTCTGGCTGTGGGCAGATTAGTTTGCTGTGGGTTGTTCTGGCTGTGGGCAGTTTGGTTTGCTGTGGGT
Source organism: Rhinophrynus dorsalis (assembly GCA_037306005.1). NCBI lineage: Eukaryota > Metazoa > Chordata > Amphibia > Anura > Rhinophrynidae > Rhinophrynus > Rhinophrynus dorsalis. The sequence goes on along the minus strand of CM074719.1, from coordinate 102,956,854 downwards.
TGTTCTGGCTGTAGGCAGATTGGCTTGCTGTGGGATGTTCTGGCTGTCTGTAGGCAGCATGGCTTGCTGTGGGCTGTTCTGGCTGTCTGTAGGCAGCATGGCTTGCTGTGGGCTGTTCTGGCTGGCTGTAGGCAGATTGGCTTGATGTGGGATGTTCTGGCTGGCTGTAGGCGGAATAGTTTGCTGTGGGCTGTTCTGGCTGGCTGTAGGCAGATTGGCTTGCTGTGGGATGTTTTGGCTGTCTGTAGGCAGCATGGCTTGCTGTGGGCTGTTCTGGCTGGCTGTAGGCAGAATGGCTTGCTGTGGGATGTTTTGGCTGTCTGTAGGCAGACTGGCTTGCTGTGGGCTGTTCTGGCTGGCTGTAGGCAGAATGGCTTGCTGTGGGATGTTTTGGCTGTCTGTAGGCAGACTGGCTTGCTGTGGGATGTTCTGGCTGGCTGTAGGCAGAATGGCTTGCTGTGAAAAGTTCTGGCTGGCTGTAGGCAGAATGGCTTGCTGTGGGATGTTCTGGCTGGCTATAGGCAGGATGGCTTGCTGTGATATGTTCTGGCTGGCTGTAGGCAGAATGGCTTGCTGTGAGATGTTCTGGCTGGCTGTAGGCAGAATGGCTTGCTGTGAGATGTTCTGGCTGGCTGTACGCAGAATGGCTTGATGTGGGATGTTCTGGCTGTCTGTAGGCAGAATGGCTTGATGTGAGATGTTCTGGCTGTCGGCGGACTGACTTGCTTTGGGTTGTTCGGCTATCTGTGGGCAGTGTAGCTTACTGTGGAATGTTCTGGTTATCTGTCGGCAGCATCTTTTGCTGTGGGATGTTTGGTTATCTATGGGCAGACTAGCTTGCTGTGGGATGTGCCGGAGATTTCCTGGGCAGACTAGCTTGATGTGGGATGTGCCGGAGATCTGTTGGTCTGAATAGCTTGCTGTGAGATGTGCTGGATTCTGTTGGACTACATGGTTGCTGTGACTGGCTTCCTGTGAGATGTGCTGAAGATCTGCTGTGTAGAATAGCATGCTGTGGGAAGTGCAGGCTATCTGTCTCTGTAGTTTTGTTACCCTCTACTTATGGCAGGGGTGATGGGACACATAGTTCTGCAGTCTTGCTGGCTGTTGCGGTGGGTCCTCATTGTGTTACCACTAATGTATGTCCACAGACGTACTTTGCTTTGGGTATTTCTGTATGTGTGTCCTGTATGCAGTGTGCATAGATCTCAATACAACATTCAACCGTATTTAGTAACATGAGACAGGCACTATTGCTGGCCCTTATGGTGGATATAGGTATGTCTGTGTATATATTCTTCAAAAATGAAGCATAAAAGGTTTATTCAGAGGGTCTGTACTTTTTGGTCATAATATATATATGCATGCCTTATGGGTCGATGTGACAGACTGTGAGCTAACTTGGTGTTGTTTGATGGGAATGTCATCTCTCAGTGCCTGGTTCCTTGTATATGGCTGTGTATGATTGGTGAACGGTATGGAGATGTCAGTGTATTCTGTGTTAGTTGGTGACGGTCCTGGTGAGTGCTAGGTGTTTTTGCTGCATTACTTTTGACTGGCTTTCCTTTCAGGATTCAGTTATGCTATTGTTTGGGCCTAGAGACGTTAGTCTTAGTCGGGGTCAGGGATCTGGTTTTGACAATTCTTCAACAATCAATGAATAATAATAATACTGATTACCCCCCCCCCGGGTTTCTCAAGAGGGCATGTGGGTACAATGCTGTCGAATACTACATTTTGTTTTCCATGGCTACCTGCTAATATGGATATGCGGCAGGTAGTTCTATGCTACTGGGCATGGTTCCTGGAACTTTTTGTCTAAGGGCACGGGGTCCCTGGGAGATGGTGATGGTGAGTATACAATTTTTGTTTTACCTGGCTACCTGCTAATGTGGATATGCGGCTAGTAGTCATGTGTTCTTTTCCATGGGCATGGTTCCTGGAAATTTTGGTCTCTCTCAGGGCACGGGGTCCCTGGGAGAAGGTGATGGCGACTATGCCATTTTTTGTTTTACCTGGCTACCTGCTAATGTGGATATGCGGCTAGTAGTCATGTGTTCTTTTCCATGGGCATGGTTCCTGGAAATTTTTTGTCTCTCTCAGGGCACGGGGTCCCTGGGAGATGGTGATGGCGAGTATGCCATTTTTTGTTTTACCTGGCTACCTGCTAATGTGGATATGCGGCTAGTAGTCATGTGTTCTTTTCCATGGGCATGGTTCCTGGAAATGTTTGTCTCTCTAAGGGCACGGGGTCCCTGGGAGATGGTGATGGCGAGTATACAATTTTTGTTTTACCTGGCTACCTGCTTATGTGGATATGCGGCAGGTAGTGCCACGAGCACTACACAGCGGTGACGGCATGACCTTTTGTCTTTACGTGACTACCTGCTGCGGTGGATATGCGGCTGGTTGTCGCACGTTTTCTCTACGGGCATGGACTCCGAGACTTGGTGGTGGACACCGTTACATTTTGTTTTATGGGTCTACCAGCTAATGTGGAGGCGTGGCTCATAGTTACACATCTTTCTCTATGGCCATGATTTACAATTATGTTTAAAAAAAAAAAAAAAAAAAAAAAAAAAAACTGTTAATGCAATGAATGACTCTATCTGTTTGATTATGTGACTCTGCAGGTGTTTGTTGGTCTTTATGATTGGCTGGTTCAGACAATCCCGGGTGATGTAAGTTCTGTACAGTGTTCTGGAGTGGGAGTTGGGTCCCTGTTCTGGGGTTCTTAAGTTGTTTTAACCCTTCAGGCATGGTCCCATGGCTCAGTTTGTGCATGGATTCATTTCAAACACAATATATAAATAATTAAAAAAAAAAAAAAAAAGTGTGTATGTATCTGTATGTATGTGTATATGTATATATATATATGTATGTATGTGTGTATGTATATGTATATAAAGATGTGTATATGTGTATACGAATGAAGTGGTTGAGTAAAATTAAAGGTGGTTTGACAAGGGCCTGCTTAGTCTGGATGACGATCAGGGATCGCTTCCACTACGCATCTGGAACGGGATAGCTTGGTTGCCCCCAAGGGCATAGGCACTGGGAGATGTGGACAATGTGTAAAATGGCCAATTTTAAGGGGGGGGGGATGAATGGATTAATTACATCAGTTATTCTGCATCACCTGTAGTTTTGTTACGTGCAATTTAAGTAGTTTGGTCAGGGTGAGGATTGGGTTTCATGTGCTTGTTTGGGGGGACGAGACCATGGAAGGTGTTCAATGGTCTCGTTATGGCGGGAGGACCTTGCCAGAGAAATGCATGTAAGATCAGTTTGACGGGGTGAGTAAGGAGGGTATCCCCCGCTTATAAAAGATGGAATGATTGGGAGAGACGCTGCTACTGCCCGTGCTAGATTACTGCATGTTTTGATCCACTCTTATCGGTGCTGCCCTCACCTGGTGGCAGCAGCAGTCAAAATATTCAATGGAGGACGGCACGGCATAGTAGGGTACTCTCATTGAATGCTGGTTATGGAATTTATTCTTCAGTATATGTAGTACTGGCAAGGTCCTCTTTATTTATTTATTCATTGGAAATAAAAGGCTGTGGCCATTTTTACCCATATCTGTGTCTTTGTGTTTATGTATAAATTGAACAAGAGGGGAACTTTGCTGGGTGGAATGTTCACAGATAGGAAGGACAATTGAGGATTCTGCATGTCAAGTAAGCCCAGGAGCCATAAGCGTAAGGGCACATGACAGCAGATCGAATGTCCTGTAACCAGGTCTTATAGATTAAGATTAGTGGGCTATAACTGAAAAGTAACTACACATGGATTTGGGAAGCAAAGGGTTAAGTAAGAAGCCTGCTGGCTGAGTGGGGTGGAGCTATGGCAGGAAATGGCTTAGAAGAAGTGAAGATACTTCAGTCTTCCTGGGCCTGAGCAAAGTGGTAACACCCACCCTCCCGCCCTGTTTATAATTTTCTTATACAGGATAGGTAGAAGGGGCAAAAAGCAATCTTTGATATGTAACTTGCTAACTGCATTCCATGTTACTTCCTTTCTAGAATGTCATTCCCACTGTTATGTAGCCTCTTATGGATAGGCAATGGGAGCTTTGTTCCTGGCTTGAGGGTCCCCTTATGCAATTTTTTATTTCATCCTGGGATAAGATGACAAGGTGTAGGTTGGGAGTGGCTGTTATGGGGGATAGGTATGGGTGGAGGGCGTAGGTTTTGATTGTGGGGCAGGTTGGTTTAATCACTCTCAAATCCTTCCTAACCCGTTTTATGCATTCTTCTCCTCTTTCACTACCACAGTTGGGATGTGTCTGCATCTTCCCTTTCTCTTGTTTCCTGTAATTTGTATTGCCTTCCTTTTGAATTTTTGCATGAAATGTTATAATTTATTTGTCCAGGTGTCATCATTATGTGTAACCTGCACATGTGTATTTCACAATGTCTGTGTACGTATATATGTTTGTGTGTATTCATATTTATATATATGTCTGTGCATATATGATTTATTCTAGTAAATTGTGTGTATAAAGGACAAAGCATAGTCTGTTTTATTATCTGCATTCACATCTTAATGCCTAGGGGAATGGGCAGTCCTCTCAGCCATGGTTCCCCAGAGGTTTCCTCCACAGGGGGTTTTTCCTCTCCTGAGTGCTGAAGGATGGATCTTGGTGTGTCCAGTGGCTTAATTTGTCTCTTAACTTAATGGAATGCTGTTTATTGTCACAGTCGCGGGAGGACCTTGCCAGAGAAATGCATGTAAGATCAGTTTGACGGGGTGAGTAAGGAGGGTATCCCCCGCTTATAAAAGATGGAATGATTGGGAGAGACGCTGCTACTGCCCGTGCTAGATTACTGCATGTTTTGATCCACTCTTATCGGTGCTGCCCTCACCTGGTGGCAGCAGCAGTCAAAATATTCAAAGGAGGACGGCACGGCATAGTAGGGTACTCTCATTGAATGCTGGTTATGGAATTTATTCTTCAGTATATGTAGTACTGGCAAGGTCCTCTTTATTTATTTATTCATTGGAAATAAAAGGCTGTGGCCATTTTTACCCATATCTGTGTCTTTGTGTTTATGTATAAATTGAACAAGAGGGGAACTTTGCTGGGTGGAATGTTCACAGATAGGAAGGACAATTGAGGATTCTGCATGTCATGTTCTACATCTCTTTGTGTCTATTCTCTACTGTACAGAACTGTGGAATAAACTGGTGCTTCATATTAAGGATTCAGGCGATGTAACTACATGGGGTGCAGGGCTTTCAGTTGTGCCTGGGCCCGGGGTCCAAGGCGGGCCCCCATCTGCCCCCATGTCCATTAGGTTCTAGTTATGCATCTGTGGAAATATATTTGTGTTGGGGGCCCACAAAGATGTTTTGACTAGAGACTCCAATAACTAGTTATGCCACTGAAAGGTTAATAATAATAATCCCATATTACCAACGGATGTTGCTTTGCTTCTCTCCCAGATTTAGGAAGAATTTTGGTTGCGGTGTGGATGCAGAACAGAAGGCGAAAGAAAAGAGAGCTTATAAGGTCATCTCCACAGAACACAAGAAGTTGGGCTCGATGAGCTTTGCAGAGATCTCTGTCCTGGTTCTCTTTGTCTTGTTAGTTCTGTTGTGGTTCACAAGAGAACCAGGTTTCATTCCAGGCTGGGCATCTGTCAGTTTTAACAGAGGCAACAAAGAGTAAGTATTCCTCAAAATCTGACACAATCCTGCATGGCAACAGTGTGTGTGTGTGTGTGTGTGTGGGGGGGGGGGTAGATGTACAAATCTACCAGTATAGCTACTTAGGCCAGAGCCAGATCATCCATTATGTCAACCTAGGCTTCTGCCTAGGGCCCAGAGCAATATGAGGGGCCCTGGCTGCAAGTGATGGTCACAGACAAAAGCCCTACTGCTACTGTCACTAACATCTTGTGTCAGATGCCCTTTTTTGTTGAAAAAGACCAGCATCATCCAGTTGATCCCACTTTTCTTGAAGTCATAATACCAGTACCTGTTGGCAGCACTCTGTGTCAGAAGCACTGGATCAAGAGATGTGGGGCCCCAAACTGGTACCTTGCCTAGGGCCCTATTGAGCCATAATCCATCTCTGACTCAGGCATTGGTCTCCAACTCCTGAGGCTGCACTACAGGGTATTCACTAGTGCATATGATCTCTTTAGTATAAACCAGGGCATACACTTTGCTGTCATTAACCCTCTGAGTGCCAGAGAGGTATCCACACATTGTGTGTTGCAGTGTGTTTGATAAATTTCTGGCACTCAAAGTGTTAAGACTTCAATGCCATGAAGCTGTGAATAACTCCCCTATAACAGGCATAGAGTTAAGTCATACAAATTTCCTCAGCTCATAATCCCACTGCCCTCCCCATGCACTAGTGGCATTAAGGGGATAATTTTCTGTTTAACAAGCTTATTAAATTGGTATTATCCCCTTTAGTGCAGTTTTTTGCCATAGAGTTTCTCCACTTTGGCCTTTTAAATATGGCCAGAGTCAGATTACTGCCCCATAGGGTCATAGGCAAGATACCACTTTGGGGCCCCACATCTCTTAATCCAATGCTTCTGACACAGAGTGCTGCCAGCAGGAACTGACATTTTGGCTCTAATTGAAGCTGTAGCAACTGGTCCCTTTCAAAGGGTTAAAAAAATAAGAGTTTATTATGTATTTCTACTCGCACTGTTTATTTCAAGATTATTTCAGCCCATTTGTAGCCAGTTAGGATACTTTCATATTGAGGTTACTGACTAAAGGAACATAGATCAATTCTGGACCAAACCAAGTGTATCACTGAAGACAAAAGTGATTTCAATGGTGTTCTTAACCCTTTAAGTGCCAGAGAGGTATGCAATGCATTGCAACATGTTGGATACCTCTCTAGCACGCAAACGGTTAAGCCCTTGGATGCTAGATAAGTCTCACATTTTGGAATTCTTCAGTTGCTTTGCTCCAGTTCTTTTTAGTATATCAGTGGAGCTTTCTCTGGTGTCTAAGGGGTACAAAATAGCATTAACAGTGTCTCACCCCTTCTCCTTTACCCTAACAGATACGTCACAGATGCAACAGTGGCCATATTTATATCTCTCATGATGTTCTTATTCCCAGCCGAGTTACCTTCATTCAGGTACCAGGACGAGGTGGAGACAGGTAAAAGTCTTCTTCTGTTTGAGGATTTACACAAACACGCACACACACACGTTTCCATAAAGTGAAATAAGTATGGAGTAACAGTACGTAGAACTTGTTGGTGTACTTCTGAATATGGAACCTGAAACTCTTCTTCAGCTGTTTGTTGCACTAAAATTGTCATTATTGACTCTTTGAAGATGATGGGAGTTGTAGTCCAACAACAGATGAAGGTGAGCTAAGAATAATGGGAGCTGTATTCCAACAGTAGCTGGAGGTGGGTTGAGATTAATGGGAGTTGCAATCCAGTAACATATACTAGTGGGGTGCATTTTCTGCATCCCTATCATGGACAGTGGGTTCTAAGCTGGAATTTAACCCCTTGGCTAGTAGAGATGTCATGTCTAAAACTTGTTTGGAAATACCAAACTTGTTTTATTCACATGATGTGATGTGGCAAATACATGTGTGTGCATTACTGATGTCAATTTAACATAAAATGAGTCTCTGACAGAGTATGGCTAATTGTCTATAAATTCCTGCAAAACACTTATACACTTGGCATAAGGTGGAATTAGCTCTAAATGTGCCTAACATCATGATAAATACCCCAGAATCATTTAATACATTCTCCTATAAAACAACTGATAATTAAACTGTAGATATGACATCTCTACCAGCCAAGGGGTTAAATTGAAGTTTGTTTAATAATGGGAGTGCATTATAAATATGACTATGAAAAAATGACGCAGAGCTGAGGGGATGGTTGTGTAGTGGTTGTTGTGCTTTTCTAACCCTCTGAGTGCCACAGGGGTATGCAATGCACATCCCTATGGCACGCAAAGGGATAAGGGAGTGATTCTTTTCTTGGCGCTGAAAGGATTCTCTCCACTCCCCCACTGGCCCATTGGAGAAGCAGAGAGAATGCTCTCAGACTTCAGGGTTGTATACTGCTGGTGATGTGTGTGAGACAGGGCATCCCTTACTCATCACCAGCAGTTTGACAACCCTATATGTTAATGGGGAACTTCTCCTCCCTTCCCCACCCCTTGGTATCCCTAAATTTTAGTGAACAAGCGATGTGTGTATACATTGAAAAGTCAAAGTGCTTTACACACATCTACAAAATCATATCACCACAGCATCAACCTTTAGTGCATCTCGGCCATTGTCTTTAAATATTGAACCTGAAGTTTGGTATACATTTTAGCAGAAAATATTAAAAGAAATATAAGAAATGTGAATACAGAGATGATTAGATATATGAATTGACAGGTTTGTAAAGAGGTCTATTTGACCAGGAATGTTGAAATTGTAACATATAGGAATTCAGAAAGTATGTCTGTTTTTAGTGCCAGAATTGACTGCTAGAATGCCCTAAGTGTCATTAAATTGGTGTCACTACAGCAAGAAATTATCAGCAATAAAATGAGGAAAACATAACAATCTACCTGAGTTGGTACTTTGTGATATTTTTCTGCTAAATGATTGCCTTAGTTGATTAATGTGTCAATTTCTTATGAAAGGTAGTCAATAAAAGAGCTATGCAATCAGCAGGACTGATAAAAACTCGCTTACCATAGAGAAATGTTATCACTCTAAAACTGTAATCTCTCTCTCTCTGTGTGTATAGATAAACCAATGAGATACAATCTTCCACCAAGGGAGCTGCAAATGCCCCAAGTTTAGACATTAATATTTGTTCTGTTGGTTCTGTGCTATGTCATTTTACTAGCAGTGAATTATATATACAATGCACGCTCAGCACAGTAAAGTGGTACAAAGGACACATCTTATGAAACACTTACATCTTTGAGTGCCAGAGGGGTATGCAAAGTATTGCAAAGCAATGCATTGTATACCCCCTAGCACTCAAAAGGTTAAAGCCTCAATATATTTTCAGAAAATATATGCAAGCCTTTAGGTGAAATATTGTGTAAACATTATTCAGGTTATAACATAGTGTATGTACACATTTTGCAAGATAATTGCAAGCTAATTTCATGGAATTAAACATTATTTTTGTCAGTTGCTTTACATACAGAATTGATTATTGGTTTAGTTGGTTTATTTAGCTTACTGCCCACAGAGGTACTTTTAAGTGTCATATGTCCTGTTGACATGAGCAACATTAGCAAAGAATCTATTATGCTGCCTAGTCATCCAAAAATGGAAGTACTGTCCTCCTACATGTCTGAAAACATGGATCACTATCTACTAGTGTAACATAACTCATCTGAACACAAAATGCTGCAATCTCCCTGCACTGTAGTGTATATAGCACAAAATGCAAGAAAGTTGCTACAGAGGAGCTGCCATGCAGATTGTTCACAAGGCTGGTTGATTTGTTGTAATGTCTGTAGTGTCAATCATGGTGATCCAGTCAACAGCAGCCCACATGGAATTTAGCCTGGCATGAATGACTGATAGTAATATGGGGTTTGCATTCAACATCCTCCTAATGACAAAACAGACAAAAAGAGAGAAAGTGGAGAAGGAGAGGGGGCGCCTCATAGAATAATATAGTTTTCAAATATATATTGACCCACACTTTGATCCCTCTTTATGAACTACTGACATGATGAACTGTGCTATGATGCATGTACATGAATGACAGACAGTACATGCAGATGGAAGCTATTATTGCCTACTTCCACATGGGATTTCCTTTTCTTTACTTTTACCTGATCCAGCAGCTCACCTTTGTCCAACAGACTCCACTCGACGAGTGACCAAGAATAAAACAGAAACAAAGTGCCAATAGAAATTCTACAGTGAGGAAGCGATAGGATCTGTATACATATAACATTAGCCAGCAGTACACTGAGAGTACCGCTGGCTAATGTTATAGGTATGCAGATCCTAGCGCTCCCTCACTGTATAATTTCTATTGGCACTTTGTTTCTGTTTTACTCCTAATGACAGGCTCACAGGGGAAACACAGTGCAATACAGTTTTGGTACAAGGACAATTGGAATGTGACAGCATCACTGCCATTTTCTAATTGCCCATATGAACAAGGTATCAAATTACCGGTTGCATTTCCAGCTAATGATTGTTATAAATTAACAAATATGCAGTTTGAAAATCTATGTTATTATATCATTGACACATGTAATGATGGATTAGGATTTTCCATAACCCCATAAACTACTGTGTTTAAGATTGTGAAATAATATGCAGAAAAATATTACTAAATGCAAAAATACAAGTGCACATGCAAAGTCTTCTTCTTAAGATCTGACATATATCTATTCCAAAGTAATTCTGAAATGGAAAGTTCCACAATAAAGCAACTTTTTCCATGTGCGTACAAAGCTGTCATCCCTGTCTTCCATACCCTGCAGCTAGTTTTCAGTGCCCTTTTTTTTGTACACCTTATGAACATATTACACCACACACTGGGGAACTCTCCAACCTCAGTAGCAGATGGCTTAAATCCAAACAGCCGCATCTCCCTCCATTTTGCCACATACATGAACACAGACAAACATCCACCACATGATTGAGCAGCAAGTACACAGGGTTACATCCTTTGTAAAATTGATAAGGAATTATAGGCCTGCAAAACTGACATTGACGTCAATAGCAAGGAAATTACCTGACGGGTAATGCGGATAATATTAGGGATAAATTGTGGCATATAAGATAATTTGTGTGAGTCAGCACAGTTTATGATATATAGACTTTGCCAAACTAATGTGATTGTCATCTGTGAAAAGGATCATTAGGATCCTAGACATCTAGGACTGACTGAAGATGTTATTTCTTGAACAAAGGTACAAGGGCAAAATTCATATGAGCTATTAAGATTTTCCTGCTTTAGTAAAGTAAGTAAGGGTTATTATTATTGGACTCTAGTATTTCACCTTCAAGATTTTTATCAATGACCAAGCCAAAGAACAGTATATGGCAGCAGTATATTAGTGTACATTAGTGTTCCTTTAAGACGTTATATGCAGAGCAATGTGTTGCATACCGAAAACAAAGACGAATAGCACAAATTCCACCCTTGTACGGCGAGGACCGCATACTGATGTAGGTCCTTTTCTAATATTTTACTCTTTCTATATGCTGAATTTCTTCCTTTTCGGGGCACCCGCTAGCTGGAACCATTACCCAATGATTTTTGAGGTCAATCATAACCGGCTTAACAACTGAGGCTTTACTATGCTTCTCTCGTGACCCCCTTTTTCTCTATTAGAGTTTCACTCTTACACCTCACTCGTGAATTGCAATGAGATAAGCTTCTGCCCGTCATATACAACTATTGTGATGAGCAAGGCCAAATAAATTGTGAGACTTACTAGGTATAGAAATGAATGAAGTGGCAGTGTAGAATTGTTACTTGAGCAAACAATATGCTATGTGTTACTTCTGCATAATATCAGGAAGACAATCACATTTATCACTGTTCAGTGCACTGTCTGATATAAGTAACTTTCTTATACTCTATCAATTAAATTCCATTTAGTCTCATGGAATCAGTATTGGAGGCTGGCTACCAGAATTAACAGTACAGGGCTCGATTTAAAGGCAGCCGTTAGTAAAAAAAATCACTAACGGGTGCGTTAAGTGTCATGTTGCAATTCAAAGATCCGTCTAAAGAACAGCTAATGGCAGTTTCACAATCCTAACGGCCGATACACTTACGTGCATTCAGACGCATTCAACAACATACCCCAGAGCTATTCAAAGGCTTGCGGTACTGATAACGGCTGAAAAAAAGACACACCTAACGGCTAAAAGTTAAGACCCACTTTTCTTAGCCATTAGACACTTAACGGCCAAAACAAAACACCCGTTACATAGGAAAATACACAAAATGCTTACCGCACAACCATGTAAATGGGAAAATTAACCTGTGCAATGCCAAAACAACACAAAAACATGCACACACAACACAAATCACTCCACACACAACAACAACCAACACCACAGGGACAACGACACACAAAAAAACACCAGCACAGCATGGCACGGAACAATGGGGGTTATCACACAAAGCGGACACCTGCAAATATAAGCTCACCTGGGCAACATCAACACGCGACCTGCACCCCACAACTACACACCCGCAAATGGCACACACATAACAAGCACAACACACCACATCTTATAACACACACACACCTGCAAACACTTACCTGGACAAAAACAACTCTCCATTGGTCAGCACTCACCTCATCACCACATCTACACAACGCCCTAGCAAGTACTTAAAGGGACAACTCAACACACTCACTTGTGGCTTGTTTTCCACTCAGGGAGGGAGAGATAGAGAGAGATAGAGAGAGATAGCGAGAGATAGAGAGAGCAAACAGTATGTTGGGTTACATATTGTTGCGAAGGCTGCGGAGAAGGCGTGCAAGGGAGAGAGCTGGGGAACATCAGCAACCTCCAGGCACGCCTGATCAACAGCCTCCACCTGTTGCAAGTGAGGAGGCTCTGGCTCAGCAGCCACACAGGAGCCCATCCCCACCTGGAGGACACCTGCCTGCAGATGCACAGCTGCAGCAACAGGATGCTCACCATCAACAGGATGCTCCCCAGCTGCCACAGGGACCCCTGCAGCAGCCCAGGATGCATAGACGACCACCAAGGCCCAGGGTGTACCGCCCAAGGGTCACTTTCTTTGGAATGACCGATGACGAGGTTATTGATCGCTACAGGTTGAGGCCACACAGCATCATTGCCCTGTATGAGGTCATCAAGGATCAGGTGGATCCCATATGCACCCTCAACCATGCTCTAACTGACCTTCAAAAACTCCTGTGTGCCATACACTTCATGGCAAGTGGCGCCTTTCAGTCGACAGAGGGTTACGCATCTGGCATGTCCCAGGACACATTCTCCAGGGTGCTGGCCCAGGTCTTGCCAGCCCTCAAAGGCAAGGCCAGTACCTATATACATTTCCCCATCACCGATATGGAGTGGGCACATCTGAAGCAGGGCTTCTATGCAAGGGGAGGCATGCCCAGGGTCATGGGTGCAATAGATTGCACCCTTGTCCGTATCAAAGCACCAGCACATCGGGGACATGTGTTCCTGAACCGCAAAAACTTCCACTCCATGAATGTGCAGATGGTGTGTGACAGCAACCTGGCCATCATGAATGTGTGCGCGAAATTTCCCGGGAGCTGTCACGATTCACATATACTCAGAAATTCATCTGTGCAGAGGGATTTTGAAAATGGGACCTATACAGGTGGATGGCTTCTGGGTGAGTTAACAGCACCAAATGACACCACATACACATGTGCTAGTACGTTCACCACATAAACCATCATTCACACAATATGTGCTCCTTGTCACACCATGTCACTCACTTTACACAGGTGATGCTGGCTATGGATGCAAGCCATGGCTCCTCACCCCGGTCGCCAATCCCCAAAACGAAGCCCAGGAACTATATAACCAGGCTCATGCCAGAACACGGAATGCCATTGAGCGGACCTTCAGCCTCCTGAAGTCCCGATTCCGATGTCTGGACCAATCGGGGGGAGCATTGCAGTATGCACCAGGCAAGGTCTGCAACATCATCATGGCATGTGCCATCCTACATAATATCGCGGTGGACACCAGACTCATCGACGATGTCCATCCCCCACCCAGACCTGAAGACCCTGTGGATATTGTTGAGTGTGAGGAAACCCCAACAGGGATGCAGACAAGGGACAGATTGATCAGGGATCACTTCTGCTGTGAGTATTATACATGTATGCACACAATCCATGCATACACACCCACCACAACACACATGTTCTGTTTCACCCCACAGGATCAGTGACACAGCCCTGACACTGGCTGCAGTATGGACCACCAGCATCAACTATTCCGTGGACCAGTCAGATTGGGCCTAGAGATTCCAATTACATCTGACAACCTGTCGTCCATGTTGATACTGCTACCTCAAGGATATCATGCATGCCCCCCCTGGAAACCAAGGTACAACACTTTAACCTTGTTCAGCATATCCCACAGCTCCCTAGGCACCAACTAAAGTGTTTTGCTAGGATCAGACCCATAGCAACCATGGTACCCCTGTAGCGAGGGAGTCTCATCCAAGCCAATGCATCAGATAGCACTCTGTCATATAAGGGGTTCAGGGGGCATTCAAGGGGACATGGGACCAGTAGCTTGCTACAGCTGAAGAAAGCAGCAGAGGGGTGGATCTACAGTAATAGTGTGTTACACAACATAGAGCTCATGAAATGTGGATCACATCTCCAGGGACACCATGCTGCCCTGTGTGTGTGTGTGCAGTGATATGTGCCCCAGAAAGAAATACACACATTAACAAATATGTCCTACTAGCTCCATGAACCAAACATATTTGGGCTGTCTCTGACAGTGGCAGCCCAAATAAATTGTTGTCAGGAAGCTATTAGGACTAGTGATGAGCGAGCATGCTCGGCAGAAGCTCGGTTCGGCTCGAGCATCGCTCTGCTCGGCACATGGCGGTACTCGTACGAGTACCGCATGTGCTCGCCCGCCATGTTCGGGTCTCCTCCCCGCACGTTTCGCAGCTGCTGCGCAGCCAATAAACGTGCGGGGAGGCTCTGACATCAGTGTAATGCCAGCAGCCATGTTGGCTGCTTGCATTACACTGATTGGCTGGCCAAAACCCGTGATTGGGTGCTGTATAGCACCCGACGCGCGAGTTCGGCTCATTCTTAGCCAGGTAGAGATGCGCTTAGGCAGGGAAAGTCAGTGTAGGGAGAATAAAATTGTTGAAACTCTTTCAAGACCCAAAAGTCCTTTTTAGGACTGTTGTGTGTGGGGGCAGCATTTAATTTTTTTTGGGGGTGGCAGAATTTCATTTTTTTGTGGGGGGGGACATGTTCTAAGGTGACATTGTACTAGGTGCACAGGGACAAATATTTCACAGTGCAGTGACAAGCTGACATATTCTGTTAGGTGCACAGGGTCAATGATTTTACAACGCAGCGACAAAAAGGGCCATTTTAAACGTGTGCCTAGCCATAGATTATTGTCACATTCTGTTTAGTGTGCAAATTCACAAATTAACGTCACATATTCCGTTCACTGTGCCTAGCCACAGATTAGCGTCACATTCTGTTTCGTGTGCCTAGCCGCAGATTAGCTTCACATTCTGTTTCGTGTGCCTAGCCGCAGATTAGCGTCACATATTGTTTAGTGTGCCTAGCCGCAGATTAACGTCACATATTGTTTAGTGTGCCTAGCCGCAGATTAGCGTCACATATTGTTTAGTGTGCCTAGCCGCAGATTAGCGTCACATTCTGTTTCGTGTGCCTAGCCGCAGATTACCGGCATATATTCCGTTTAATATGTGATATAATTTTTATATAGGGCCAGCTCACCAGCGGGCCCTGTGATATAATTTTTATATAGGGCCAGCTCACCAGCGGGCCCTGTTTGACAATTTTTGTATAGGTCAGTTCACCAGCGGGCCTTCTCATATAATGTGTTATTGGGTCAGCTCTCTAGCGGGCCCTCTCATATAATGTTTTATAGCGTCAGCTCACTAGCGGGCCTTCGCATATAATGTTTAGGATGGTCAGCTCCGCAGCAGACCCTCACCCATAATATTTTAGATGGTCGGCTCAGCAGCAGACCCTCATTCCTAATGTTTTAGATGGTCAGCTTAGCGGCATGCCCTCGCCCCTAATGTTTTAGAGGGTCACCAGCAGGCCATTAATCCTAATTTTTCAAGGGTGTGTATGATGCCCTCCTTTATGTGTAATAAAGGGTGTATTGGAGTGACATTTCAGTCTAATTTTTGGCAGCCCTTTCACTTAGTGCATAGGCTTTATGAGTGTTGGACCACTACCTGAACTATTGTACCACAATGTGAATGAGGCCCTCCATTTTGTGATATACAGGTTGTATCGGAGTGCCTCAGGTCCTCCCATTGAATTAAATAGGGCTGGGGTGTTCGACAGAGCAGAAGGTAGTTCTTGGCTTCATCCACTAAGTCACTTCGTCACTTTTACTCAATGGATCAGACCCCACTGTTCCGACTATAAATTTTGGACTTAACAAGGGCAAACGGACATGTTGTAAAACCTGTGGTAGCTGCGGCCTCCGTTCCTGAATGCTGTACCTTACCCGGGCCATAACCACGTTGAACACCTGCTTTACGCTGCGCACGTTTCCCTCTTAATCATGGCCCCAGTTCCGAAAAATCGATGAAATTTTTTGCAGAATTTGCAGATGATATACAAGTAAATATACAGCAAATACTGTTTGGTAACAATTTTTCGCCTAAAATCGTTTTTATCTTCCTTTTTGTGTGTTTTACGGTCAGTCTGTAAAAATGGCGTACTACGGGCGAAACATCGTTCCCAGCAGCGACGTTGGAGTCCAAGATGCATCCAGACATCCTCCCTATGCTGTCCCTGAACCATTTCTGTGGTGTTTCCATCATTTTCTGACCTTTTCCTATGAACCAGGCACCCTCCCCTCATCAGAGCAGGGGGTGCCTGGTGTAATGCTCGAGTCCTCCCATTGACTTCAATGGGGCTTGGGTGCTCGGCCGAGCACTCGAGCCTCCGGGGGCGCTCGGCCAGAGCACCCGAACACCCGAGCATCGGGGTGCTCGATCATCACTAATTAGCACATATTTGTTGATGTGTGTAACCTTGTCAGGGGAAAATATCCCTAAGGATGGTTAACATCCCCTTAGTTCCCCCCATGATGGTTCATAGACCAGTACACAACACATTACAAAGCAGTGGTTTGTGTAGACTTATGTAACGAGAAAGATTAAGAGGATCATGATGTTGTAGCTGTTGCATGACGATTACTTCGAGGGTGATGTTCCAAATCCTGCCCTCTTGTCCCACAGGCATCCATAGCATGATCCATCCTTGAACAGAGGAGTTTCCATATGACTGGACTGAAGTCTGGACAACACTTCCCTGAAGCTCACCCCTTGGTGTTTCAAGTGATTGTGTTGGTGATGCAATGTTTGACCTGATGTTCACAGCAACCTCTACTGGAACATTCACATATGGACACAAATTCATGTGTGTACTAACATCCAGGTATCAGACCTGTACAGTAAGATTGCTCATACACAGATGCCAAACTATGTGGACAACACATGAGCAGTTCACTAGCATATCTAATGTATTCCTATTTAGTTCAGATGTACCGTTTTGTGCTCATACAAGTGTTTAATGCATATTGGCTAAATACACAAGAAACATCACTACTCAATCCGTGTCTGTATGAATGAATGTTGGATCAAACACCTGTCAATGTGGAACCATACCCAAGACTAGAGTATCCCTCATACAAAGGAATGCATGATTTACATCACAGGAGGCCACTAGTTGTCTGAGCATGAGTGGACTTTGTGATGTATACATGCAATTACATGATGGCAGTGATACACTGATGTGTGTTGTGAGTGATTAGCTGGTGATACAGGGGACACACTACCACTGTGATGTGATGTCCACGGTTTGTGTGTTGCTCAATATAATCAATGTCCTGAGGTTGCTGTAGGTTGTCATATCTCAGTACATGGGCTGCATCAACAAACAACCATGTGGACAAGTGTTATCACTGTTGAAGTGTGTTACAACCTTACTTAAAGAACAACACAACTTAAAGGGATAGTAAACCTTGAAAATAAGTTTATTTCACATTGTAGCCCTTTAAAAAACATGAAAAATGATATAAGTCTTATCTACCAAACATATATGGTTTGGGAGATAAGGCATATCATTTTACATGTTTTTTTAAGGGCTACAATATAGAATGAACTTATTTTCAAGGTTTACTATCCCTTTAATACATAACCCAATGCTCAGCCTAAGGTTCCAATGTGTGTGCTACACAATGAAATCTTACGAAGATCATTGGGTTATCCAGTAAGTTAGGCTGTGATTCAAACTCCTGTTGTGCAACTGACTTGCTGGAGAACACAATGCTCACCCTAGGATCACAATGTGTAACACACACATTGAGATCCTAGGGTGTACATTGTGTTCCCCAGTAAGTCAGCTGCACAATAGAATTTTGATTTAAAGACCATATTGATGCATGTTCCATCTGTCCTGCTTGTTATTTCCCTGCTAAGTCGCATAGCTGTTTGTTTGGTTTTCCCCTCAAACACAACAATTGATGCAGACGAATGTTCAGTGTTGCACCAGTTGTTGTGGTAAGGGGTATGTTCTGATCAAATCTGACACACATCATGGCCATGTAACACTATCGTGTTATATGGCTACAGGGATGGGTTGCCAGGTGAATTTGGACAACGGTGTTGGTGTGTGTGGACCCATGTTGTAACATCACACAAACATTTCCCCCAGGCAGGAGTTGAGTTCACTGCATTGTTTGGCAGTGCATTGGAGACAACCCTGCCACCCAATCTATAACTGAATACACAGCAGATCAGACAGGATTCAAAAGCACAATTTTCCTTTATTGAGGGGGCAGATGACAGGTTGGGCCTTTCATTTCTTCTTTTTTTTTGGGGGGGGGGGGCTTAGACTTGGTGCCAGAGGTGGATGCCCTGGCTGATTGCCTTGTCACCCTCTGTCCCCTAGGTGTGGCTTCTGGGGTAACACTGGAAGGGGTGGTGGGTGCAGTGGATCCCTCTGTGGAACGCAGGTTCTCCCTCTCCATCCTCAGGTTCTCCCTGCGGTTAATCTCTCGCAACTCCACGAGCACCTGTGCAAACATGTCCATCATCCCTGTATGGAGCTGGTGGAGTTGTGTGTTCCCCTTGGAAACCTCTGACTCCAGAGCTTGGATTCTGGTCTCCAACCTGTTCGTTTTCCTCCGGGATTCCCTCCGGTTCCTCGTGAGGTTGTCGTTGGTGGCGTGGGTTGCCCGGAGCTGTCCTCTTTGAAGGGCCATGCACTCAGCCTCCAGATCCGTGGTACGTTGACTGCTGGAGATGGGAGTGCCCGGTGACTCATGTGCTGTCTCCCCAGCTTCAGCTGTCTCCTCAGCCTCTGTTTCCTCAGCTTCAGCTGTCTCCTCAGCCTCTGTTTCCCCAGCTTCAGCTGTCTCCTCAGCCTCTGTTTCCCCAGCTTCAGCTGTCTCCTCAGCCTCTGTTTCCCCAGCTTCAGCTGTCTCCTCAGCCTCTATCTCCCCAGCCTCTGTTGTCTCCTCTGCTGGTACTGGGTGTGCTGTGGCTGCTACTGCTGTTTCTGTTGGTGGAGTGGCTTGCACAGACGGTGTGTGGGTGCCCACCACATCAAGGGACCCACTGCTGCCCACTGATGTCTGTGCTGGTTGAGGTGGTGGGGTGAACAAGTCCCTCGGCTGAGGGTGCTGGGGCTCCCCAATCAGGCCCAGGTGTTGGTAGTCAAGTGGCCAAGGGTCATACCTTGGCCACTGGTAGGTGCTTGGCCCCCACCTGGTATCATACCTGGGGCCATGCTGGGGAACCATCCAGGAGGGTAGATCCATCTGGGTGGAATATGGCCCATATTGGCTGGTGGCCACATTCCCGGGCAGCCATTGCCCCCCTGGTGGTGGTGGTGCTGCTGCTGGAGAGTAATAGCTCCTGGAGGTGGTGGGATGCATCCATCTCTCCCCCTGCATCCAGCCGCTGTACATTTGTGGAGCATCCTGTGGTGGTGCAGCCAAATGAGGGGCAGCCAGTTGAGGGGCAGGCAGTTGAGAGGCAGGCAGTTGAGAGGCAGGCAGTGGTGATGCAGCCAGTTGGGGATGAGGTGTGGTGGTTGTATACGGTTCCCATTGGCTAGTCCCCTCCTCTGTATACTCCTCAATGGGTGGTGTGGTCGGCTCCTCCGCGGACTCCTGCTGCGATGGAGGCCCATAAGCTGTGTGGATGAATTGAGATTGTGTGATTAGTAAACGTAGCCATGATGGGATTAATGGGATACTAATACATGAAATGCGGAAAGGGAAATATATGTTGTGTGGGCACTCCCACTGCTGGAGGGGTTTTTGTTCAAAAAGTATCCCAGCTCAGAATAGAATTGCTTTGGTGCTATATCCCAGTGGCCTGAAGTTCTACATTGGCACTGTTGCTACATTATCCTATGGGAATTTATGGCGTCTGGACGTAAGCTGTCCATAGGATGGTCTAGCAACATCGCCATTGTAGAGTTCCAGGCCACTGTGATAATGCAAACAAAGGGTTAATAATTTTAACCTATGCGTATTGCAGGTCTTAAGTACAACATTTAATCACAAGAAAGAAGGAAAATAGAAAAGATCTGGGTAGTAACCCTCTAGAAAAAGACCAGTTGTATTGTGTAACTCCTATTTCACTTTCACTTATCAAAGAATCTAGATTCTGAATGGTTTCTGCATCTTGATATCCCACCTGGGAGACCAATAGTGTCGGGTAATAACTGTCTTTCAGAACATGCAAGTGAATATGTGGACCTTATATTGAGAAAGTTTGTAATTGCTTTACCATCGTACACTCGTGATTCACAAGATGCGATTCTGAAATTAGAAGGAATAACGCTATCTCCAAATTAATATTTAGCATCATTGGATATAGAATCACTCTATACTAGCATTCCGCATGAAGTAGGTATAGCTGCGGTAAAATCTTTTTTGAGTATGAGAGGAACACAATACAGTAATCACAATAAATTTACTTTAGCGCTTCTCAGATTTGTACTAACACATAACTATTTTATATTTGATGGCCAATTCTATCACCAGCTTAGAGGGACAGCAATGGGGAGTCCATGTGCCCCCTCTTATGCTAACCTTTATTTGGGGTGGTGGGAAAATACAAAAGTGTTCATTGATGAAATGTCCTTTTATATTGACAAGATTGGAATTTGGTTACGGTACATCGATGATGTGCTTTTAACATGGAGTGGGACTAAGGAACAGTTTGTTGATTTTACACAAAAATTAAATAACAATACTCATAATCTAAAGGTAACTTATGATATTCAGAGAGATCAAATTGCTTTTTTGGACATTAATATTTCCAGAGGAGTAGATCATACTATCGTAACTACTGTATATCGTAAAGATACAGCGACAAACAGTTTATTATCTGCCAATAGTGCACATCCTGCGCCTCTTATTAAAAGTATACCTAATGGACAATATATGAGAATTAGAAGGTTATGTTCCACAACTGAAGAGTTCAAAATTCAAGCTAAAGATCTTCAATATAGGTTTTTAGAACGAGGTTATAGTAAAAAATGTTTAAAAAGATCTTATAAGAGGGCATTACAGGCAGATAGAAATGTATTACTGTCTAAAACCAATACACGAGAGAGAGAGACTCAAGTAAACAAATACGACTTATTGGTACTTACAGTAACCAACATAGTGAGATTACTCAAATTCTCAAAAAGCATTGGCATTATCTTTGTTTAGATCCAGATTTGGAGGAAGTATTAAATTTGAATCCAACCGTAATGTATAGAAGAAGTAAAAACCTGAAAGATCATTTGGTTCATAGCCATTTCAAATCGACTCAACCAGCTACATGGTTAAAAACTACATTACGAGGCATGTATCCATGCAATGATTGTAGTGCATGTCCATATATTCTGAGAGGTTCCTCCTTTTCTGTAGAACATATCCATCAGAGTTATCAAATAAAGCAATTTATAAATTGCAAAACTAAAGGCATTATATACGTTGTGAAATGTATTTGTGCCAAGTTTTACGTTGGAAAAACAAAGAGAGAGTTTCGTGTGAGAATTCTGGAACATTTGGGTGACATACGAAATGGTAGAGATACCCCAATAGCTAGACATGTAACACATTATCATAATTCAAATTTGTCGGTCTTGCAGTTTTGTGGTATTCAAAAACTATTTCCTTCACCTCGTAAAGGTGATTTTGATAAAATACTTCTTCAAAAAGAAGCGGAATGGATCTTTAGATTAAATGCAATGGGACCTAGTGGGTTAAATGAAGGATTTACCTTTAAGCCGTTTATTTAAAGTGATATAAGTCCCCTTTAAGAACATATAAATTATATAATTCGAGTGTCTCATTCTGTTATCTGATATATCAAAATTATGTAGACTATGGTTGTTCTTTTATTAGACCAAGATCTTAGTTTAACAAGAACAATATTTCCATAGGATAATATATAGTTTAAAAAGTTTATTTAGGGTATTATGAAAAATACAGCAAGTAAATATCAATACAACATACTTTGAATTACAGAGAGAAGTCTGAACAATAAACATAAAAAAGTGGTATGGTAGTTGCCCTTACATAGAGAATTCTTTAAGATTCATCCCCTTTTAGGTCAACAAGTATCATTTCTTACGTGATTGATGACATTGTCCAATCGGAGGCTACATAGGAAAATTTGAAGTAGACCAATCCTGAATGTTCTCAGAGTATATAATAATGCACTATGGATTCGCCATTCAAGAATTTGCCCCTGATGAAGTCAGCTTTGTCTGACGAAACGCGTTGGGCTATTCACCTATCATTCTGAGACTTATAGTCCTTTTGATTATATTGTTGCCATTAGTTGGATTATACTTAAATAAATGGCTCCGCCTCGATGTGAGTTGAATTACACTCAATCTAGCCGAATAGAGCCGTTACCTAGACAGATAGATAGATGTATTTGTTTATCTAGCTATATCAGTTTATTGTCTGACAGATTAGATTTATTTATGGACTGAGGAAGACAGCTGGCATGAGACCGCTGTTTGCCCAATTTGAGTCCATTTGGGAGTAGCGCTTCACTTTTGTCTCTGAGTGGAGGGACTATTGTGAGGCGTGTTAATACCTCCAAATTGATAGATTTCTTGTATGTGTTCGCTTTGATTACAAGCTATTTGAGATTAGCGATCTACAAATAACGGGCAGACATTCAAAAGACTGAAGGTAGATAAACTTACAGTTATAACTGGATTAATCTCAACTGAATATAGGGTGACAGCTGATATGAGATTGTTGTTTGAGATTAGATTAGGGGCATTGCTTCAGTAAGGGGAAAGTTGAAGTGCGATCATTACTTACCCCTACGTTTGAAGATTATAGTGAAGCCCTGTAATATCTTTAAACGTACGGTAAATCCACGTTCTTGACATACTAGGCAGTTAAAGGATATGTGGCATTTAAAGGAAAAGTCAGTCATCAGATGGTTGGGTAGCATCTATTAATACTAATCAAGTGACAACAATAACGTCTTTTTCTTATAAATTGCGCAACATATCAAAAGGACGGTCTCATAGAACACATAGTAGGTGTTCTTTTAGAGATTTGGTCATACATACTGGACCATTTTTCTCATATGCTGGACCATTGCTGTTATCTTGAGAGAGGTTATTATCATGTAACCTAAATGATGATCATTACATTTCTTTCACCTTTTGCAACTGTCCCTATAAATATTATGATGTATATATTACGATGAGATTTGGTACCGTGTTAGACGTAGAAATACAGGAGGCAAATAGTCAGGTTGATACCTTTTTTGGCTAACTAAGCAGATTTGGGATGAAAGCTTTCAAGACCTCTTAGGTCCGAGGAAGACACCTAAGAGGTTTTGAAAGCTTGCATCCTAAATCTGCTTAGTTAGCCAATAAAGGTATCAACTTGACTATATTTGCCTCCTGTATATATAGCATCTAACCGAAATGTTAAGCAGTTAAATGTATTATTTTTTCAATGTGGGCTGCTGTACCCTGTTTCTTGTGTAATAGGTTGAGCACCGTTACCCATTCAGTATATATCTATCTATATATGCAAAAAGATAAAAAAAAGATAATAGCACACACTAAGCAAATCAAAGATTGAATAATAAATTAAAGAGAGATAAATACATAAATTTGCTCAGCCTGGGAAGATCCCTGGATGCAGAATGAGACAGCACACATCTGGAGCAAGGTGGGTGCAGGGACAATCTTCTTTCTTTCAGGATAAGGAAAACCCTACCCCCTTGATGAAAGCGGGTAGGTTTTACCTTATGTTGAAAGAAGATCCGTCCAGACCAGTATGAAGAAGATTCATGACGTATGTAAAAGGGGCGGGAGGGGGACACTTTAATATAGAACAAAATGTATCATTATACAAATGTATATAGAAGAATCAATCTTACTGTAAAACCTACACATTACTATCCCTTTAAAACCAATGCTCAAAAACTGTACTCCATTCCATACTCTAGATGAGGCCTTAACAAGGATTTTTAAAGAGGTAGAATTATATTCCATTACTGCACGACTATACCCCTTTTTATACACAA
>CM074719.1:102660065-102930065 GCA_037306005.1 Rhinophrynus dorsalis | reverse complement strand
TTTAACCTCTTGTACACTAATGGTGTCTCTAGCAGTAAAGAAATTTCTAGCATCCAAGGGGCCAATTTGGTCTTGCGTCATCACCATTAAAATACAATCAAATGTAATCAATATCATGTGTAACTTCCTCAAGTGAGAGCATTTTGAAGAGAAGACAAGTATCTAAACTTTTTGATCATTTTCAGGAATCTGGATTATCGGTGTGGCTTGGCGAAAAGCTGACACCATTGCAGAGCATCCCCCCAGCAGCAATTGCCCTGATCCTGTGCCTACTGGTCGCTACATTCACGGAATGTACTAGCAATGTCGCCACCACCACCTTGTTCTTACCCATTCTAGCATCCATGGTAAGACCCTGATAACACAATACAAAGATATTTGATACCTAGGATGCTACAGACATTTCACTGTCGTCCAATACAGGTCACTGGTACCATGGGATGTGTAGTCCCCTTTAATAGGCAGGAACAATTATGCAAATAATCTGCAAGGGGCGGAGCCTCCCCTCTTACTTAAGCCACCTTCTGGCCAGAGCCACTCATATTGATTTGTTCCTGGTGTGCTTGCACACCAGGCAGAGAACAGCTATGCTTCTTAGAGTTTTATTATTTTTTATTCAAATATGGAATACCACCATTAGGAGGGTGACCATGGCTGTGAATGCCCTCACCCGAAGTGGCTAGTGCAGCTTCCAGGGATTTCTGTGGACCTATACCTGAAGAGGGGACAGCTTGTGTTAAGCAGCTCCCCTGTTGGGGAATTTACCTCTGGTTCTTTCCCTACCTATCATGGTCACCTGAAGACAGAAGTCAGCGAGAAAGGTGAGTCACCCATTGAGTGCTGAAGGTCCACTTGTCCCCACAGTGTCCCTTTGCTGGGCTTGTATTTGGGAGTTTGTAATTCACTCCAGCACTCATAGGGTGTTTTTATTGCATTATCTCTAAAAAGTTTATGCAATTTCTGTGTTATTCTCTGAGTTTTGGAGCATTGGGTATTCATTTATTTATGATTCTCATGTGTTTCATGCTTGTTTGGGCACTTTTTAATGTTTTACTGAACTTTATTAAAAATTGTGTACTGCGCCTTTAAGCGCAGCGTTCCCGCTCAGACGCATGGCTCCTTTACTCTCTATGGGAAATCACAGTGTGGGACATATCTCTGAAACCGCTTGTCACAGCAACTTCAGAGAGGGCTCATTTTAATGCTAGGCTCCTGCTCTATCATCCGGTTGGTGTTTTATTAATATTGGGGGTTCAGGGGGGCTTCGGGCACTGTTTAGGTACTTGTATTGGGAAAGACTACATTTCCCATGAGCGCTTGCTTCGCGCCCGTTTTTGTTTGGCAGCCATGACGGCAGCCATTTTATTGCACTTTTCCTATGCGAGTACACTACGCAGGGACCGAGCCTTCTCTCTCCTCAACAGATTAACCCTTCACTGGCCAGATAAGTCCGTTTTTAGACATTTTTCTGGGGTGAAACTTTAATCTTTAACACCTTTCTGGGTGATAGTGTTCTTGGTGGGGTATATTGACGCTGTGAGCATGTCTACTTCACTGGAGCTGGGGGCTAGACCCAAGACTAAGGAGGATGGGGGGTCCGCTACCCCCATGGCGTTTTGCTCCTCTTGCCACATTGGGCTGGATAGCGATAATGTGGGGGATCTATGCCCTGTTTGTACTTGTCAAAATAGCAACCCTGGGCCTTCCAGCCATGCTATTGAGCCATCTTGGGTGAGGGAGTTCAAAGCTGCCACTAGGGATCTCAGATCCACGCTTCAACTCTTTCCCTCTCAGGTACAGGGGGCTCTCCAGGTTTGGCAGACCCCCTCTACTATCAGGACCTCCCTGCCTAAGCCACAGGGAGCTCCTGATATCACTGATTCTTCTGAAGAAGAACTTTTACAGGATTCTGATGCTGAGGAACGTACTGTTATTGAATCTAACAGGTCCATTGGGGACCCCTATGAGTGTGACCCTGAAGTTTCGGCTGAGGGTCTGATCAGAGCGGTTCTGAATACGCTCAACCTTCCTCTGACTCAGGAATCCACTTATGATCCTACTGATGTTTTTCAGAAAAAGCCATCTAAACCAGTTGTTTGTTTTCCAACTAACCCTACTCTTGCCCGTCTGGTCTCTGAGGCATGGAGGAATCCAGATAGATCTTCCTCTGTCTCCAAAAAGTTTGCCAAGCTTTACCCTTTTCCTGAGGCGGAGTTGGCAAAATGGGTTCATCCTCCCAAAGTGGATGCTCCCGTGTCTAGACTATCCAAATCTACTGCTTTGGCTGTCTCAGATGCCTCTGCCTTGCAGGACTGGACGGATAAGAAATTAGAGCTCTCTCTTAAGTCTATTTTTGCTTCTATTGGCACTGCCATGCGCCCCACCTTTGCTGTGGCATGGGTTAATAGAGCTATTGCAGCCTGGACTGAACGACTGACTGAAGCGGTTCGCCAGGATGCGCCTGTGTCTGAACAGTTGCAGCTTCTTGCTAATATCACTGAAGCTCAGAACTATATTGCTGACGCTGCCTTTGATGCTGTGCGCATGATGGCGAGGGCCTCCACTTCTTCTGTGGTGGCCAGACGCGCTCTTTGGCTGAAAATTTGGTTTGCTGATACAGCCTCTAAGAAAGCTTTGCTTTCTTTGCCCTTTCAGGGAAATTTGCTTTTTGGGTCTGAACTCAAAGAAATGATCAGTGAGGCTACTGGAGGTAAAAGTACTCTTCTACCCTCAGTCTTTAAGAAAAAGTTTCCAGCCAAACGCAATCGGTCCTTTCGTTCCTTTCAGACTGAGACATGTTCCTCGGCCCAAACGGGTCCTCCCACTACGCGCTCCTCCTCCAAGCCCAAACAGTCCTGGAAGCCCAAAGTTGCCCCCAAGGCCAAGACCTCCAAGACTGCTTCGGCATGACTCGCCGAACCCGGGTCCGCATCCGGCTGTAGGCGGTCGTCTCCGCATCTTTCGCCGGATTTGGGAGGAGTCAGTGGCGGACCCATGGGTTCTTCAGGTGGTGTCAGAGGGATTCAGGATCCCTTTCTCTTCCCTTCCTCCTTTTCGGTTCCATTTTACTCGTCCTTCTCAGGAACCCACAAAACGGCGTCTGTTAGACGACGCTATTCAGGATCTCTTGGACAAAGAGGTTCTGGAGGCGGTTCCTCAGGGGGACACAGGTTCAGGATTTTTCTCCAACCTGTTTGTGGTAGCCAAAAGGGACGGAGGAGCCCGTCCTATCTTGGATCTCAAAGATCTCAATGCTTATGTGGTGACTTCCCACTTCCGCCAGGAATCCCTGCGTTCTGTGATTGCAGCAATGTCTCCAGGGGAGTTTCTTGCCTCCCTGGACCTTCAGGATGCTTATCTTCACATCCATATTCATCCAGAGAGCAGGCGGTATCTCAGGATTGCCTGTCACAGGGGACACTTTCAGTTTGCAGCGCTCCCCTTTGGGCTGACTTCAGCCCCTCAGGTCTTCCAGAGGGTGTTGGGCTCATTGATAGCGGTGCTCCATCAGGATGGGATCAGAGTGACCCCCTACATGGACGATCTCCTTCTGAAGGCCTCCTCAGCGGAGCTTCTCCTTCAGCTATTACAGATGTGCATGCACACCCTGAACCGTCATGGCTGGATCCTGAATCTGGTCAAGTCGGACTTGTTTCCATCTCAGAGGCTTCTGTTCCTGGGTCTCCTGTTCGACACTCGCCAATGCATGGTGTTTCTTCCAGAGGACGTGGCTCACCAGATAGCTGTCTGAGTGGCTGGACTTCTGGACCTGGACGTGATTCCAGTTCCGAAGTTGTCGTCCTTAGTGGGGAAGTTCATTTCCACAATCGAAGCAGTACCATTTGCCATGGCCCACTCCAGGGATCTTCAGAGATTCGCGATCCAGACGTGCGAGAATCATCCAGATCATCAACATCTGTCTGTTTCTCTTCCTCCTCATGTCGAGTCGAGTCTGCACTGGTGGTTAGATCTCTCTCATCTCCTAAAAGGGAAATCCTTTCTAGTTCCTCCTTGGACCACAGTCACTACGGATGCCAGCCTTCGGGGCTGGGGTGCAGTCTGGGGTCGCTTCAGTGCTCAGGGGAAATGGGGTCTGAAGGAATCCATGCTCTCCATCAATGTTCTGGAACTTCGAGCTGTCCGGCTGGCCCTGAGGCACTGGGAGTCTCAATTGACCGGTCTTCCAGTCAGAGTGGAGTCAGACTACGCCACGGCAGTGGCTTACATCAACAGGCAAGGCGGCACAAGAAGCGGTTCCGCCTGGTGGGAGGTCAAGGATATTTTGTCTTGGGCAGAAGATCACGTGCCTGTCATCTCTGCGGTTCATTTTCCAGGCGTGGACAACGTCATGGCAGACTTCCTCAGTCGTCATACCGTCGACAGCGGAGAATGGGCTCTGCACCCAGAGGTGTTTCACATGCTCACTCAACGGTGGGGAATGCCTGTGGTGGATCTGACGGCTGCCAGACACAACAGGAAGGTTCCGGTGTTTTGCTCCCGGCTGAGGGACTCCCTTGCTCTAGCAGTGGATGCCTTGTCGATCCCTTGGGACTTCTCCCTGGCTTACATCTTCCCTCCTCTTCCTCTATTGATCAGAGTCATTCAGAAGTTGAAGAGAGAACGTTGTCCTGTCTTCCTGATTGCTCCAAACTGGCCTCGCCAGTCCTGGTTTCCGGAATTGATGGCCATGTCTGTGAAGGATCCAATCCCACTTCCTGCCCGTCCGGACCTGCTTCTCCAGGA
Source organism: Rhinophrynus dorsalis (assembly GCA_037306005.1). Classification (NCBI taxonomy): domain Eukaryota; kingdom Metazoa; phylum Chordata; class Amphibia; order Anura; family Rhinophrynidae; genus Rhinophrynus; species Rhinophrynus dorsalis. The sequence continues at coordinate 102,925,322 of CM074719.1, read as the reverse complement.
GTATCTGTGGAAAGAGGATGTTCACTCTCTCCGTTTGATGGCATGGCGGTTGAATCCTCGATTCTAGCTAAGAAAGGCTTTTCTCCTTCTGTGGTATCGACGATGCTCAGTGCTCGTAAGCCTGTGTCTTCCAAGATCTATCATCGCATATGGTCAACTTTCGTGACATGGTGCTCTGACAAGAAGTTGCCTCTTGACTTCCATCTTCCCACTGTCCTGGCATTCTTGCAGGACGGTGTGGATAAGGGGCTCAGTCTGAGTTCCCTCAAAGTTCAGACTTCTGCCTTGTCTGTGTTTTTCCAGGAAAGGATTGCTATCCTTCCTGATGTGAAAGTTTTCTTCCAAGGTGTGACTCATGTTCGACCTGCCTTCAAGAGTCCTGCTCTCCAGTGGGACCTCAACTTGGTGCTGGGAGTTCTCCAGCGACCACCGTTTGAATCCTTGGCTTCCATTCCATTACGTCTCTTGACTTGGAAGATGGCCTTCCTTTTGGCTATTGTTTCAGTTCGCCGGGTAGCAGAGTTACAAGCTCTGTCTTGTAAACCTCCTTACCTGGTGTTCCACAAGGATAAGGCTGTGCTTCGCACTACCAAGGAATTCTTACCAAAGGTTGTGTCCGAATTTCACATCAATCAAGAGATTGTGGTTCCCTCTTTCTGCCCTAATCCTTCATCTGACAAGGAACGGGATCTCCATTTGTTGGATGTGGTGCGTTGCCTCAAGTTTTATGTTCATCGCACCGAGTCTCTCAGGAAGTCTGACGCTCTATTCGTCATTCCTGAGGGGCCTAGGGCAGGGAGACCGGCCTCCAAAGTTACCATTGCTTCTTGGATTAAGGCTACCATCCGTGAAGCCTATAAGTTGAGGAATAAGCATGTTCCCTTCCGGGTGACTGCCCATTCCACCAGATCTATTGGGGCCTCTTGGGCCTACAAGAATCAAGCTTCTGCTGATCAACTGTGCAGAGCGGCCACTTGGTCCTCTGTGCACACATTTTCTAAGCACTATCGAGTTGATGTACTGGCTTCGGCTGATGCCAGTTTTGGAAGGAAGGTCCTGGAGGCAGTCTTGCCTGTGTAGGTCTTCCGCTCTGTGATCCTTAGTGCTTCTTTACTGTTGAGCCCTGTTGGCTCTAGTTCCGTGTGCTGTGCTAGTTCAAGGTTTGTTTCCTTGGTTGGTGTCCGTTGACACTTACAGTTTGGGCTGGGTTTCAACTGGTTATCAGTTCTAGTGACTTGGGCCTCGCGCCTGGTCCTTGCCTTACTTCCCGCCTCTGGATCAGCTCAATGTTTGTACATCCCATGGTACCAGTGACCTGTATTGGACGACAGTGAAAATAGGATTTTAGTCTTACCTGTTAAATCCTTTTCACTTAGTCCATACAGGTCACTGGTCTCCCACCCTGTCAAGGGACCAGTCTTGGCTCTCCTGTGGCATTCAGTGGGAGACCGTTCGGGCATGCTCACAGGAGTCTTTCTTTTTGCTTACCTGAGGTCAGTTCTTGGGGTCTCAAATCAATATGAGTGGCTCTGGCCAGAAGGTGGCTTAAGTAAGAGGGGAGGCTCCGCCCCTTGCAGATTATTTGCATAATTGTTCCTGCCTATTAAAGGGGACTACACATCCCATGGTACCAGTGACCTGTATGGACTAAGTGAAAAGGATTTAACAGGTAAGACTAAAATCCTATTTTCCAGTACATTGTTAGGCTATGCACTGAAGATGTCCATTGCATCCAATGAGATCAACAATAAATGTCGGGCTTTACATGTCTTCAAATGTTGTAGACAGTTGTAGGTAAGGTGAGGCTGTCCAGCTGTTGCTGAACTACAATTCCTAATTATCCAGGAGATCCTGCAGGTGAGGCAGGAAAAAGAGCAGATTGGGAGCAAACCAACTGCACCATAAGGGACAAATAAAAAGTCTCAAAAAAAAATTAAAATTAGATTTTAAATCCTTTCATGCACAGTAGCATCACAGGTCTGAGCATGAAGGAAAGTTGTCCCTGCTCATTCACGGTTAGCTCAGTCGTTGAACAAGACTAAAGAGAGCTTTCAGGTGACCTTTCAGTGTTCTGAGAGCAACCAGGTGAGTGGCAAGGTAAATATGACATTTTAAACATAAAATTAGTGTTACAAATACCTAAAATTGTCTTTCAAGACAAATCTCATTTAGATGGGATATTTCACCTGTTTTCTGTTTCATCCACTTCCTATTTATGTGAAATTTATACCAAAATGAACATATTACTATTATCTGTTTTAAGTCTTCTACTTATAAAACAGTTTTCTCTTTATCGCCACAGTCATGCTCCTCACATGCACCATAACATATTAATACATCATGAACTTCTTCATACATGTGCCTTACCCAGTGAGTGCTACTGGAGAGTGCTAAAAACAAGCTCATCAAGCCCCATGAATCAAAACAACCAACTCACGCTTTTGCTATACTCTCACTTCAAAGAACATATTACTACTTTCTGTTCTAACCTTTCTACTTTTAATACAGTTTTCCTTTTATCCCCTCAATCATGATCATCACTTGCACCATAACAGTCATCCACCATGGATTTCTGCATACGTTGTGTACTACCCTCAGAGTGCTGGTGGAGAGTACTAAACACAAGCTCATCCAGACCCCGTAATCATAGCAACCAGCTCACCCTTTAACTTTACACACACGGTAAACAACTCAGTATATTTTTATGAATTCTATTACTTGCCTTGGCAAATGACATAGACCCCAACCCTGGCCCTCAAACAGCAACAAAATGCATCTTCATCTTTAAAAAAGGACTTTCTTTTGTGCATTGTAACATGTACAGTGTACTGCCCAAAATGGATGAATTAAAAGCATGGTGTTATTCATACAAGCCAAAAATCTTTATTCTCACTGCATCCTGGATAAGCCCGAAAATACGTGATACTGCCATTGCCATTCAAGGATACTCATGCTTTAGAAAAGACAGGGCAAGGTGTGAAGGAGGCATAAATAAATACACTGCTGCCAAAATTGTTCTTCCCGCCTCAAAATAAATCACAATTGTTGGCATCTATCAACCTAATATGCCAGCATAGTTCTTCTCGAAGAGTGTTGCACTAAATTTAACACATTATACACCTCGGCACATCTTGCATACACTCATACAAACACACACACATCTTTTTGTTTCCTCACAAATAACACATCTTTATCTTTTATTTCTACAATTTGATTGAGTGAGTGCAATGGAGTGACAAGAGTGTGTGCGTGATTGAGTGTGTCTGTGACGGCCTGTGCAAGTGCTTACACAGTCAGGGTCAGCTCAGGCAGGGCCTGAAATACGTTCCAGGCTGGTGGTGATGATAAGAGGCTGCAGGACCCTATGTACTCCTACAAGGAGAATAGGGTCCTAGTTCAGAGTATACTGGAGAGGGAGACTATCCTGTACCCAATGGAGAGGGTCAGTGGTCTGTGTACCAAGAAGAAGGCCGTCTGGTGTCAGGTCCTCAGCAAAGTGAATGCAGTCTCCAGCTGTAAGCACACCATGGAATTGATAAAGAAACGGTGGTGTGACTGCAAAAGGCGTGTAAAGAGTAAGATGGGAGAACTTTCCATGCATGCCAGAGGCATCGTAGGCAACCACTGGCAGGAGATGCTGAGGCAGAACTCATCGACAACCACTGTTGAGGAGGTCCCTGGAGGATGTGACATTGGCGACAACAGCACCCTCCAGACTACCAGCAAGTGCATTATTCCATAACTATACACCACACAAACCCTCATAGCTAGTATGGTCCAACACAGTGCAAGCATGGCCAGCATTTATTCCCACAAGCTCACCATTACAGCGCTGAGAGGATTCAAACAAGGACATAATACTGTATAATCCAAGCAAAAATGTGAAGGGTTAAGCAGGACAAATCCAGTCCAAGTCCAGGTTTAGCCCCCTTGTTGCTGTGTTGATCAGCTATACCCACTGCACACAAACAATGCTCTCCATCATGTTGTCATACAAATATTTGTTATGTTCCCCCACAATGTTACAAATGGAGCAACAGGGAGATCATCACCTGATATCTTGAGTGCTAGAGGGATAGGCAACGCATTGGTCGACAATACATTGAGTACCCCTCTGGCACTAAAAGGGTTAACAGAGGACAAACATAACACGACAGGGTTACATTTCCCAGATCCATAGGGGTCAGCTCACACATCACACTTCAACTGATTGCATGTAAAAAACATAGGCCTTGAACAAACACAAAAGGGCGTCAAAACACACAAATGCACTGTTGACACAACCATGACAGCTAAGTAAAAACAATGTCAGAAACGCATACAGGCAAAGCAAACCCACAAACACACATGGAAGGGGGAACATAGCAACACAAGCAGTTGGAGGACACATATTTCACCTACCAGAAGAACAGAACAAAAACACATCCAACATGGCATGGTCAAGCTTTGGTTATCATACGTATCCTGAAAAGTGGGAATCTCAAGGAGGTATTCCTTGCCATCCCCACTCATCAGGATTCATATGATAACCAAAGCTCAACCAATGTAGGTTTCTTACATTAATGTACAAGATCTTATCAGGTGGATACCAACACAATGCACGGAATACCATCCTGACACTCCAGGGCTCACATGTCAATGTCAACGTTTTGAATCCCTCTTGTCATAGCTCACCTTCAGAATCACATTATTTAATTTCCCACACAGCATCCATGCCTGCAGCACAGCAGGAGGAGGGTCAGGAGGAGCCCTAAGCCCCCCTCCAGTAACATAGCCCCTGATGAGCCAGGAGAGGGCACCAGCTGGAGGTTACCACCACCACCACCACCCTCAGAGTACAGCCTGTCACCTTCAACAGGCAGAGACTGGATGTCTCATGGGAGGTGGATGCCTCTGACCACCACAGGTTAATATTTGATGGCCCCGACACCACTACTACTGGTATGGTACTGGATGTCAAGCATGGTGACCACAACACAATATGGGACATATGGCCCCACTGCACGCCCACGGCCAACCACCTAGATGCAGCCACAGCAGAATTCCCGCTATGACCCCACACCCAGGTGAGAAGGAACCAGATACTAGTGGCCAGGTATGACCCATGGCCACTGGACTATTAGAACCTGGGCCTAATTGGTGAGCCACTGAAGGAATTCACAGCCCCATTACAGAGTGAACCAGAGGACCAATCATCTGTGCCAAGTAGAGATGTGGTGAGGGTACAGGCATCCTCAGCCTTTGATACGGTGATTCACAACAAGTTACTGCATACATTAAAATGCTTTAGTTTGGGTGGTGATAGCTGTACATGGATTGAGAACTGGTTAAATGATAGTTGGCAGAGAGTTGTTGTAAATGGAACCTTTACATTTTGGTCTAAAGTTATAAGTGGAGTGCCATAGGGTTCAGTGCAGGGCCCAATGCTTATTAATTTGTTTATTAATGATCTAGAAGTGGGAATTGAAAATAGCATCCCAATCTCTGCTGATGACACTAACCTGTGCAAGGAAATACACACAGGGCTGGATGTTTTTCTCTGCAGAAGCATATAGATAAACTGAGTGAATGGGCAGAAGTGGAAGATGACATTTAATGTAGATAAATATAAGGTATTGCATTTGGGCTGTAGAAACAAACAGGCTACATATACTCTAAATGGGAAAACTTGGGGAATCCTCATTAGAGACAGATTTAGGAGTGCTCATAGAGGATAGACTTCAAGGCAGTGTGCAGTCACTCAACTTTTTCAAGAGCAAATAGGGTACTAGCATGCATAAAAGTGTAGATGCACATGATGCTAAGATTATTCTACCTCTATATAAATCCTTGGTTAGACCTCATCTAGAATACGGAGTACAGTTTTGGGCACCGGTTCTTAAAAAATATATTATTGAACTGGAAAAAGTGCAGAGACGTGCAACAAAACTGATAATGGGATTGGAGGATCGAGTTATAATGAGAGAGTAGTCAAACTGGGTCTGTTTACATTAGAAAAGATACGTCTCGGGTGACATGATTACCATTTACAAATATATTTAACGTTGATACAAAGAACTAACCAATGAACTATTTAAACAAAGAGCTGAGTGGTCATCTATTATGACTAGAGAAAAGGCAATTTCGACTAAAACAAAGGCAGGGATTTTTACAGTAAGTGCAGTAAAGCTATTGAATTCTTTGCCTTGGGATGTTGTACTTGCAAATACTATAACTGCTTTAAAAAAAAACATGGATACTTATCTAACACAAAACAATATTGAGAATTATTACAGATGGCTTCATTGCAGATAGGTTGTTGATCCAGGGAACTATGTGACTGCCATTTGGAAGTAATTTTTTCACCCACTTGGGGCTAATTTGAAAATGGCTTCAGGGTTTTTTTTTTTTTTTATGCCTTCCTCTGGCATGGGCTGGACTTGATGGACGCATGTATTTTTTCAGCCTCATCAACTATGTTACTATGAACAGGTTTTTCTCTTAGATTTTAGGCAGCACATACATATATATACTTGAACAGATTTTGAATATGTGAAATGTTTTGCTGAGATTGCTAACAACTTCAAATTTTACATTGAATAAACACTAGCACTAGAGAACAGCAAAAGGTGGGCTTCATGGAAGTGGAGTCAGAGTCACCAGGGTCACTTGGACATGCCTCTGTTCCATGATGAGTCATCCCATGGATGCCTGTGAGGATGAACCATCATTATCCCATTAACCCTTTGCATTCTCAATGGGTTGTCTACCCCTCCGGAACCCATACGTTTAGGAACAAGGGGATGCTAACTAGCCATATGCATATGTGAACAGGACATTGTAGCAACACATTAGCTACTATGTTAACCAACCCCCAAGTAACAGAGGGTGTTGGAGAGAAAATGTAATTGTGCTGCACACACATGTCAGCATGGTAGGCTTACCAATCTGCCTCCCAATTAGTTACTCCGATGCTGTAGTCAACACTAACACAGTATATCTATCCCTATTATGCTATATTACACATTGCACAACTAGTGTACTCATAGTAACTCTAATATCCCTTTAACACCTGGAATGCCAGAGTGGTATCCAATGCATTGAAGGTAATTGCACAGGATATCCCTCAACCGTTCCAAGGGTTCTATAATTGATATGGCTATGTTCAATACAATATCTGTTTGATGTGTGTTAACCTTATAAATATGATGGACATAGGCAATGTGGTGTACTTCTGTCTGCAGGGGGATGGATGATATCCTTGAAGTGGCAATGACATCATGGCCAAGGGTATGTCAGATGCTGGTTGAATTCACACCCTCAATGAAACACATCCATGGAATAGCTGCTGCATAGTTTACACACTGTAGCAGCATTGTGGTTGTGATGTTGTAGCAGGTACTATCAAGGCTGTGTATGTCAGTCATCCTGTGGAGTGAAACAGATCATTAATTATGTGTTGTGTTAGTGTATTTGCACACATTCCCCAAGGCTGATCATGGACATACATGCATTGTGTTTGATTCCTGTATCATAGTCACGGGTGATGTGGTCTCTGATGAGCCTATCTCATATCGCTGACCCTCTCAGGGTCTCCTCATCCTCTGCAAGGGTAACAGGGACTTCCACAATGGGTAGTGGCTCTATATCGTCCACTAGACTTGTGTCGACAGCTATGTTATGTAGTATAGCACACTCTAGGATGATGTTGCCTGCTTTGCCTGGTGCATATTGCAGAGTTCCCCCTGAGTGATCCAGGCACCAGAACCTTGATTTGAGTAGGCCAAAGGAGCACTCAATCTTATTCCTTGTTCGGACGTGAACCTCATTGTAGCAGTTATGTGTAGGTGTTTGCGTTTTGGTACTGGTGTGAGGAGCCACTTTTTGCACCCATACCCGGCATCACCTGTGGAAAGAGAGTGATATCATGACACAGGGACCACATGTTATATGTATGATGTTGTGTGAGAGGGACATACTACTTGTGTGTCATGAGCATGCTAAGCTGTGTTTACGTTAGTAGTGTGAGTGATGGAGTGATGTTTAGAATGTTTACTCATCCAAAATCCATCCTCCTGTATATGTCCCATTTTCAAACTCCCTGTAGATGGAGAACTGTTTGAGCATGTACAAGTCGTGACAGCTGCCAGGATAGGAGGAACAAACATGGGTTATCCTCATGTTAGCATCAAACACCATCTGTATGTTGAAAGAGTGGAAATTCTTTGTGTTGAAGAGATGTCCCTCATGCATTGGAGCTCTTACGCTCACATATGTGCAGGCAATGGCACCCATGACCCTGGGCATGCCTCCCCTTGTGTAGAACTCTTGTTGTACATGTGTCCACTTCATGTCAGTGGAGGGGAAGTGGATGTTCCTCTGGGCCTTCCTTTTGAGGGCTACCAACACCTGAGAGAGTGCCCTTGGACATGTGGGCTGGGATATGCCAGATGCAAAGCCTTGCCATCCACTTGCCATAAAATGGATTCCACACAGCAGCTTATGCAAGCCAGATAGGGCACTGTTGGTGCTGTATTTGGGGTTGACGTCATCTTTGATCACCTCATTTAGGTCGATGATGCTGTACAGGTCTCTCTCTTCAGTGTCCACCATTTAGAAGAGCATGACCCTTGAGTGGTATATCTTGTGTCTTTTGCGTCCATCTGTCATCCCTGTACTGCTCCACAGGTTCCTGTAGTAGCTGTGGGAGATGCAGTTGTGGCAGCTGAGGTGCTGTCTGGTCTTGTGCTCCAGGTGGAGATGGGCTTTTGTCTGGCTCTTCAGCCGGAGCATCAATGATTGCAACAGGCAAGTGTGCTTGGGGGTTGATGGGGATCCCTAGCCCTTGCAAGCCTTTTGTCTCCAATATCTTCACAGGAATTGATATGCAAACATACTGGCCATAATCTCTCTCTCTGTGGGTTCTCACTGAAAACACACCATGTCTGAGGAGGGTGAGATTTCCCTTTAATACAGTAGTATGGTGTTGTCCAGGTGTGGGCATCAGGTATGGAGGGACCAATGGGAGGCTTTGTGTTGTCCAGGTAACTGTTTTGTGTTGTGTCTGTTGTTTGTCTGATTTGTTGTGCTTGCTGTGTACCTGTCAAGTGTGTGTGTGAGACGTTGTCAGGTGCACTGTGAGTCTATATTGGCTGGTGATGCTGCAGTGGTGAGCTTGGGTTGCTTTGGATTGACAGGAGTGTGTCTTGTGTTGTTAGGGGTTAACCCCTGTTGTTCCAGGGTGTGGTGTGAGGGATTGGGTTGCTTTGTCAACCCCATGTCCCTGTGGCGGTTAATGATCTTTGCATGGGACCTCTTCGTAGGGTATGCCCATTTTCCGGGTGGTTGCTTGTCTTAACTGTCCCTGTGGCAGTTAATGTTCTTTGTGTATGATTTCTATGTAGGGTATGCCCATTTTCCGGGTGCATGCTTGGCTTAACTGGTGTGAGGAGCCACAGTTTGCACTGATACCCGGCATTACCTGTGGAAAGAGAGTGATATCATGACACAGGGACCACATGTTATGTGTATGATGTCGTGTGAGAGGGACATACTACTTGTGTGTCATGAGCATGCTAAGCTGTGTTTACGTTAGTCTTGTGAGTGATGGAGTGATGTTGATTTACCCAAAATCCATCCTCCTGTATAGGTCTCATTCCAGTTATATATTTAACAAAGGCCCATTGCTGTGATTGTGCTATGTGCTGGGTGTGTGTGTGAGTTGTTAGTTCCCTGCTTTCTTTTGTCCAACGGTTGTTTTTTTTTTGTTTTTTTTTGTCCGTTGTGTGCTGTACACCAAGAAAAACTGGGTGCAGAATTTTATCCGATAAATGTATCAGTTTATCGTTTGTTGGCACTGACTGCACAGAATTCAGTGGCTCCTGTATAGAGCTGTTCCATTGTTTCCAGTGGGCAAATTATCAACATATGTTGTCATTTTAAAACTGCTGTTAGTTGTTCATAAGGCAACTAATTGAATAGCATACTGTGCTTAAGAGACTGCTGTCAGCTGCTTTTTGGTGATGGGGACAATTGAATCAAGGCCTATGTAGTTTGTACTTTGTACCAAATACCATTGTGACCATTTTGTCAGAGTTTAATAAAAGTTTGTTCTTTGCTATCCATCTTTCAAATTCAGAGAAATCATACTGTAATACAGCTTCTAGATGAGATATGTTTGAATTTTTAGCATAGATTATGGTGTCATCTGCATACATGTGCACAGAAGGTGCAACTGTGGAATACCTTCACAAAGCAAACAAAACTAGACAAAGCTCAATATTTTACTGACAACTTGAAGAGCAACAAATCAAAACCAGATAACTTTTGGAAGGTAATTAAAAAAATCTACAACACAAACTCTGAGTGAATGAAAACTATATGAGTGATTTGACTTTGATACACTAAGTGAGACTGGTGTCCGTGATCAAGTACCTGCAGGATTTGGAAAGGAACAATTTGGATCATCTACAGGGACATCAGTGTTTTGGAGTGGCTGGACGGAGCAAATTCTAATGGATCATCCACAGGTGTCGGACTGTCTCCATTTGGGATCCTTTATTACGGACTTGAAGTAAGGGCATTAACAACAGTGATTTTCCCCTGGATTGGTGTATAAAATATCCACTTATTTTTCACTTGTTTTTATTGTATCCAACCACACATACAGATGTATGATGTAAGTTAGGAGAGATCAACATCGAATACGATTTGTATTGCAATTGTTTTATATATTTTAGCATTTTATTGTCTTTTTGTATAGGTGCACAATACGGGACACAATACAGCCATATCGTAGTCTCCGTTGATATTTATGCAACATAAGTTCCAGTTATATATTTAACAAAGACCCAGGAGTGGTGCACAACTGAACTGGTGTTGCAGCCACAGCGACTTAGCATAGATATTTTAAAGTAGTATCACTTTTAGTTCAGTATTTTACTTTGATTCTATGTGTCAATAAATTAATACTACACTTAGTATGTGTTGTTGCGCTGTCCCTCCTCTACCCCTTTTTTTCTTTTTTCATTTTATATGGAAATTGTCTAGGAGGTTCTGAGACAGAAGGGATCTGCAGCATAACACAACAACGTAGAAGAAAATTCAAGGATCTTTGGAGACACATTAGATCTATTATTTCTGACTATTTTAGCTATATATTCCAATATTGCTGTCTGGGGTCATTGCTTTTTGTAACATACTTTAGAGCATTCACCCATGATGTACAGTGTGTGATCTCTTTATCACCCTCTATCTTAGAGACATAGTGATAGTTTTCTCCTTTGCTCAGTTCTGTGACTACACATGGATAAAGGGACAAGAAACACTCTCAGACAGTATGTGTTGATCTGTGACTACCAGTGGACAGTGAAATATGGCTGGCATGTCAGGCAGTCTATGTGTGGTTCTGTAGCTACCAGTGGGACATGTGGAACAAGCCTGGGGTGTCAGACAGCGTATGTTTCATCCTATGACTTCTGGTTGATTGATACTATTCACAAAGTAAAGTCTGTTTTATGTATCTTTTATATTGTGATAAGAATTAGGAATGGGTGAAAATTTATACATCAATCATTTTACGCAAAGTAATTTTTTCCACTTTTTTCGCCTAGCTCATTCCATTGAAATCAATGGGAACATTGAATTTACACAAAACACATAGCAAATTGTATTTTATTTCCCAAAAGCATAGTATAATAGGGGTATAAGAGTACGTGTGTTACTGGAGTGTGGGGTAAGAATCAGTTGAACAGGAAATGTTTTTTGGGGGGTTTGTTTACTGGGATTGGGGGGACAGTTAATAAAAAATAAAACTAAATACAATAAAAAAAAAAACCTAAGTTGGTGGGTGGAGTCTGTGGAAAAAAATCAGTTGAACAGGGAATTTGTTTTTTGGGGGGTTTTCATGACTGGTATTGGCGGTACTGTTACAAAAATAAAATAAAAAAATAAAATTAAAATAAGAAATTTGTACATAACGTGACAGAGACAGGGACCCCCTGACATAAGCTGCAACTGGGGTAGACTAATACTTGATGTGATAGAGTATTTTGTAGAGGGTGATTTGTAAGATTTGTTGTTCGAGGCTCAACAACATTAATTAATTAATTCATTAATTAAACATTAATTTGCAGGACTTAGACTTATTAGAGGTACAAGCCCTGATGAAACATTGATTTGTTGTAGGAAATAAGACTTGTGTTAGGCCCAAGCCCTGAGGAAACATTGATTTGTAGGACTTAGACTTGTTTGGCACAAGCCCTATGGAAACATTGATTTGTAGAAAAATTGTTTACTTTTTTTGTAGGCCTATGGTTTTTTTTTGTTTTTCTTTTAAACAACAAACCCTTAGGAAACAAAAAATACCCTACTAGCCTAGTGCCAGCAGGTCATTGGTGTCCACTGGCCATTGTCAAATGCCCTGATGTATATGTGAAATTTGCAACTGCTGTTCTTGCTGCTGCTGAGTTATTTAAGCAGCAGGATGATTAAGCACCTCAAAGGGAATGGATCAAGTTCAGCAGTAATGTGGGTGTGGGGTGATGAAGGTGTCACTTGTCCCAACTAGCTGCAGTGATGGGATGGAGGCAGCAGCAGAACAATAACTAGCTCCCACCAGTTCAGGTACATGTGGAGAAAAGATGAAGTTGGCCAATAATGCTTCTCTGCCTGCCCCTCCTCCAAAATCATGGGTGTGTTGAGACTAGAATAGAAATTTTTCCCTTGAGAGCAGGAACTGTGCCTCTCACATCAGCAACTGCAATGAGCACAGTATGTATGGTAAATAAGGGAAGGTCTGGGAACAATGGGTACATCTGCTCTCACATGAAAAACCTGGCACAACTCCATCCAAACACCATGACAATTAGGGTCCCCAATGTGAATCCCCCCACCAGAAACCAAGTACTGCTGCTGTCACTATGCCCCTTGCCCACACCCTGCTAACGACACATGACAATTTAATAGTAATGATGAACCCTCCCTGACACCATCTTAGCATATTCTGCTGGATGGAATCTCCTCAGATGCCTTGCCTCTTTATGCCCTGCTTGCGATTCTACTCCACCACACTGCCATGTGTGCTCAGTGCACCACTCAGTGTGCAATGGGTGGACATGAACTGCCACATCCTGATATCTACATAATGGCTATAACTTGGCAGGGGAGGTAATGATGAACGAGGTGGATTGGCAGAAGATGTAGTTACCCTAGAGCAAGGTGATGGTGAGCCAGGTGTTTCGCTCATCATAGAACTTTCAGCCTCTGTCTGAGTTTCTCTGTTCTTCCTTTTCATTGATCTCCGCCTTGTCTGTTGTTGCTTTTGGTGAGAGTTAGGAGGTACAGCAACAGCGGTGCCCAATTTCTGGGGTTTTTTTGGCTTTAACATGTTTCACATAAATGTCATGGTATCTGTGTTATCAGGGCGGTTGTGCCAAGGTGTGTTCCTTCCTTTCCCCTTTTCACTGACTTGTCACAAATTGTTCACAGTGATGACTGCACTGTGTCTGCCCCAAGAGAAAAATACTCCCACACCCATTACTTAAGGGGTGAGAGGAAAGGTGGAGAAGAATCACCACCACCAGTCCCCCCGTGCTGCTGTTGCTCTGTTACAGACATCTCACTGGTTGGAGGAGGTGATGAGAAATGTGACAAAGGGTACCCTAATGTCACACTTGCCATTTCTTGTTGACCTGAAGAAGGCAGACTGGCAGCACTAGCAGCAGGCACAGGCAGCTGATCTGTGCCTCTGATGAGGGTGGCATTATTGCAGCTAAGCAACAGTTCTGCCTTCTTCAGGATCATGTTCCACCTGGACAGTTCTGTTGGGGGGGGGGGGACTCCCAGGGTCAGGGGAATGGTGTGAGCTCCATTCACCGCTAGTCTGGATGCTCTTCATTGCGTCCCCTACCACTCCTCTAATGCTAGTTCCACCAGGTGCTTCATCGTAATTTTTACTACTACTAACACCAACCACATCAATTTCGATCCCTGACCCGGCTGAGTCTTCCTCCTCACTAGTAATAAGATGATCACCCTGTCCCTCACTCCTAACACTCTGTACAAACTGCTGCACCTTATTAGTAGTAGTAGTACTAGTGGTGGGACTGCTTGGGGATGGCAAGTGTGACTTAGGGTCCCCTGCTGTTACACTTGGCATCATCTTCTTCTCCCCCCTCCTGAGAATTACAAGATACACTGGCAGCAGATTCAGCACTGGCAACAGGCACAGCACTAGTGGCAGTGGGGGGGGGGCAGCACTGGCATCAGGTGCAGCAATGGCAGCAGGCACAGGCAGCTAACCTGTCCTGCTCTCAACACTACCCTCTTTTTCCTCCCGTGAGATTAATTTCCCCAATATTCCTAGGGGTGATTTAGGAGGACTGGCCAGCATTGGGTCTGTAATGGTCACTTCCTCCTCAGACTCAGTGGACACATATTTTTGCTATAAATATCACAGCATAACAGCACATCACCTCTCTGTCGCTCTGCTTGTATTGTGTTTCACTTCTTGGAAAATGGCACTTTTTATAGTGTAAAGTCGAAAAAGACGTTAATAAAGGGGTGAAAACTTTCTAGCCATTGAAAAATAATAAATAATAATTTTTGCCAATGGGTGAAAAACTGCGAAGATTTTAATTGCTTTATTTAAAGAGGATTTTCTAACAAAAAGAGGACTACAATTTGGTTTTCACAGATTTTTTCACGGGAACATGACGGGACTTTTCACCCACCCTTAATAAGCACTGTAACCTAGAACCCTCTAAACATAACCTCATGCAATTACGTATTTATTTTAAAAATTGTTTTACCAGGAAGAATACATTGAGATATATTGCATTTTCAAGAATGTCCTGGTAATTACCTGGTAAATGTTTCCTGATTCATTTTTGCTTAGTAATGTAGTCTTGTTACCTGCACTAACTAGTATTTATACAAATTTGGTACTGTTTCTGTGTTAATCTTTGGATGCTAGAGGTCTCCAGTACAATACTCATCCTTGGCGGGCGCTAGGATGGTGTAAACTATAAATGGAGACATCTCTATCATCCATTGGGTTAAGGGGTTTCATTATTAGGGATGCACTGAAATTTCATTTGAAACTAATGGGCCCCCTAAAGCTAAACATTTAAGATCTACTGATCAAAAATACTGATAATTCACCAACAAGAACTGGTGAAGTAAATATATGCTTGTATATGGACAGACAGTAGATTTCGTAAATGGTGTGCCCGAATAAATACATAAGTAGATTCATTTTAGTTCAGATGGCTTATATTTCACACAGTGAACTCAGGTGACACCTAGTGGACACAATGTTAAAATGTGAACACTCTTTGGGAGGCATTTCTACATTTATTTGCTTTGGAATTATTAAAATATTTTCAGTAGTAGAAGTGAACATGACCAGTCAGGGGCATCCCTTTGATACAGAGACAGAGGTAGAGCTTTAGATCAAATATCTTAATATCTGTAGTGAATAGAAACCGTGATAAAGCACCAGTAAGTCTAGCATTTGAGTAGAGATATTGAAGCAAAAGCTGTGTTACATCTCAAACACAATGGGGGAGATTCATTAAAGAGGTGATAAAGAGGTGATGACTTTTCCAGTTTATCACTTCTCCAATTCCTATGTTATTCTATGGAGCCTATGCACTAAGATTTCTTCAACTCTGGAGACCTTAGTGAATAAGCTCCATAAAATAACATAGGAATTGGAGAAGTGATAAACTGGAGAAGTTATCACCACTTTATCACCTCTTTATTAGCGCTTAGTGAATCTCCCCCAATAAGTCACTAAACCTTAATTACAAAAATAAAAATTGTAGGGCCTTTCTTATTCAGTAAAATCAGGGAAATGCCCTGCTAGGAGGTAATTTGTATTTCATGTGGAGCTTTAGCTATTGTTTTCATTCGGATTGAGATTAAAACTCTTCATAGACACCAACAGAAAGAACACCACTTGGGGACCTGTTAACAATAGCATTTAAAGTATTAGAAATATTTTATTTTGAGCTGTAATAATATTTACATAAAATATCTTTCAGGGAGATATTTGATTTGGTCGCTATGTTGAACTTTGATTGTCTCACAGTTGTACCATTTCAATCTTTGTACAAAAGGTCCCTATATCTACAACAAAACTATTGCTGTAGATGATAAAACTTTGAAAGCTTCTTTACCAGTCAACAGTCTCTCTAAAGAGGTTTTAGCTTTCATGTGTTTCATACAATAAAGGGATAGTAATGTTTCACAATAAAAGCATCTCCGATTAATCTTCATAGTATTTGGGCTATGGAGAGTGTTATTTCAGTACTGTCAGAGTTGAAGTTCAAGAGTAATTGAATGATAAAGTATCCCCCCTTTCACCCCTTTTACTGATGTAACACTGCTCATTTCAGAGCAGCAAGGTGGTGTCCAGGTGGATCACAGAGAGGGAAAATCTTTAATTAGCATAAGGAAAAATATGAAAAACTTGTCCAGGGGGCAGGGTTTTCATTGTTCTCTCAGTAAGAAGATTGTCCCTTGCTGTGAGCTGTCTAGTCTATGAACCAGATTCCACATCTGAGCGGAGGTGTCTTACACTAGTAAAAGGGGCAGGAGGGGGGAACGTTACCATTCAATTACTCTTGAACTACAACTCTGACAGTATTGAAATAACACTCTATGGCTCAGATGCTATGAAGATGGAGCTGCTGTTTATGTGAAACATTACTATCCTTTTGATTTAAATGTTTCTGTACTTTGAATTATTGCAATGTACCTAATGTGCTAAGGTGATGTACTTGGCATTTTGTACTGTCCTTTCTTAAATAAAGCCTTGAAAAAAAAAAACTCAATTGGCAACTAGACATTATTTCAGCAGGCACAATTTTCCTCCCTGGTTAAGTCTGTAATACTACCGGACATGCATAAGCATGAATAGTAGTTTTGCAGTTTTGAGCAGGGAAGAAGATTGTCCCTTATCAAGCACTGTTAGCCCATTTGGTGAACAAGCCTAAAGGGAAGAGAGGTTTAAGCTTGTCTTTCAGAGTTCTGAGAGGGACCTGATACGTGACAAGGTTAGTATGACATATTAAACTTTCAAACATATTGTTTTGCAATTTGTTCTTTTGAAGGAGCACTTTTTTCTAGCATTCACTTTTCCTTTATGGTGACTGATAAAATATTTATTTGGTTTCAGTAACCATTCTTTTCTCTCTCAGGCAAGGGCAATCCAGCTGAACCCATTATACATCATGCTACCATGCACACTTTCTTCCTCGTTGGCCTTTATGCTTCCAGTTGCCACACCACCCAATGCAATAGCTTTCTCTTATGGACAGCTCAAGGTTATTGACATGGTAAGCATGTTTCCCTTAAAAGTTTATACTTAAAGGGATAGTAATGGTTCACAATAAAAGCAGCTCCGATTATTCATCATAGTATTTGGGCCATGGATAGTGTTATTTCAATACTGTCAGAGTTATAGTTCAAGAGCAATTGAAGGATAAAGTATCCCCCTCCCGCCCCTTTTACTGATGTAACACTGCTCACCTCAGAGCAGCAAGACTGTCCAGATGGATTGCAGAGAGGGACAATCTTCAGTGAGCATAAGGAAAAACATGAAAAACCTGTCACGGGGGTTAGGGTTTTCCTTATGCTCACAGTAAGAAGATTGTCCCTTGCTGTGATCTGTCCTGTCAAGTGACCAGATTCCACATCTGAGGGGAGGTGTCTTACATTAAGTAAAAGTGGCGGGAGGGGAATACTTTATCATTCAATTACACTTGAACTACAACTCTGACAGTATTGAAATAACACTCTCCATGACCCAAATACTATGAAGATTAATCAAAGCTGCTTTTTTTGTGAAACATCCCTTTAAAGACTAGCTTGGTTCTAAACTTTGTTCTATTGGATTATGAAAACTTGAAAACTGCTCTTTAAAGTGTTTAGGACAGTTTGCCGGCAACACATCCAAAATATGGAAGCTTTATGCGTTAATATGCAGAACAAATCACTGCCTTTGGGAAGTCAACATGAATAAATAGTTTACAATTATTTGGTGCAATTTAGGTATGTTTTTGTTCATAAAGTAAAGGACTTGTATGGTATTCACATAAATAGTGTATGTTAAAGAGCAATAGTGTGTCTGCAAATGTTCCTTGTTAAGACATTTGCCATATACTCATGTGGCTGTACTTCAGTGTATGTATTAGAGCGTATGATTGCTTTGTGGAAAACAGTATACAAACTCAGCCATCATTAAGACTTTGAGAGCAAGCCCTGAATTCTTTCCAAATAACATGTGCAGGAAAATCAAGTAAAGTTACACCACTTTTCTCTGAGCCAGCCTTGTTAGTACATGCCATTAAAAGGTAGTGATGTTTCACAGCTCCAATTAGTCTTCCTTGTATTTGGGCCATGGAGAGTGTTATTTCAATACTATAACAGCTGTAGTTCAAGAGTAATTGAATTATAAAGTATCCCCCTTTACCATGTTAAACCTTGGAATATTTGTAATTTGAGAACTTTAAAATACCCATATGTGGACAACTGTGAAAATCTAAATCAAATCAATATTTGGCGTGACCACCCTTTGTCTTCTCTTTTTAAAACTCATTCTTACTTTTGTCACGGTAGCTCAGAAAAATAGTGACTCGGACAGGTACAGTTAAGATCAACACCATTTTATTAAAATATATAATATAAATATATACATATATATATAATGCAAATAAGCACTTCCCCAACCCTTCCCGGGGTCAGGAGTGAGGACAGTGCTACAGTCCACTACCCAGGAGCCGACACCGAACCTAGCCTGAAATCTGGAGCAGCAGATGGAAGAGAACCTAGCCTACGGTTCTCGCAGGAACCTGAGATGGAGAGAGGATGGCTAAGAGGCAGATCTCTACCCTAGAATGCTAGGGTCTACAGAGACACAATATCCTAGAATGCTAGGGTCCTAAGCAGCCTGACATAAATGCCCTACAATGCTAGGGTCCTAAGCAAATACCCTTGGTAAGACCAGAGCGCTACAAGACCTATAGGCAGCAGACAAACCTGGAACAGCATGGTAGGCAGAGACCTGGCCCAAGTACCTGCACGGAGATCATAGCCAGGCCCAAGGTACATACACAAACGGAGTCAGACAAGGCCAAGGTCATACACGTATCAGGTAGTCAGACGGAGCCACAGACAAGTATGGAGCGGGTAGTCAGCCAGGCCAGAGGTCATACAAGGATCTCGTAGTCAGACAGAACCAAGGATTGAGCACTGGTCGGGTAGTCAGACAAGGCCAGAGGTTCAGGCACAAATTGGGTAGTCAGACAAGCCAAGGGTCATATACGGATTGGAATCAGCAACCAAGCACAGATAACAACAGAAAGCGGAAACTAGCAATGCTCAGATACACCACAAGAAGGAAACCGAGAATGGAACTTGCGGAGCAAAGCAGGAGCATGGATATTACCACTGGACACCCACGAATGTTCTTCTGGACCATAACCCTTCCATTGTACAAGATATTTTAGGTGACCTCTGACTCTATGAGAGTCTAGAATGCTTTGTACCTCATACTCTTCATGATTCTCGACCTGTATTGGCCCAGGCTGAAGTGTAGCGGTTACAGATCAATGGCTTAAGTAAAGATACATGAAACACACTGTGAATGCGCATACCAGCAGGAAGGTCCAGGGCATATGTGACAGGGTTGACTCTCCGAAGAACCCGGTATGGGCCTACAAATCGAGGGGCCAGTTTCTTACAAGGCACTTGGAGGTTCAGATTACGGGAAGATAACCATACCTTCTCCCCTACTTGAAAGACTGGAGCTGGAAGTCTCCTACGGTCTGCGTGTCTCTGATAGCGCTGCATGGACATTTGTGAGGCTCTCTGAACCCGTTCCCAAGTGGAGTGGAGTTGCCTAAAACTCTCATCCAGAGCCAGAATATCTTGTGCCTCAAAGAAGTCAGGAAGCAATGATGGTTGGAAAACATAGTTGATCAGAAAAGGGGAATTCTGAGAGGAGGAATTCACGGCACAGTTCCTGGCAAACTCAGCCCATGGGAAGAAGGTCGCCCAGTTATTGTGATGGTCCGAAATGAAGCAGCATAGAAACTGTTCCAAACCTTGGTTGGATCTCTCAGCCGCACCGTTCCACTGGGGGTGGTAGGGAGAGGAGAAAGAGAGCTGGATACCCATCTGATTACAGAAAACCTCCAGAAATGGGACACAAACTGACTTCCTCGATTCAAGACCAATACCTTGGGCACTCCGTGGAGTCGAAACACCTCTTTAGCAAAGACGTCGACCAACTCCTTGGAGGAAGAAAGTCCCTTAAGAGGGACAAAGTGAGCCATCTTGGAAAACTGATCAACTATCATCAGAATGACCCTTGGAAGCCGGCAGCTCAACCATAAAGTCTATGGACAAGTGAGACCAAGGACACTCGCCATTGGAAACTATTTGAAGTAGGTCCACAGGAAGATGTCTAGGGGTTTTATCATGAGCACAAGTGGAACATGCTGCTAGGAAGGCTGAGCAGTCTGCCCTCAGTATCCAATTAATAGCACAGTCGTATGTCCTGTGTATCGGCAATGTACTAGCCTCTACCTTATTGAAAGACTGATACTCTGAGGGTAATGAGGAAGATGTTCAAAGGATCTTAGTAGGCTGCTGGAGGCAGGACTTGGCACAGTAGGATGCCCAAGACAGAATGTTGCACGTTTGCCAATTTATTCTGAGGTTGTGTGTCTGTAGCCAGGGGAACCCCAGAATGATAGCATAGTGAGGAAACTTTATTACCTGGAATTGTAGGGTCTCCATGTGAAGAGCCCCCGTTGTTAGAGACAACGGACATGTCTCATGTGTCACATGTGACGGTTGCAACTGTCTACCGTCAATAGCCTCAATGGCCAGTGGAGATGAACGAGGCACCAATGGAATAGTATGTTTGTTAGCAAACACCGCGTCTATGAAAAACCCTGCGGCTCCGGAGTCTATTAATGCCAGAGCTGTGACCGAAGATGCGGCCCAAGATATAATGACCTCAAGGAAGGGTTTCCCTTGCACATGGTCTGGTGACTGTGAAACTCCACCCAGGGTCTGTCCCTGACATAACCCTAGGTGCGAGCGTTTCCCGGCCGCACGGGACAAGACCGCAACAAGTGACCTGCCTTACCACAAATCAGAGAGGTCCTTAGACCAGTCAGATAAGTTCTCCCTAAGGTGGTGTCACGGTTTTCAGGCAAAGAAGGACATAGACAATAATAATAATATAGCGCACACAACCCCAGAACTCAGGATGATAGAACTCAGGCTCCCGCCCGGGGCCGCACACTGTGCTGTGCCCTGCACTACTGCAAGATACCAGAGACTAGGCCCAAAGTGTGGATGAAACAACAGAGGGGATAGTACTGAGGCACCAGTCTCCTCTCCGGGTCACGCGACTGGAGGCAACAGGGAGCGAGAGCAGGCCTGAACCACTGAACACCAAGACTGATGGTCAGGCACTCAGGAGGGTGCTAAGCAAGTAGTCAGCCAGAGCCACAGGTCAGACAAGATAGCGACTGCACGGAGTGTTAGTCAGCAAGAGCCAGAGGTCAGACAACCAGGGACTATATGGAGCGAGTCAGTCAGCCAGAGCCATAGGTCAGGACCGAAGTGGGTAGTCAGACAAGCCGGGTCATACACTGAGCGGATTCAAAGATAAAGCACTGGTAACAACAAAGCACAAGAGACACTAGCAGAAACACCAAGTAAGGGCAATGCGTCCCAGGCCCAGGGAGATTTATAAAGGAGCAGGAGAAGGAGGAACCCAATTAGGCAACACAGAATAGGCCCATAAACAGGCATCCTAGCCAGTTCCTGTTATGATGTCAGTAATGTGGAAGTGGCCGCATATGTGCCGGCCAACATACCACAGAGGGAGGAAGCACAGGAGCCCAAGGGAGACTGTGATGGGTGGTATCTCAATTTCATCTAGCTCAAGACTTATTCCTGTCTTCCCTAATGACATGGAAGAGCCTTGGTCCCATGAAGAGCTTAAAGACATATATGGAAAGAACCAGGTCTCTGAGAAACTTCATAGTTCCATGGGATTCTGAAAAGGACAGGTGGTGGTTAAGTCAAATATCGGCAGTTGGATCATCAGTTGCATCATGAAAACGTATTAAGCAAAGGAAATTCAGGCTCCTCAGGGACTGAAAGCACACTTCTCCTGGTCAGTATCAACTTCCTGGTGAATCAGATGGCAGTTTCATTGGATATCATCTGTAAGGCAGCAGAATGGTCTTCTATATCTCCCTTTATGAGGTATTACAGTTTGGATGTTCTTCAAGACACTACGGCTTGAGATTCTCAATCAAGTCTTTATGTTTCATGACATATTTGTGTTCTATGTTTGTTTTCCCCTCCCATTTCAATTTTATGGTGTACTGCTGCTGGGGTACTTCCCTTGACGGCATGACCAGGAAAGTGGAAAACTATATTAGTTTACCATTATTTTCCTTTCCTGATCAGATTATGTCAGCCTTTACCAAGACCCTGCCTTCTTTTTCTCCATTTCTGTGTTTAGGCTATAAACTAGATGTTATGTCAGAGACGTTTGACAAATTTATAACTTTGGGAGACTTCCTGTTTTATAGGCTGAGGTGGGAGTTAGCCCTTTGGTGATGAATAACATCTCCTAACTAGTAAAGTAAAATAACGGTAAACTTACATCATTTTCCACGTATCTGTTTTCACTTTTTCATCAAGGGTCCCATCTCTACCTCTCTGTGCCCAAGTACAATTACTTGTTTGTGGAGAGGTTCAATAATCCTTTGCAAAGCAGTACACTGGATGTGTGTCTAGTATCAAAAAGGTTAACTTAGATTTACCACCTTTAAACAATGTAGGTGATTTTGAAAGTGCTTTCAAGATACCAATCTACTGTGTTAGCCATTCCTATGTAAAATAATTTGCAAGATATTTTGTTTTAATTCATTTTGCTGTGGACTGTTAATTGTAGAATTTCACATTCAGTCTAATTCTTGTAGTCACTATATAACCCCCTTCTCTTTCGCCTCCCACTGCCTGAACCTCTGATAGTATGACATAGATCTGTGACGATCAAACACTCTGCCTGTGAAGCAGCTGAAGCGGTCATGGGGTTAATGGAGGAAATGTGATTGCCTTCTCTCCATGCCTTATATATAAAACATATAATTTAATATATTGAGAGAGGGTTTGCATTGCAAGTCCCCACTTTCCATTTTCTACATAGGAATACTGATGGTTTTAACTCCACCTCATTTCCATTCACTCCATAGTGACTAGGGGAGGTAATTTAAGTTTGTCTTGCAACAATTCACATAAATATGCCTCACTAAATAATTAAAAAAGCTATATATATATATATATATATATATATATATATATATATATATATATATATATATATATTAATATGTTTTTAAACAAAAATCACTAACACAACTTAATAACTAATTGTGAAATATATTTCATACTTTAGCTGTTTAAAGCTGGCATGTTAAATGTAAAGGTGAATTAGCCACTCATTAGAGGGGAAGGGGCTGGGGTTCTGGATAGTGAATAACCTGAGGATGGAGTGTTGTTGTTACTATGTTTTCCACTATAATTCTCTAAGTTGTATAGCAGACAAGAACTATGGTTGTGTGCACTAAAGTGATCATACACTCTAACTCAGTGGTAGCCTAAGTGAGGCCCCCAGCCGCCAGACAACATCTCCCATAATTCATCTGGAGGAGAATG
This sequence comes from Rhinophrynus dorsalis, assembly GCA_037306005.1. NCBI lineage: Eukaryota > Metazoa > Chordata > Amphibia > Anura > Rhinophrynidae > Rhinophrynus > Rhinophrynus dorsalis. The sequence goes on along the minus strand of CM074719.1, from coordinate 102,901,586 downwards.
ACGGGAGCTGTAATTTGGGAGCAGCCGAATGACCACAAGTTGCCCTCCCGTGCTCTAATGCATACCCTGGAGTGCAGACACTTTCTTAAAGGCTAATGCTAACAAAGCTGCACTGGTGGATTTATACATTCCATCATGCAAACTTCTTTGTTGACTTCTCTATCCCCCACAATCAGAATAACTAAAACAAACATATTGTGCATAACAATATGAAACAAACTGAAACTCAACATTAACATTTTTGCCAAATTCTTCGTAGATTAAACAGGGCACGCTAAGTTGATGTCCATGGCACACCAAAGTGCCACTGCACCCTGGTTGGGAAACACTGCCCTAGCGAGGAAATTAAGTAAAGCTTCTCCATTTCCTTTTCACCTTTTTACATACATAATGCAATAAAAGGCACAGAGGAAAGGAATGCATCTTCCCCATCCTTCCATTGATGTTTAAGTGGAACTGGCATCTTATAAAAACTTAAATAATTCTGAAAAAGCTTGGCAAATTAGGCAGCACTGGTTGACAGCCTGGTTTGTCAGTTTCTAACATTCTACTCTCTCTCTCCCACCTGTCACTGCCTACCAGGAAGCACTGGCTAATTTGCATGAACTGGCAAATAAAGTGAAATGTCTATAGATTTCAATAATAGATAACAAATACAAATGTACTCAGCCTGGGGTAGATCATGGATTAAGCAGAGACAGCACTCAGGAACAGGAATGATGAAGAAAAAACTATTTTTTTCTATGCCTTGCTTTTTCTTCATCATTCCTGTCTCTCCTTGATCCATGGTTTACCCCAGACTAAGTATATTATAAATATATAAAATCTGTTTCAAAATCACAAGTCTTTACGAACTGTTCTGCTTTAAGGGGAACATTTTAGTCCAAGCTTAATAAATTGGTATTCGGCAGGCATAGGGATAGACAGGTGGCCTTATTGCTTGGTTTAGCATTGAATTTTATTTGTACATTCTCCCGTATGTCAATAATGTGTTTGATGGTAATGCATTTTTATTCTCCCAACAGGCAAAAGCTGGATTTCTGCTGAATATCATAGGAGTGCTGACTATTACACTGGCCATCAACAGCTGGGGTTTCTACATGTTCAACCTGGGCACCTTTCCTTCCTGGGCAAATTCAACAGGCCAACCTTAGACTTCCTGGCATTTACAGAGAAAGGATAAACATTCAGTAACCTTTAGAAGGTGCCATGAAATCCCAGAAGTATGACAGTGTCTTGGATGAGCCATCTAGTTTCTTGATTCCTTAATGGGCACACCTCATACCTGCTTGATGTCAATGGACAAACCAAGAGGAATTGGCTGGTCTTACATATTGCATCTAGTACCAAGCATTCAACTTAAACATTACTTCAAATCTTCAAATGAAGACAGCTTTGTATAGGGGACAATGTCAACATGGAGCGCTCATTACATTTCATAAGACCGAATCCAGGAATGATATACCAAATTACAAGATTACAAAATCTTTTCTAATTACATTTTTAGTTAACACTTTATGGCAGATGTGATAAGATGAATTAAATCAATTCTGGGACAAACATACTGTAAATAAAATTAAACAAAATTCCCATTGATTTAAATTATATGTTTTAACCCTGTAGTCCTAGAGAGGTCTCTACTCATTGCAAAGGAACACTTTGTAGACCAATGTAGAATTCAAGAGGTTAAAAGTCTCATTTCAGTTAATGGGAATTTGGGGAATTATATTTGTTTCCTGTAGTGCAGTTGGTTTGCCCCAAAGTTGGTCCAGTTTGTATTTGTACATCAGCCTGGATGAGTGCCAGAGGAGTGAGGGAATGGCTGTCAAACAGTTAAACCTTTAGAATTTCCCAATTTTATCCACCAGTTGGTTTAACCCATTGACCGCCAGAGGGGTATGTAATGCATTGCAGAGCAATGCATTCCATACCCACTCCTATGCTTAAAGGGTTACAATTTCCAAATACAATTTACGTATATACAAAAACTACCATCAACCAATTTGCAGCACTTCAATTCAAAGCTATTTGTAGCTGCCTATGTGTAATAGTTACTATGTTACTATGTCTGATTGTTACTGTGAACACAGCAGTCGACATAATAAATAATTTCTATAAACCCAGGAGTCTGTTTATTTCAGTACTTCACAGTCATTTTTTGCTCAAGGTGCTGCTAACACACAGTCTGGAATTTTTGGGGCACTCCAAACATTTTATAACTCATTTGTCAAGGTGTAATGAAGGGTGCAAACTCATAAATATATAGTTATTTTTAGGTCTTGCAATCAGAATAATAAAAACGAACATATTGTGCATAGCAATTTTCATAATTATAATTTGGAACTCAAAATTCACATTTCTCTGTCATCCAGTACAGGTTACTGGTAACTCTGGGAGGCGATCCGCCCCTTTAAGTAGGCAGGAACATTTCTCTAAATGTATGTGGAGCCTCCCTTCCCTCTTAGGCTGCAGCTTAGCCAGCTATCTCCAGAATTATTTGTTCCTGGGTGTAACAACACCAGGTGGAGAACATTTTTCGTTAGTTTTAGTTTCTTTTTTATTTTCTGTCAGATATGGAGTACCACCATTAGGCGGATTACCATGACTGACAAATGCCCTCCAATGTGGCTAGCTCAGTAGCCAGGTGCTTTTTGGTGGACCTTAAGCCCTGAGGGGGAAAATTTTGGGTACAAGTATTTCCCCAGGAATTACCCACTGAGGTAATTTCTTGCTGCATGGTAATCTGAAGACAGAAGATCTGCAAGAAAGGTGAGCTACCCCTTGAGTGCTGCAGGTCCACTTGTCCCACAGTGCCCCTTTGCTGGGCTTGTATTTGGGAGTTCTCATTGTGCACTCCTGCACTCATTGGGTATATATGTGTATGTCTGTTGGGTTTTTGGAGCAGGTTTATGTGGTAACTTAACCCTTTGTCTGATGGTTTGACATGTTTTGGGGGGTTTTCTGACACTTTCCTTACCGGGTTAGTGTTTTCTCAGTATGTACACACGTTCCCTGTATGTTTTTCATGTTTTTAACTTGTAGTTTAACTTTTGTTAAAATTGTATACTGCGCCTTTAAGGCGCGCTTTACCGCATAGACGCCATTGCTCCATTTACTTTCTATGGGTCAACACTGTTTGGGATGTATCTCTGCAACCACAGCAACTTCAGAGTAGGCTCATTTTATTTGTCTACCCTTGCTCTATTATCCGGTTTATAGTTCAAGTGTGTTGGTGGGTTTGGGGGGCTTCGAGCACTGCTTTGGGGTACTTTTTGGGAAAAACTACATTTCCCATGAGCGCTTTGTTTGCGTCCTTTATTTTTTTCTGATTGGCTCCCGTTGCGGCAGCCATTTTGTGAGCTTTTCTCAGCGAGTATCCTATGCAGGGCTTGGACTCTCCTTCTCTCCTCTGCAGATTAACCCTTCGTCTGCCAGATAAGTCTATATTTAGCATTTCTGGGGTGAACTATTAATCTTTCACACTGTAATTGGGTGATTTACTGTACAGTTGGTTATTTTGACACTGTGAGAATGTCTGTACCGCTGGAGCTTGGGGCTAGACCTAAGACTAAGGAGGATGGGGTCTTAGTATCCCCCATTGCTCATTGCTCTTCCTGTCCTGCAGGGCTACCTAGGGAGTTCTCTGGTCATTTATGCCCAGCATGTTCTGAGATTCCTGACAGCAACCCAGGGGCTTCCAGCCATGCTATTGAGCTGGCTTGGGTGCAAGAATTTAAGGCTGCGACTAGGGACCTTAGGTCCACATTACAACTCTTTCCATCCCAGATACGGGGGCACTTCAATTATGGCAGTGTTATGGTTTTCTGACACTCAGACAGAGTTAGAGATAAAACACAGTTTTATTAAAAAATAAAAAATGAGAAACAGCGCCCCTAAGGGCCAGAATCTGTAATGCAATACTGAGTGAATACAGGCTTGATATAACAAGAGCAGGAACAGTATAGCAAGCACAATATAGGGTTAATACCCAAGCTGTAGTCAGTCTCTGTGATGGTGATTAGCCAACGCCCGGTATACAACAGTCCCAGGAGAAGATGTAGCAGCTAGCTCAAGCAGAGCGACTAACTGAATCACGCCAGATCTCGGTCTGGAGATGCCCATGGGTATTGGGTAACCAACTGTAATAATAGCCAATGCCCCTACAGGGGTGAGCGACATGGAGAGATACTGCCTGAGCCAAAGGAGCCAGAATAGGGAGCACCCCTTGGTGTGGTAGTAGTATACACTGCGAATGCCAATGGGACCTGAGCCTTGAACCCCTTAGGTGCTGAAATGGAGGAAGCATTGCCCAAGCTGACTATTGAGCTGCGCACAGATGAGTGCGGATGGATGGACACATACACAGTGAGCGAATAGAACCGGAGCCAAGCACCCTTCCGGTGATGACACGGAGCTACACTGCCAGAGTATAGGAATGCCCTTTGCACCACGCGGCGCAATGCAACGGATAACGGCGGCACACAGATAATGACTCTGCAATGATAGCTAGGCTCGGTATACAGGGGAATGCTCAATCAGTGTAAGAGAGGCTCAGTAACGGAGGCAACAAGCTTGGCAGGCGAAAGCAACTGCTCGGTATAACGGAAGCAACCAGAAAGCAGTGTTAAGTCAGGCACTGACACAAAGGTACGGCTCAGCAGTAATCTCTCAGCTCCGTAACGGAGGAACCCAACAGGCTCAGAAGCGGAGGTCACAGGGAACGAAAGTGAGAACAGTTGGTGCTAGCTGTGAGCAGGCTCACAATGTCGCCAAGCGGAAGAGGAACGCAGACTGGAGGAATCACGAAGCAGGAACGTCAGCCAGTATCTGTTGATCACGGAGCAGGATAGTCAGCCAGAACCGGGTCAATCACGGAGCAGGAATGTCAGCCAGAACTGGGTCAATCACGGAGCAGGAACGTCAGCCAGAACCGGGTTAATCACGGAGCAGGAACGTAGAGTAGTCAGATGAGCGGGGTCGGTACACAGGAATACAGGAACACAGCAAAATAGCGCAGGCACAGGAACACCATGAAAGGGCACCTGACAGGTGCCATGACGCACAATATAAAGGAACAACCTGGGCGGGCCAATCAGCTTCCTCCAATAAACAAGCTCCAGCACAGAGAGTGACAGGAATGCACGGGCACAGTGATAGGCAGACCCCCTCTACTATTAGATCCTCCCTGCCTAAACCGCAGGGGCACCTGATGTGTCATATTCTTCTGAGGAAGAATTGTTGCAAGATTCGGATGTTGAGGATGGTACTATTTTGGAATCTTCTAGGTCCCTTGGGGACCCTTTTGAAGCTGATTCTGAACCCTCTGCTGAGGGCCTGATCAGGGCTGTATTAACCACACTCAACATTCCCTTGGTCCAGGAGGTTCCTTCTGATCCTTCTGATGTTTTTCAGGTGCCTGCTAAGCCCCTGACTTATTTTCCTCCTAACCCCACTCTTGACCGTTTGGTTTCTGAGGTGTGGAAATCACCGGACAAGTCTGCTTCGGTGTCCAGGAAGTTTGATAAGCTTTACCCCTTCTCTGAAGCTGAACTGGCCAAATGGGTTCATCCCTCTAAAGTGGATGCTCCCATTTCTAGACTATCTAAATCTACTGCTTTACCTGTCACTGACGCTTCTGCACTGCATGACTGGACTGACAAGAAACTTGAGGTTTCCCTCAAGTCCATCTTTGCTTCTATTGGTACCGCTATGCGTTCAGTGTTTGCTGTTGCATGAGTTAACCGGGCTTTTGCAGTCTGGACTGAACAACTCACTAAGGCTGTCTGTCAGGGTGCGCCTACTTTGGAGAAATTGCGTCTTCCCTGAAGCGCAAAACTATTTATCTGCTGCTGCTTTTGATGCAGTCCGCAAGATGGCGAGGGCCTCTACTACTTCTGTGGTAGCCAGGCGTGCTCTTTGGCTCAAGATCTGGTCTGACACTGCTTCCAAGAAAGTCTTACTTTCTTTGCCTTTTCAGGGTACCTCCTTGTTTGGGCCTGATCTTAAGGAACTGATTAGTGAGGCCACAGGGGTAAGAGTACTCTCTTGCCTTCCACGTTCCTCCTCCAAGCCCAAACAGCAATGGAAGCCCAAGGCTGCCTCAAAGCCCAAGGCTGCCAAGACTGCTTCGGGATGACTCACCGAACCCGGGTCCACATCCCTCTGTGGGTGGTCGCCTGCGACTCTTTTGCGGGATTTGGGAAGCTTCTGTGTCGGACCCATGGGTTTTACAGGTGGTGACAGAGGGATACAAGATCCCTTTCTATTCTCTTCCTCCTTTTCGCTTTCATCTTTCTTGTACTCCGCAAGACTTCTAGAACCGCCGTCTGTTCAACGGCGCTGTTCAGGCTCTTCTGGACAAGGATGTCCTGGAGTCAGTGCCTCTTTCAGACAGGAATTCGGGGTTTTACTCGAACCTCTTTGTGGTAGCCAATAAGGATGGCGGATGTCACCCTATTTTGTATTTGAAAGATCTAAATTCCTTTGTGAACAAGACTCACTATCGCCAGGAGTCTCTGTGCACAGTGATCGCTGCCATGTCTTTGGGAGAGTTTCCTGCTTCCCTGGACCTTCAGGATGTGTATCTACACATCCCAATCCATCAAGAGAGCAGGCGGTACCTGCGCTTTGCATGCGACAAGGGGCATTTTCAGTTCTCAGCCCTGCCATTTGGTCTGACAACGGCTCCTCAGGTCTTTCAACGAGTTCTGGGGGCTTTGATTTCCGTTCTCCATCGGGACGGAATCAGAGTGACTCCTTACATGGACGACTTGCTGTTGAAGGCCTCCTCGGTGGATCTTCTTCACCAGCAAGTTCAGACCTGCATCCAAGTCCTCACTCATTGCGGTTGGATTGTCAACTTGGGCAAGTCGGATCTTGTTCCATCCCAGCAACTGATATTCCTGGGCCTTCTATTCGATACTCAGCAGAGCATGGTGTTTCTACCGGACACAGTAGCCCATCAAATTGCAGAGAGGGTATCAGCAATTTTGTCTCAGGATCTGGTCCCAGTTCAGAGGTAGTCTTCTCTGATGGGGAAGTTCATCTCCACGATAGAGGCGGTTCCATTCGCCATGGCGCACACCAGAGAACTTCAGAGGTTTGTGAATCAGGTGTGCAGGGATCGACCAGATCATCAGAGATTATCGGTGTCCCTTCCCCCTCATGTGGAATTAAGCTTGGAATGGTGGCTGGATCTTTCCAATCTGCTGAAAGGGAGGTCTGAAGGTTCTGATTTCTTACTGGACCACGGTCACGACGGATGCCAGTCTCTTGGGCTGGGGAGCTGATTTGGGTCGCTTCAGTGCTCAGGGCAAGTGGTCCATGGAGGAGTCCCTTCTTCCGATCAACATCCTGGAACTTCAAGCGATATTTCATGCTCTCTGTCATTGGGTGTCTCAACTGGAAGACTGTCCAGTCTGAGTGGAGTCCAACAATGCCACAGCAGTGGCCTACATCAACAGACAAGGTGGAACAAGAAGTCTCGCCGCCTGGTTAGAGGTTAAAGCCATTCTGTCCTGTGCAGAGGTTCATGTTCCTGTCATTTCCGCAGTGAACACTCCAGACGTAGACAACATCATGGCAGACTTCCTCAGTCATCACACTGTAGACAACGGAGAGTGGGAGTTACACCCAGAGGTGTTTCAACTCCTTGTTCAGAAATGGGGGATGCCTCATGTGGATCTGATGGCGGCATGACACAACAGGAAGGTCCCAGTGTTCTGCTCTCGGTGGGGAGACTCTCTAGCTCTAGCTGTCAATGCCATGTCCATCCCTTGGACGTTTCCTCTGGCCTACATCTTTCCTCCCCTTCCAATGCTGATAAGGGTGTTGCAAAAACTAAAGATGGACCGTTGCCCGGTCATTCTAATTGCTCCAGACTGGCCTCGTCAGTCTTGGTATCCGGAGCTTCTGACTCTCTGTGGCGGAGCCCCTTCCGCTCCCATCCCGTCCGGATCTTCTTCTGCAGGGTTACCTGTGGAAGGAAGATGTTCACTGGCTCAGTTTAACGGCCTGGAGGTTGAATCCTCGATTTTAAGAAAGAAAAGGTTTTCTTCTGCTGTGGTGACTATTATGCTTAGTGCCCGTAAGCCCGTTTCTTCCAAGATCTATCACCGTGTCTGGTCAACTTTTGTGTCTTGGTGTGCTGACAGGGATCTGTCCCTTGATTTTGATCTAACTACTGTCCTGGCCTTTTTGCAGGACGTTGTGGATAAGGGACTCAGTTTGAGTTCTCTTAAGGTTCAGACTTCTGCGCTTTCTGTCTTCTTTCAAAAGCACATTGCTATCCTTCCTGATGTCAAGGTTTTCTTCCAGGGTGTTGCTCATGTTCGCCCTGCCTTCCGGAGTCCCTCTCCTCAGTGGGATCTTAATTTGATTTTGGGTATTCTTCAACGTCCTCCCTTTGAGTCTTTAGCTACTATTCCTCTACGTCTCTTGACGTGGAAAATGGCCTTTCTCCTGGCATCTTGTCCATTCGCCGGGTTGCGGAATTGCAAGATCTGTCCTGTAAACCACCATATCTGGTGTTTCACAAGGATAAGACGGTGCTTTGCACCTCCAAGGAGTTTTTACCTAAGGTTGTCTCCGAGTTTCACATCAATCAGGAGATTGTGGTGCCCTCTTTCTGCCCTAACCCCTCTTCTGACAAGGAGAGAGATCTCCACTTGTTAGAAGTGTTGCGTTGTCTCAAGTTTTATGTCCATCGCATTGAATCTGTCAGGAAATCAAACACTCTGTTCGTCATTCCTGAGGGTCCTAGGGCAGGAAGACCGGCGTCCAATGTGACTATTGCGTCAAGGATCAAGTCCACTATTCGTAGGGCCTATGAGTTGAGGAATAAACGTGTTCCCTTTTGGGTCACGGCTCATTCCACCAGGTCTATTGGGGCCTCTTGGGCCTATAAGAATCAGGCTTCTGCTGATCAGCTGTGCAGGGCAGCCACTTGGTCTTCTGTGCACACCTTTTCGAAGCACTACCGTGTGGATGTGCTGGCTTCGGCTGATGCCAGCTTTGGAAGGAAAATCCTGGAGGTAGTCTTGCCTGTGTAGGATCTTCTTCTCAGGTTCTTAGTGCTTCCTTTGCTGTTGAGCCCTGTTGGCTCTAGTTCAGTGTGCTGTGTAGCAGTTCCTGGGGTATTTTTCCCCTGTTCAGTGTCCGTTGACACTTTAGTTTTGCTGGCCTTCTTTGACCAGTTGGTTCATAGAGGTTCTGGTGACTTTGGGGGCCTTCCCGCCTCTGGGGAACTCAATGGTTGGACATCCCAGAGTTACCAGTAACCTGTATTGGACAACAGAGAAAAGAGGATTCTAGTCTTACCTGTTAAATCCTTTTATCTTAGTCCATACAGGTTACTGGTCTCCCACCCTGTCAAGGGACCATGCTTGGCTCTCCTGTGGCAGTATGTGGGAGTCCTTCGGGGCATGCTCACAGGAGTCTTCTTCTCTTCTATTTTTTAGTCAGTAGTTAGCGTCTCAAATCATTATGGAGATAGCTGGCTAAGCTGCAGCCTAGGAGGGAAGGGAGGCTCCACCCCCCTGCATACATTTAAAGAAATGTTCCTGCCTACTTAAAGGGGCGGATCACCTCCCAGAGTTACCAGTAACCAGTATGCTCTTTGAATATAAAAACAATGGGAAACAACTACTTGAGAGACAACAGGCACACACACTGGGATGATGAGGGAAGATAGGTCCTTTTATATAATTTTTAGTATACATCTGTCCTGAGTAGGAGATAGGGCTCTTTTGGTGTGCCACAAAGGAGACCCTGAAGGAATATGTCTGTCTCCTTTTATTTTTTTACTTTAGAAGTTACTGCATCTACCACATGGGGTCAGAAGGACCTGCTATCATTTTACACTTTCTCTTTTAGAATCACTACATATATTGAGACATTTGTTCCCTTAAAGGTCTCTTTCTAAATTTTGAATCTCTGATAACACAGACATTCTATCCCTGATCAGAACATCTCTTAAATCCCCAAATTCATAGGGTTCACAGGGTTTTGTTAGCCTTTCCAATTCTGTGATATAGGAGGACATTTTCTCTCATTGCTCCTGATTCCTTGAAAAAACTTTTATCATTCCACAGTTTCATTTTTGGTTTAATATAATTATCAGATTACTGTGTGCAGGGGTCTCAGTGTCACTTTGCTATGCTCAGATTCTTATACACTTCTGTAAGGTCTAGTTTTAAAAGTACTTTTTTAAAGAATTCGGATATGCATAGCAAGAGATCAGAATGCGATGCATGTACACCAAATCCCTTTTTATATTATAAGCACCCCCAAGAAACCCTCTATCCCCCATAATGATAATACTAGTCTACCCTGAACTCCCACCTGCCCTCTCCCTCCCAGTGTCAACTGCTGAACTGAGAACCATAGTAAAGGTTAGGACTCACAGAGCCCTTCCTAGGGATGGATAAACATAGCCAAAATAGCCTTGGCTTTGTATTTGGGAGCAGAAAGTAGTATTGGTGGGAGAGCCATATATCCCAAATCTTATGGAAGCAGGATAGGCAACCTCTATGTATATATGTTAGTTTATAATGAAGCCACATATATGCAACGGCAGCCAACTGACTACATTAAGATGACTGGAACCCATCCAGGCCATAAAAAAACCACTTTTTTAGCCATGATAAGGGATTAAAACAAGAACTTTGGCAGATGAGTATTGGAAACCAGCCCACTATGTATACATAGAAGGAATAAGTTCTTATCTGAAATAATCTGCAACATGGTAAAATTGGGGAGATAGCTATCAGAGACCACAACTGCAAGGTTAGAGGACATTTTGAGATTTGTTGTATGAAGGATCTCACTACACACTTACATCTAGTTCAGGTGTTGTTGGACATTAGGCACATTTTACATAATCTGGATGGAGTGAAATAGATCTTGTGTAAGATATTGAATTGTATGAGATATTGTCTAGTCAAGATATTGAGGCTATTGGGATGGGTCAAATCCTTCTGCCACTCATCTGTAAAAAATCCCACATCCACCCATCTAGCACATAATCGTGATAAAGTCACATTGCCACTCTCCCTAAGTATTTTATGAATGGATGCCAGTGGTTTAATCCTGGTGATTTGATTATATAGTTTATTTTCTAGATTATGTTGGACCAGTTAGTCAGACAGAGCCAAATTTCAAACACCGAATCGGATAGTCAGACAAGCCAAAGATCGAGAACCAGGAGATATCAGACGCAAAGCAAAGGTCAAAATGAGCAACACCGGAATGCGCACAGAAACACCACAAAAGGGGGATTAAGCACAGTTTGCGGGCAGATTATAAGGCCGCCGCCGGAGCACAATAAGGCCACGCAGACAAGAAGCTATAAAATAGCGAGCGCTGCATTAAAGAGATAGCAGCAGACCAGAGGATGCGTCCAGAACCCACCACTGGATAGAAGAGCAGGCAAGGAAATCACGGGCACCGTGATAGTACCCCCCTTCAATGATCCTCTTCCCGCAGGGAAGGACCAGGCTTAAGGGGAAAACGAGCATGGAATCGGCGAATCAACCCAGAGCGTGAACATGCCCACTGGGTACCCAGGAATGCTCATCAGGCCCGTATCCATTCCAATGTACCAAGTATTGAAGGTGTCCTCTGACTCTGCGAGACTCCAAAATGGTCTGCACTTCATATTCCTCCTGGCCATTGACTTGAACAGGCCCAGACAGAACAGGCGTAGAAGTGTAGCGGTTGCCAACCAAAGGTTTGAGTAGTGACACATGGAAGACATTGTGAATACACATACCAGCCGGGAGGTCCAGGGCATATGAGACAGGGTTAATCCTACCCAACACCCGGTAAGGACCTACGAAATGAGGAGCCAGTTTCCTGCAGGGCACCTGGAGGTTAAGATTACTGGAGCACAGCCATAACCTCTCCCCCACCTGAAATACTGGAGTTGGTACCCGCCAACAGTCTGCATGTTTCTTGTAGTGCTGCGAGGACCTCTGAAGAGATCTCTGAACTTGAACCCATGTGGAGCGGAGCTGCCTTAGATGCTCGTCTAGAGCCTGAATCTCTTGTGCCTAAAAAGAGTCGGGTAGCAGAGCAGGCTGGAAGCCATAATTAATAAGGAACGGAGAAACTTGTGACACATCTGCCTGATGTGCTAAGTTGGGTGAGTGGATAGGAATGTCACCCAGGTATACTACTACACACCTCTGCAGTAGATCTCTTAAGACATCATTGATAAATTCTTGGAATACTGCCAGAGCATTACACAATCCAAAAGGCATTACCAGATATTCATGATGTCTGCTGTGAGTATTAAATGCGGATTTCCACTTATGCCCTTCTTTAATTCACACAAGATTATAGGCCGCCCTTAGATCAAGTTTGGTGAACACTTTCGAACCCTTGTTCGATCGAACAGTTCAGTGATCAAAGGCATGGGGTATGTGTTTTTTAGTATCAGTTTATTTAGACCTCTATAGTCAATACATGGTCTCAATTCCCCATCCTTCTTTTTTACAAAAAAAGAATCCTGCACCAGCAGGTGAGGAGGACTTGCGAATGATCCCTCAGGCCAAGGCATCAGACACATAATCCTCCATAGCATGATTCTCCTCCATGGACAGGGGATAAACTTGTCCCTTCGGAGGTATGACTCCTGGGATTAAATCAATCGTACAGTTGTACGGCCTGTGTGTCAGCAATGTACTAGCCTCTACCTTGTTAAAGACCTCCTTGAATGATTGGTACACTGCAGGAAACGAGGTAGAGGTACATAGTATTATGGTAGGTTGTTGGAGACACGCCTCAGAACAGTGAGGGGACCATGACACAATGTTGCATGTCTGCCAATCTATCCTAGGATTGTGCGTCTGTAGCCAGGGAACCCTAAGACGACCGCATAATGTGGTGACTTTATGATCTGAAATTGTAGGGTCTCCACGCGGAGAGCCCCTACCCTTAGGGATACCGGAACCATCTCGTGGGTGACGTGATGGCTGTAGAGGTCTACCGTCAATAGCCTCAATGGCCAGTGGAGAACAGCGAGGCAACAAAGGAATATCGTGTTGTGCCACAAAACCAGCATCCATGAAGAATCCAGCAGCTCCCGAATCCACCAAGGCTGGAGCCATGATAGAAGATGTGGACCAGGATACTACTATGTCAAGAACAGTTCTCCCAGGCTGGGAATCAGGGGATTGAGATACTCCACCTAGGGTTTGCCCCTGACACAACCCTAGGTGCAAACATTTCCCGGCCGGGTAGGGCAAGAGCATAGCAGGTGCCCTGCCTTCCCACAGTAAAGACAAAGGCCCTCTCTCAGTCGAAATGCCCTCTCCTCCCCAGAGAGGTGTGTAAAGCCCAGTTGTATAGGTTCCACCCTGCCAGCCATGGAACCAGGAGGTATGGGAGGCGAGGGAGGACAGGTTGGGATAGAAAAGCTGGGAGCCAATCGATTAGTGTATTCCTGAACGCAGGCTTCTGTCTAAGCCTGGTGTCAATTAAAATTGCAAAGGAACTCAGTTTGTTCACATCTCCCAGCAGCTTACGGGCTGCTGTCTCATCTTTGATAGTGTCGCACAGACCCTGTGTAAATGCTGCTATTAATGCCTCATTGTTCCAGCCTACTTCTGCAGCCAAAGTGCGAAATTCAATGGCAAAGTCGGCCACAGTGCGTGTGCCCTGACATATGGTCATGAGTCGTTTTGCTGCAGATACTGCTCTGGCTGGAACATCAAAAACTCTGCGGAATTCCCCCACAAATTCCAAGAAGTTATCTACAACAGGCTTCCTTGTTTCCAATAACGGATTAGCCCAGGCTAGAGATTTGCCAGACAACAGGGAGATTACCAGCCCGACCTTGCTTCTGTCACTCGGAAAGGCTTGTGGTACCATTTCCAAAAAAATCTCCACCTGGTTCAAAAACCCTCTGCAAATAGTAGGCTCCCCTTCGTAACGCTGACGAAGGGGAGCAGTACCTGACAATCCTCGACTGATACTGCTTGCCGGGTTTGGATGTACTGCCGGTGCCAAATCTGAGGATGTGCGGTACAGTTTAATAAGGTCTGCATAGTAAAAGCTAATTGATCGATCCGTTGATCCTGTGAGTCCATTCTGGCTGAAATGCTTTGAACTGGTTCACTTGTACTTTCAGTACTCATGGTCCTTTCGTTCTGTCACGGTAACCCAGGCAAATAATCACACAACACAGTACAAGTAAATTTAACTAGTTTATTCAAGAAAATAATAGCAGCAATAGAAATTATACAAATGACAATAAGAGAGAACACTTCCTCACCCTTGGGGAGACAGGCGTAAGGACAGTGTGTAACTCAGAGACAGACAGAGACAGCAGGGAAAACTCTAAGGTAGTGTACCAAGAGGCAATGGGTAGAGCGATACAGGTAACACTTCAAGCCCGGGGGCAATGGGATCATGCAATGCAAAGGCAACTAACAACGCTACCAGCAAGTTAGAGTTGTACTGGCTAGGTAGGGCCCGGAGGTAATGGGATTGCACATTGTGGATGCAACTTGCAATGCTACCGGCAAGGTAGTAGTTGCACCGGATAGGTAGAGCGCTCCTACAGCTATACCTGGGAACAGTGGTAGTCAGACAGGAGCGAGAGTAGCACGAAGCGTAGGTCAGAGAAGCCACAGTCAGGAACCGGTTCGGGTAGTCAGCCACAGCCGGGGTCAGCACAGAGCGGGTAGTGGACAAGCCAGAGAGTCATACATAGATCAGTTAGTCAGACACAGCCAAGGTCAAGCACCGGATCGGATAGTCAGACAAGCCAAGGATCGAGAACCAGGACACCAAGCAAAGGTCAAAATGAGCAACACTGGAATGCGCACAGAAACACCACAAAAGGGCTATAAAGTACAGTTCACAGGCAGATTGTAAGGCTGACGCCGGGAGCGGAGCACAATAGGCCACGCAGACAAGAAGCTACAAAATAGCGAGCACGACATTAGAGACGCACGCCCGCTGATAGTGGCAGACCAGAGGATGTGTCCAGAACCCACCACTGGATAGAAGAGCAGGCAAGGAAATCACGGGGCACCGTGATATGTATGAAATGCATGTCGTAATTGTAGTTATCTATAAAACAAATTATTAGGGATATCAAATCCATCCTTGTATTGTTGGAAACACTTAGGTGCCTGACACTATCTCCCCAATCTACTGAAACTCCTGGCTATCCAGAAAGTGGAGATGGGGAAGAGTTAGATTAGCCCACAGTAGCGTTAGTGGTGGGAGAGAAGCAGCACCCAACCAACTGATTGCCCAC
This sequence comes from Rhinophrynus dorsalis, assembly GCA_037306005.1. Taxonomy (NCBI): domain Eukaryota; kingdom Metazoa; phylum Chordata; class Amphibia; order Anura; family Rhinophrynidae; genus Rhinophrynus; species Rhinophrynus dorsalis. The sequence goes on along the minus strand of CM074719.1, from coordinate 102,886,318 downwards.
CCTCAGTGAGTAAGGATATTGTCCATCATAGGTATGAATTTGGCAGTGCCCTGAGGAGCTTTCCAAAGCAGTTCTATTAAGGCCTTTTGACCTCCAGCCACAGCAATATCCAGCAGATTTAAACTAATGGGATGGAACCATTCTAAAACGTACTGGAGTTAGGTAGCCCTGCATTATGTATGTAAGTCAAACAGTGCCAGACCTCCCTGCCCTGGGGCCATTTCCTAGGTATCTAGTTTGATTCTATACTGGTTAGAGTACCATATAATTTAGTCAGCTGTCTATATAGAAGTTTAAAAAATGACAGAACTTTGGAGTGGGCACTCTGTAGGAAATATAAGATCTTGGGGAACACTACCATAAGGTTTACTTTATTAGATAAAGGAAGTTTGAAGCATACAGAGGCATTGGAATGAAGTGTAAATCTAACAGAGATAAAGTTAATATTAATTAAATGCTTAGGATCCCTGCTGATTTCTATCCCAATGTATCTGAAAATGGTTTAGACCAGTTTGCTATCAATTTAGGATGAATAGGACAGTCTAGGCATTACCCAAAAATAGAACCATATCATCAGGGTTCAATGTTATGTTTTCATCAACTTGGTTAAACTACAGCCCTGTAGCCTTTGGATTATTACAGATTCTGGCAGCCAATGGCTTGATTGCCAATGCAAGGAAATGTTTGGACACAGGATTGCTTTAGAATAGTTTAACCCATCAGACTATTTCTTTCTTAACCAGACCAACCTGAGTGGTGAAAGAGTCTTTGGCACTTGATTGCACATTGTAGAAAATTTGGCTAAATCAGCGACATAAACCTGTCTCACCCCTGAATGTATCATTGTTGATGATTTGAGGGTTCTTGGAGCTGTGCGCATGGCGTTGCATACGTTGTAAAACGTGGGGGGCCTCCACTATGTAACTAAGATCTGCAGTTCAATTGGAGCTTAGTTGTACTGTGAACTTCTAGTGATTCCAGTGTCTGTTTTATTGTTCATCTAACACTGGATTCCTGTGTTTCTCCTAAGCCCAAGTACTTGGGGAAATATTCTTGTATCTATTTCTGGACTACTAGTATTCCTATATGCATATACAGTAGTTTCTTATACCTGTGCATTATTACTCTGGGGTTTGGGTTGCTAACTTTGTTTTACTGCTATTTGAGGGTTAGACTGCAACTGGGTTCCATCGCTTTGTAGGACCCTGTCTCTGTCATCTTTAGTAATAACTCACTTTCTGCTAGCTGTTTGTGGGGTCTTCATCTCAATAGAGTAAGGTTCAGCAAGCATACAAGTTATTACTTAGTATTGTGTATCCTCCTGCTTTCACCTTTCTCCATATACATAACAAGCAAACAGTTGGATACATGGAGAGGGACATTTCCTGCTATATATGTCAGAACTAAGGAGTGCTCAGAACAGGACTTAGTCAGGTGTCTAATTTTCAGAACACTGTCATTACCCAATGTGGAGAAGAAAGAAAAATATATTGTAGACATATTCTGATGTCTTGAGGAATAGCAAGTATAGGCCCTCATGCCAGATTAAAATGTCTCCACATGTCGACAAGTCCCATGTCATGACAAAATCAACAAAATGTTTCTACTGTGAATAGGGACGGGGTTCCTGAAAATGCAATTTATCTAGGTTGGGGAACATATGTTATTAAAGTCCCTAATACAACAAACAGGAATGTCAGTATAAAACTACTAAATTCAAGATGATAGAATCATCAAATAGGGGAGGATTGTAGACACTCCAGACAATGAGGGTCATATGTTTTATTTTAAATGATATGGACAAATAACGATCATTCACATCCACCCAGGGGCTCAATACTATGTCTCATAGTAAAAAACAAAACTGGCGATGGTAACCCACCGGCACTCAAAAGGTTTTCTTGGGGGCTTTTTTTCATGGAATACACTTTTCATTGGATTTATTTTTAAAAAACTGATTTTAAAGAAGAAAAAGAAGAGAAGGGAGATTACATAAGATGGAAGACAGAAGAATCAAGAAGAAGATGGACAGTGGATGACAGGTAAGTGTTGCAGTTCTGGGTGTTAAGATAGTTTTAGGGGTAGCATTGTTTAAGTGTCATGTTAGGGATAGTGTAGAGTTAGTGTATGGGAGGTGAGGGTGACTGTTTTGAGCTCAGTCTTGTCTGACACTGTGTCAAACAACGGGAGTTGGCTATTTTCCATTGATGTTCGGACAACTCATGTTATTTAGCATGTGTTGTGGGAACAAAAATCAGTACTGTACATTTCACAGAATTCTCATTGAAGGTGAAACGTTAGACTTTTTTTTTTTATTTTCTCTTTTGGGTCAAAACATTTTGCTCTTCCCAACCTCTGAGATGAATTACGGTGGACAAACGAGAGAGGAAAAACTAAATTAACCCTTCCCCTCACCTACCCTATCTCCAGTCCCCCACCCAGAATGAACTTGACCTAAACAGTTTTGTAAGAAGACCTAATGAACCTAACAAACAAGCACAGCAAACATTATTACAGGTTAGCTTCCAATCCCTGTGCAGGAGAATATTACTGATATGAGTGTGAAAGCCATATGGAAAAATAAGAGACGAGGGGAAGAGAGGAAATGGAAGAGAGAAGGATAAGAAAGAGAGTGAGAGAAAGAAAGAAAGATGGGGGAAGAGGGGGCTGAAGGAAAGATAAAGCTGATAGATCAAAATATACTCTGACAAGTCTACAGAAGGTAATTGATACTGAGATTAGAAACTTTGCAACAGGACTATGCAGTGAATTATACTAATAGACACCCCTTAAAGTTAGCATTGCACTGATAAATGACCATGAGCACATTGGGACAGCTGGATCAACAACTCCCCCAGTAAAATGCAGATCTGTGGCAAATAATGGATGTAAATTCAGGAAGCCACACACCAACCTATGGGTTTGTAACAAACCAGGATCTAAATGAGAATGGTAAGTACATAACTGTTTCCTAGGCAATGTGAGAACCCAATGGCAGGGTCCCTAGTGAGGGTTATAGATCCCGATACTCCAATGCGCAGTCAGGCAGTGGGCAAAGCGAGCTTGCCCACTTGGCCACTTCTAATAGAATCACCCACAAGCAGATAAAGCAAAACCTTTACAAAATGAATAAATTATTATATCTGACTTGATGTACCAACCTCACATACATTGTAACACTTAAAGGTATAGTAATGTTTCACAATAAAATCAGCTCCAATGAATCTCCATAGTATTTGGGCCATGGAGTGTGTTATTTCAATACTGTCAGAATTGCAGTTCAAGAGTAATTGAATGATAAAGTACCCCCCTCCCCCCTAATGATGTAACACTGCTCACCTCAGAGCAACAAGGTGGTGTCCAGGTGGATCACAGAGAGTGACAATCTTCAATTAGCTTAAGGGAAAAACCTGCCAAGGGGGGCAGGGTTTTCATTGTTCTTACAGTAAGAAGATTGTCCCTTGCTGTGAGCTGTCTGGTTTTAAGACGATATTGCACATCTGTGGGGAGGTGGCTTTCACTAGGTAAAAGGAGCAGGAGGAGGAAACTTTATAATTCAATTACTCACTATTGAAATAACACTCTCTATGGCTCAAATACTATGAAGATTAATTGGAGCTGCTGTTTTTGTGAAACATTACTATCCCTTTAACAGAAAATGCTCAGAATCATTATAGTCAAACCCACTAGACTGACAAACTGTTGAAGTGAACAACACTGCAGGATAGCAACAATCCCATTGAGAGAGAGCATAAGAGAGGGCAAGGGGTTTGGATCAGACTTATGAAGAAAAGATAAAGCTAAGAAAAGAGGGTTTTATTCTCACCTGTTAAATCCTTTTCTCTTAGTCCATATAGTTTACAGGTACCATAGGAAGGCAACAGCCTCTTTATGTAGGCATGAACAATTCTTGAAAAGAATGCAGGGTGGAGCCTTACTCTCCTCCATAGCTAGCTGCTAGCTCCTCCCCTCTCCAGATAGATTTGACACAATAAACCTACCTAGCTAGACAGCAAGGAGGAAAAGAAAGAAAACTTCTGTGAGCATGAACCCAATAGGACTCCAACATCCAGCCACAGGAAACCAAGCATGGTCCCTTGACAGGGTGGGAGACCTGTAAGCTATATGAACTAAGAGAAAAGGATTTAACAGGTAAGACTAAAATCCTCTTTTCTCTGTCATCCAATATAGCTTACAGGTATCATGGGATGTACCAACATTAAGTTTTCTGGGTGGGAAAAGAAGGCAAGGACCAAGCGCTAATCCCCATGATACCAGAGCTTTCTTGGACTAATCAGGACACATAAAATGCCCAATAAACAAAGTGTCAACGGACACAAAAGAACTGTACCCAGCACACCAGTAACAGTAACACAGCACACAGAACAAAAGCCAACAGGGCTCAACAGTCAAAGATCTCTAGGACACAGGAATTAAAGTCCTAAACAGGCAAAACTGCCTCCAGGACTTTCCTGCCAAAGCTGGCTTCAGCTGAAGCCAGAACATCCACACGATAGTGCTTGGCAAAGGTGTGCACAGAAGACCAAGTGGCCGCCTTGCACAGCTGTGCAGCAGATGCCTAATTCTTGTAGGCCCAGGAGGCCCCAACAGACTTAGTGGAATGCGATGTGATACAAAAGGGAACAGGTTTCTTCTTGAGCTTGTAAGCCTTACGAATGGTAGACTTGATCCAAGATGCAATTGTGAACTTGGACGCTTCGTTACCCACTCTTGGACCCTCATGGATGACAAACAGAGCATCAGTATGATGGACAGACAGTGCAGTGCACGTAGAACTTAAGGCAACGCTCCAGATCTAACAAGTGGAGATTCCTCTCCTTGTCAGATTTAGGATCTGGGCAAAATGAAGGCACAACAATCTCTTGATTGATGTGGAATTCAGAGACCCCCTTTAGAAGGAATTCTTGAGAGGTGCGAAGGACTGCCTTGTCCTTGTGAAACATTTGTAAAGGCATTTTGCAGGACAGGGCCTGCAATTCAGCCACTCTGCGGACAGAAACCACAGCCAAAAGAAACACCTTTTTCCACATCAAAAGACGTAACGGAATGGTAGCCAAAGACTCAAAGGGTAGGTGCTGCAAAACCCCCAAGACCAAGTTAAGGTCCCACTGGGGAGTGGGAACCTTGAAGGCAGGAAAAGCATGAGCAACGCCCTGAAGGAAAACCTTAACATTCGGAAAAATGGATAAGAGTCTCAGAAAAAATATAGAGAGGGCTGACGTTTGGACCGTCAAGGAACTAAGGCTAAGGCCCTTGTTTACCCCATCCTGCAAAAAAGACAGGATAGCAGGAAGGTCAAACTCCTGTGAAGATAATCCCTTGTCCACACACCAAGAATGGAAGATAGACCAAACCCTGTGGTAGTCCTTAGCGGAAACAGGTTTCCTAGCCTGAATCATAGTGGAATAATACCCATTCTTCCTTAGAATAGAAGATTCAACCTCCAAGCCATCAAACTCAGACATTCCACATCCTCCTTTCACAGGTAACCCTGCCAAAGGAGATCCAGTCTGAGTGGAAGCTGAAACAGTTCACATACAGATAGGGCCAGCAACTCCAGAAATCAAGGTTGCCTGGGCCAGTAATGAGAGATCAAGATGACAGGTGTCCCTTCCATCTGAATCTTTCGCAGCACTCTGGGAAGAAACAGAAGGGGAGAAAAGATGTAGATCAGATGGAACTGCCAAGGAATTGAGAGGGCATCCACCTCGAACGAAAGGGGATCCCTCCAGCAAAAGCAAAATATCTGAACATTTCGATTGTCCTTGGTAGCCATCAAGTAGATCCAGGGAAAGGCCCCATTTCTGCGCAATGAGGTCAAACACCTCCTGGTGAAGTTCCCACTCACCATTGTCCACCTAGGTGGCTGAGAAAATCTGCCAGGACATTTTCCATGCCTGGAATATGTACAGCGGAGATGGCAGGTACATGTTCTTCTGCCCAGGTTAAAATAGTCTTGACCTCCAACCAAGCGGCGAGACTTCAGGTGCCACCTTGCTTGTTGTTGTATGCCACAGCCGTGGCATTGTCGGACTGAACTCAGACCAGGCAGCCTTTGAGATGAGACAACCAATACCTCAGAGCATGGAAGATCACCCGAAGTTCCAGGATGTTGATGGGAAGAAGGGACTACTCCACTGACCAACGACCCTGAACATTCAGGTGACCCAGAACCGCACCCCAGCAGGACAGAATGGCATCTGTTGTCACCGTCCAGTATGGAATCATAAAGGGTCTCCCCTCCCTGAGGTTGGAGAGAACCAACTACCACGGTAAGCTCAACTCCACATGCAAGGGAAGGGAAAGCGGCTTATCTAGAAGAGCCGGGTCCCCCTTGTAGGCCTGGATCACAAAGTTCCCTTGCGTGAGACACTGTATATGGGACCGCTTCCATGGTGGAAATCAATTTCCCCACCAGAGAGGACAGTTTCAGAGATTTGAGGATACCTTGTTGGTAACCAGCTGAATCGGTAAGAAAATGTCATCTTTTACTTATAGTGTTCTCTGCTGTATCTTTTGTATTACTTGGAAATATATTGTGTTGTTTAAAATCCAGTTATAGTGTTCTCTGCTGTATCTTTTGTATTACTTGGAAATATATTGTGTTGTTTAAAATCCAGTTTAGCCACTTTTTGCTACCATCATTTTTTAGTAGAGTGCTGTGCTTTCCATTGAATCTTTATTAATCACACTTCTATCAAATAATAATGCTAACCACTTTAGATTATTTAATAAAAACAGAGACTTACTGAGCTTGAAACTAGTGGTGTAAATAGTCATAGAAGCTCCTTGGTGCAAGCATTTTTGTGCCCCATCATTTAAAAATATTCTCCCAGGGAATTACTAGGACATACTGACCCTTGGAATGATGAAACTCTTTGGATGCTGGGTCCCATCACATATGCACCCTCTGAAGGAAATCCATGTAGCTACATCCTTACCTGGAGCTCCCCCTTCTGACACCTTGGGGGAGATTCATTAAGCTATGATAAAGAGGTGATAAAGAGGCGATAAAGTGGATTTGACTTCTCCAGTTTATCACTTCTCCAATTCCAGTGTTATTCTATGGAACCCATGCACTAAGAACTCTTCAGCTTTTGAGATCTTAGTGAATAGGGTCCATAGAATAACATAGGAACTGGAGAAGTGATACACTGGATAAGTCATCTCCACTTTATCACCACTTTATCACCACTTAGTGAAGCTCCCCCCTTGTAAAACATAAAACATTGTTGTAGGTATACCATTCAACAAAATCATCTGAAGTAATATCTGACATATCCAGCAGGGGTAGCTGTTACAGCAGTGTGAAAACTGCAAGCAACCCATTACAATTTGCCCAGTAAACTGAACTACCTAGCACTTAATATTATTTTAATATACTATATAAGATAAAATGCAATTGTACAGGAAAATGTCAGGATAAAATACAATCTACATAATATGAAATAATTTTATTTCTTGCATAGTCCCAAAACAATATTTCCTCTATTATCTATCAGAATAAAAACTAAAATAAATAAAAATACAGAGTCTAATACACTAAGGAAATGTTCATAAATTGTGCTGCAAATAAAAAATTGTGGCACAAATAAATATCCTCTATTTCACATTGCTTTAAATGGGGCTTTTGTTAACCCTTTGAGTGCCAGAGAGATAGCTAACAAATTACAAACGTGCTGCCTGCACGTAATACGTAATACTCAAAATAGTGTTGTAGCTAGGTGAACATTTTTACCTCAAAAGAAAAGCAGGAGAAAAGTTTCACTTTCTTCAAGTGGGAAATATTTCATGACAAATATGCTTTTTTTCTGCTAACCCATTGTATTGAAATCAATGGAAAGACAGTTTTTCTCCCCACCACATAAAAAATTTCTCTTCTTTTCCCACAAGCATATAAAAGGGTGTCAGGCTGCCACAGCATGCCATTCTGTGTTTGTGAGAGGAAGATAAAGCAGCACACATTTGCGCTAAAGAAGGCAGGCTACTAAAATGCAGTTGAAGCTTAGTTTAGGGAGTCTTGTAGGCAGGAAATCTATTCTATGTACCAGGGGAGTCTGGGGGACTCTGAGGAACAGGAATGGAGAAAGGAGTTTGACCCAAAGAATCCCAAAATTCAGTATGACTGACTGGGAAGACACAGGCATCCATGTTCCAAGTTTCATTATGATTTGGCTGTTACCTCTGTCCTACAGGAGTCTGGGGGTGTGAGAAGGGAGCAAATAAGGATTACCCCAAATACCCCCACATTTTGTGTGGACTGAGAAAACACAGGCAGCAGTGATACAAGCTCCTTCCTGATATGGCTGTTATCTCTGTGTCAGGGGAGTCTGGGTAAATGAGAAGGGATCAGAAGGAGAAATACCTCAACATTCTGTGTGACTGACTGAGAAGTCACAGGCAGAGGTGATCTAAATTCCTTCCTGATCTGACTTATCTCTGTGCTAGGGGAGCCAGTGGTATGAGAAAGGTGCAAAGGTGTGTGCCCCAAATATCCCAAAATTTTGTGTGACAGAGTAGACACAGGCAGCTGTGACCCAAGTTACTTTTTTGAACTGACTGTAATCTCTGTGTCAGGGGAGTCTGGGTTCTGAGAAGAAAGTAAACAACAATTACCCCAAATACTCCAACATTTTGTGTGACTGACTGGGAACCAGCTCTGGTTGTAATATCTGTCCTGAGAAGTCTGCAGGTGTGAGAAGGGAGCAAAGGTGAATTATCCCAAATACCCCAAAATTCTGAGTCACTGACTGAGAGGACACATCTATCTGTGATCCAGGTTTCTTCCTGAATTGGCTGATATCTCTGTCCTAGGGGAGACAGGGGAAAGAAGCAGTTGAACATAGAATGTGTTTTTTGTTGTTGACAGTTATAGGGATGGAGTGGGCAATTAATTAAAATAAATAAATAATAAAAAAGTGACAGAGACAGGGACCCTGTGAGCTGTGACTGAGGCAGACTGATACTAGATGACATACTGATGAAATACTGATAATAGAGATCCAAGGCAAGAAATCACACACAATCAGTGTACTTTACAGTAAAAACATACACACGGTAGTTGAGTAATATCCAGAAAACACACAAGGGGTAGGGGTAGTGTGAAAGTGTTAGGAGCAGTGCAGGGACGCATGAGTAAACTGGTAGTCCAAAAACTGACTGTAGCCTTGGCTTCTGCAGCATGTGCAATAAATGCTGGTGATCCCTCTCCTCCCAGGAAGATGTAATTTGTCAATCCAAAACTTCCACCACCAGCAAAAGTAGTATTAAAAACAAACTAAAAACATTGAAGAAGACAACCAGTTACATTCCTGTATTGATGGCTTATTGGAAGAAGGTGTAGCAGCTCAACCAACTGCTGTATCTCACTGTGTGCACTGTTATGCTCTTTTCTCATTCAACAGCTGCCCTTTCTCATCTTCGATCCAGTAGCATATTGTACCAGACTTCCTTGCTTGGGCCTCCATCTTCTGATAATGGATATCCAGTCTTTAGAGCTGGCAGACCCGACCGGTGTTAGACGGATTGGAATTGAGGTCATTCCATGCAAGATATTCATCTCCACTCAGGGAGCACTCATTTACCACTTTTATTTTATGCACAGTTTTACAACTTCTCCAGCCTTATCCTAAAAATTAGAGTAGAAATTCTGAAGCAAACCAACTACACCATAGAGAGAACATAAAACCATAAAACTTTGACTTAAAGGAACACTAACGCTTACAAATGAATATGAATTATATAATTTTAAATATCGGCTGTAGCTTAAGAAGTCAATGGAAGACCCTGATGCAAAAATTTTTTGTGGCCCCAAATATATGTTTTTCCTGGGGGCATAAAGAGAATCTATTAGGCTTGAGACTTGGTGATGACACTAAGCTAAGTGAAACTAAGCTAAGCTTGGAGGTTAGTGATAACACTAAGCTATGTAAGGAAATACCCACAGAGCAGGATATTTTTTTTTTTAGCTCTGCATAAAGATTTGGATAAATTGAGTGAATGGGCAGAAAAGTGTCATATGCGATTAATATAGATAAATGTAAGGTTATGCATTTGGGCTGCAGAAACAAACATGCTACATATATATACTAAATGGGAAACTTCTTGGAAAATCTTCTTTACAGAAAGATCAATGAGTGCTGATAGATTTTTATCCACTTGGGGCTTCAATTTTTCCCTGGATCAACAGGGGTGATATGGCATGGGCTGAACGTGGCTGAACGTGATGGTCAAGCTTAATTTCGGTCTCATCAACTATATTATTATGCTATTTACAGCTATAATCTGTAAAAAAAATTTGTTATTTTAACTTAGATCGCTAAAATCTAACCCTAAAATTGCTTTAATTAACCTGTACAGTGCCAAGGCGGTACTGTGTTATGCCCATATTTTCCCATATTTTGTACCACCAGAATGCAATCTCCACATATGCCATTACGTCCGGGGTGAATCAGGACTGCTTTTAAAGTACCCCCAGCTATTGATCTCCAAGCTGATATTTCCAAGAGATGAATAGAGGCAACAGGAGAGTAGCGTAGTTCCTCTGCTTGCACCCAACCTAAACCTCTGGGTAGGAGTGAGCAGGATTGGAAAAATCCTTCCATAATACCAGTAACATCAGTAATGTCACCATTGATGGTGGGATGCTTTCTACGATCCAGCTCACTACTACCCATAAGTTCAAGGAGGGTGAAGTAGGAAGCCACTCTGTTTTTGGAAATCACCTCTGTTGAACTCTCAGTGCTGTTGACTGGGGAGACATGAAGAGAGGTTCTGATAAAAAATAAGATGTGTGCCAGAGCAGTGTCCAGCTCATTGCCAAATCATAACCTTTAGTAGTCACACATCTTACTCCCCGGCCTCCTGATCCACTATTCATAGCCCTTTCATTACACTGTTAAACCTGTCAGCTTTGTTCTACTGCCAAATGGTAGTCTCATGTTTCCGCATACACTGTCAGATCCCCAAGCTAGGTTTCACTACCCACTGGAAGTCATAGATCCACATACTATGTCTGCCCCCCCAACCTATCACAGACCCTGCATAGACTCTCTGACCCCTACCCAGCTTTGTTCCACAGGTATCACAGATGAGACTGCACTCAATGGCAACAAATTCTGAGGACCATCCATACAGGAAAAAACAGAAGAGAAAAAGATCTAAGTACAGAAAATGTATTAAAATACAGTTGTGCTCAAAAGTTTGCATACCCTTGGAGAATTGGTAATAAATATACCATTTTTAAGGAAAACATGAGTGAGCAGGCAAAACACATTTCTTTTATTTCTTATATGATTCATATTCAACTGTAGGTTATAACATAATGGAACAATCATAAAACAAAACATGGCAACAAATAAAAAAATGAAATGACCCCTGTTCAAAAGTCTGCATACCCTTAGTTTTTAATACTGTGTATTGCCCCCTTTAGCATCAATGACAGCGTGCAGTCTTTTGTAATAGATGTATATGAGGCCCCGAATTCTTGCAGGTGGTATAGCTGCCCATTCGCCTTTGCAAAATGCCTACAGGTCATGCAAAGTCTTTGGTCGTCTTGCATGAACTGCACATTTGAGATCTCCCCATAGTGGCTCAATGATATTAAGGCCAGGATACTGTGATGGCCACTTCAGAACCTTCTCCTTTTTCTGCTGTAACCACAGGAGGGCCAACTTGGCCTTGTGCTTAGGGTCATTGTCACGCTGGAAAGTCCAAGAGCATCCCATGCGCAGCTTTCGTGCAGAAGAATGCAAATTGTCTGCAAATATTTTGTGATAACATGTGGCATTCATCTTGCCATCAACTTTCACAAGATTCCCCGTGTCTTTAGAGCTCACCCCCCAAAAACATCAGTGAGCCACCACCATGCTTCACAGTGGGGATGGTATTCTTTTTGCTATAGGCCTTGTTGACCCCTCTCCAAACATAGCGCTTATGGGTGTAACCATAAAGCTCTATTTTGGTCTCATCACTCATTACAGTGTGCCAGAAGCTGTGAGGCATGTCAAGGTGTTGTCGGGCATATTGTAACTGGGCTTTTTTGTGGCATTGGCGCAGTAAAGGCTTCTTTCTGGCAACCCGACCATGCAGCTATTTTTTGTTCAAGTACCATCGTTTTGTGCTCTTTGAAACAACCACACTGTCTTTTTCAGAGCAACTTGTATTTCTCCTGAGGTTACCTGTGGGTTTTTCTTTGTATCCCGAACAATTCTTCTGGCAGTGGTGGCTGAAATCTCTTGGTCTACCTGACCTTGGCTTGGTATCAAGAGATCCCCGAATTTTCTGCTTCTTAATAATTGATTGAACAGTACTGACTGGCATTTTCAAGGCTTTGGATATCTTTTTATATCCTTTTCCATCTTTATAAAGTTCCATTACCTTGTTACGCAGGTCTTTTGACAGTTCTTTTCTGCTCCCCATGGCTCAGTATCTAGCCTGCTCAGTGCATCCATGTGAGAACTAACAAACTCATTGACACTAATTGCAATTTAAAAAGTCACAGGTGTGGGAAATTAACCTTTAATTGCCATTTTAACCTGTGTGTGTCACCTTGGGTGTCTGTAACAAGGCCAAACATTCAAGGGTATGTAAACTTTTGATCAGGGCCATTTAGGTGATTTCAATTATCATTATGATTTAAAAAGGAGCCAAACAACTGTGATAATAAATGGCTTCATATGATCAATATCCTTAAATAAGACAGTTTTTTTGCATGATCAGTAATATTTTCAAAATCAATGCCAACATTTCACAATTTCTACCAGGGTATGCAAACTTTTGAACACAACTGTATAATAAATAGAACAAACAAATATGAACTCACAAATTGAGACTGGTATAATAGATCTCTGGGTCCACAAGCCTCCTAACAGTCATGTAGCCATCTTCTCCTTCCTCCTAGTCACACCACAGTCCAATATAAAAGTCCTCCCTCCAGGTCGTTTTAGGGGGTAATGATGTAGATCACCCAGCTGTTCCAAAATCTGTCAGAACTACAGGTTCCAAGCAACATTCTGACACAGATGGCTCCACTTTCACCCAGAATCTATCACTTCTGCCAGTCCTTGAAGGAGGAGTCATGGAACCACAGATACAAACCTTGCTCACCCAGCATTGTTCCATTTGTAGCCATGATCCTGGCACTGACTGCGGAATATCAATCTATACCAGTGGGGTGCCATTTTTCTTGGGCTGCCATTAGGAACTTAGTACATTAAGAAATCCAATGGCACTGAAAGATTTTTGTATTACAGTGCATATCTAATTTCCAAAATAATGTCTTACTGAATTTATGTATATATCTGTAATAGTTAAAACATTTTAGTGCAGACAGGTCATTTCAAAAAGGAAAAGTGGTAGGTGTAGGTTAATGCTCCTGGTATGCCTACAAGTATGTCAAACCATACCTATGGGTGCCATTTTTCTTAGAATATTTTTTCATGTTTTTCAAAGATTTCAGTGCACTTGAAAGGGTGGAAATGTAAAAATGCATATTTTTCCTCAGGCTTTGTGTCAAAAAGCAAGTGACCCTTCATTTGATGCAGTGGAACATCTAATTTCAGGAAATGTATGTTTTTATATAGTCATTGAGCTATTTAAGGGTAGATTTACCATGTATCTAAAGGAATGTGCATTTTAGTTCATAAAATTGAAAATATTTTTCACTCCTGTTAATTAGGGGTCTGTGCAGGTCATGCATGTATGTAAAATTATACATATTTGATATTTTTACCAACATAAATGTGTTTGATAAATTATGCTACTGGAAAATGAATCTTTTTACATTTTTTGTAAAATTAACATAATAGCTTTTCACATGATGTAAAATGTAGTTTTCATGAATTGCCATGAAAAAGCTGAATTTATTCTGAAAAAATGATATATATATATATTTTCCACATATAGTGTAATTAGAATGTAACCAATGGGAATCATACCTAAACAGATGGGTAGCAAAAATGTTGAAAATATGTGTGCCCAGCAGAGTACAGAAAATTCCCCAAGCCTATGGCACTGAAAGGGTTCATGAATGTGTAAACTGTCCTATAAATTACACATCTGGATAGTTTTGTTTGTGCTGTTGTATGTATTAAGATTAGTAACACCACTGTTGTATTTAGAAAGGACATTAAATTAATATTGTCTGGTATTTACAGACAATACAAAGCAATGACTGCACAGACACCTATCAAGATTGCTTGGTTAATGGAAATCATGAAGCATCTGACACCACCCCATAGAGCAGATGTACGACTAGATTTTAGGTCTCAGGAGAAAAGTCGATAATGTTTAATGATGCTAGCACGGAATACATGGTATTTAAGTGTTTATAACACTACATCCTTTTTAGATTTGAGTGCACCTTTAAATGTGGCTTTTAACCCACTGATTGCTAGAGAGGTCCTTAATGCATTGAAAATCAATGCTTTGGAGAACTCTCTAGGCTTTCAAGCTGTGAATTTGCATTAAACACAATGGAAGTTTGGAAATGTTTTATGTTTGCTATTGTGTGGTTAGATTGCTGTGGAATTACCAGTCTTTTCTTTTGTGGACAAGGCTACATCAGTTCCAAGTCACTTTCACCCACAGGCAGATTTTTATAGTTTTTAGGACATAAAAATATTTGTATAATATTTAAGCCCAGTTTATACTAACAAATGGTATTTCAGCCTGCAAAAGAGTCAGAATATAATTTTTCCAATATTTTCAGTCTTACCACTTTATTACAGACTAGTAGATAAGGCCGTTACATGGGCCACAGTAACACTGCCAGCCGGTTGCGGGGCAGTCATGCCCAGTAGAGACTGCCCACGCTGTGGCTGATGCAGCCGCGGCGCGGGCAGTCTCTACAGTGCATGACTCCAGCACGCGCAGCAGTCTCTACTGCGCATGACTGTGGCGTTACACACGTTTTAGCAAATTATTATATAGGATGGTATGCATCCTGAATTGGGCAATTTGGGATACATACAAAAATGGCTTAATGTACAATGCAAAGAGACATTCTGCTATTACATTGTAGTAGGAAGGCCTTTAAAATGTTCTGTTTTGGAGATGAACAGGCCTTCCTTGACTTGGCAACTAAGAGCTGCTGATACTGGGAAAAAATGGTAAAAGGCAAAACTAGCATAGCATACCCCACACATCCCAATGTGCTCTAGATCAGCTTCCCAACACTCATCCAAGTTCCCTTAACTTCCCTAAATGTGTGTGATTATCTGCTGTACAATCCATGTAATTTATTTGAGGCATTCAACTTTCATTCTATAACATGTCAAATAAAAAGATCTAAGTTTTCCTGAAATCTTCTCAGTCCTACAATAAAGGTAACACTTTTACTTTACCAGTCTTATGATTTTTCCATGGTTACCACTGTGCCACCTTTTACTTAAACTAAAAAGAAAAACATCTCAAAATCCCACTTTCACAATCACTGGCAATTAAAATAATATTAGTTTGCCCCTAATCCTGGCATGCCTGAACCATTGTCCATGCAAATGTGTAAATCAGAAACAGGGATTTTCTAATATACGGACAGTCCCTCTTTAAATCTAGGTTCCATGTCCCTATTAGCTGGGGAGTGGGTTACGCTGTAAAAGAAAGTATATGTACTGTGTTCGCAACTACTGCCACTCAACAAAAGTAAAAAGTGGCAGGTACCGCAAACCCAGCACTGGATTATTAATACTGCTTCTCCAAAAGGGGGTGCATCTCAGTATACCCAAAGGACCCAAATTTGAGAAAAAATCTAAAACAATAGAAATTGGCACCAAGCAAAATATATATACAATGAAAAGAAAAAGAATGGCAACAACCATATACAGTATAATCAGTCCTTTTAAAACTCTGATAGCTCGCCGTTGCTCAAGCACTATAGGTCTGGACTTCCCACAAATCACCATCTATAGCAAAATGGAAAATAAAAAGCTTACGCAGGAGATTTCTCTGACTGTAGTATTAGGATCTTAAACTTGGCCTCCACCTTCACCTCTGTGCTCGTTATAGAATTGTACTCCCATGTTAGTGATGCTTTTGTTCTGCCTGTAAGATTTATTAGCTTCCCCAGTATATACCCCGGGACAGGTATTCTTTAAATCTCCATCAGTTGCATCCCCAATTCGTCTTGGTTCAGGATAATTTGGGGCTCTATTATGGGGTTACTCTGCAGGGACTAACACCCCGCTAAGTAGATCCCATTGACCCTGACCCAAAAAAAATCAGACTATGGATACTGGGAACTCAACTAGAATAAATAATAAGTAAGAGCACTATAATTATAAATTTTAGGAGGCAATATGGTTTATTCTACAAGACTTTTTGCCATCCAATTCAAAGTAGAAAACAATAAAAAAAACACACTATTTGCAAATAGTAATTAAAAACAAATTAAAAAATCGCATCACATACTGTACATCAGCTCTACATGTTTCATGGCTGTATTACTATTTTCCCAGTAGGAGAAAAAGATAAGGAACACTCACATCTCCACTCTTTGTATCCTATATAATAATTCGCTAGGATGTTTGTCACGATGCAGTCATTCGCAGTAGAAACTGCCCGTCTTTGGGCAGTCTCTACTGCGCATGATTGCATCGTGTGGAGCAGTGAGGTAGCGGCCTCTTAAGGTTACTGGGACCTTGGCCCATATACACGGCCTTTTACACAAGTATCTTAATAAATTAATATGTATTATGTCTTTCCTTTTCTCCATTTCTCGCCAAAACAAACCTTCATTATTTCCTTTCTTCAACTCTATGGTCTAGATACTGCCAACCTATAGAGCTCTTCTCCCTATATCACATGATTTACCATATTATCCACACAAACTCTATGATTAGTATTCTCTACCTAAAAGATTCCTCTTACCTTTACATGTGATCAATATATCACGAGTTTCACTACAACTCTCATAAAGATTCCAATTTTGATATCTCTTCCATCTACAGACAACGCCCATATCGCGATACTTCCCAAAAGACTCATAGGCAATCTAATCCCCATCTCTATCTCATTTTACACCTAAGGTATCGCAAGACTATGAAGTCCTCCAATCACATGACTTAACATAACATCTCTATCTCATTTATGATATTGCAAGACTATGAAGCCTATAAATTCTACCTCTGATCATATGACTTAACATATGGTGCGCTCCATTAATGGAACGCATCTTACATAACCTTAAATACAGAGCTTAAATACGATCTTGAGCAAAATGTCTTAATACAAAAGCTCTGATTGGTTCATTATGTATCTATGTTTAAAAGATCTCATACTCTCTCTCTCTCTCTCTCTCTCTCTCTCTCTCTCTATATATATATATATATATATATATATATATATATATATATATATATATATATATACACACACATAAACAAAAAACCCTTCTAAAATATACTACTAAAATATATTACAGCGGCAACTCCATACTGACCAAGGAAAGAAGTGAGGGGAAAAAAAAGGATTATAACTTATGTGAATGAGTGCATCTCAATTTCTTCATTTAAACCCAATCCCTCTAAACAATTCAAAGTATACTTTCAAAATGCTTCTCTTTTGTATAGAACTTGAAATCTATTGTGAACATTTTTAGGTCTCTATCCCCATAACTGAAATTAGTTAAATTCCCTTTACATCATGTGATAAAATATCTCTGCACACTGTGGTCTAAGTGTCTCCCCACTATATTTCTTGTGTGCCCCCCTATCCTCTGCCTCAAAGACCTAACTGTTCTACCTACTTACCATTCACCACACTTGCATCTAATCAAATAAATCACAAATTATGTTGACAAATTAATAAAATGTTTTACTGAATAATTTTTATTACCTTCTAAGTTATTTTTGACCATTCAATATTAGTGGCCAATTTTCACGCCTAGTGTGGTTGCATTTAAAATTGCCCACCAATTTCTCATGAGTCACCAAAGTAGACTGAACTTTTTTAAAAGAGAAGTCTTTTGGGTGGCTTGGTGCAATAAATCCCTGTAGGTTTTTATTTCTTTTAAATATAACTCTAGGTTTTTCTTAAGTTATCCTTCAAAATGGGATCTTTCAATAATATATGCCAGTGCTTTCATATTATATTTTTAATCTGTCTTCCATGGCAATTATACTTAGTAACAAAGGAAGACTGAAACCCTGAATTTGTTGACAATTTATTTTTCACATTATTGTTCTCAACATAAATCAGTTTACCTCTATCCAGATTTCTTGCTCTTTCAAAAGCATTATTAATCAAACTATTCTTAACCTTTTTCTAAAAACTGCACTTTCAAATCTTCACCTTTTTTCTCAGAATCTAATGGATCCCTGCAGTGATGTTTCAAATGATGGTACTGTCCGTATGGAATGTTTGAGACCCATTTTGGATAATAGCAGCTATTGGCTTAAAAATATTGATTTGATGCTACCTGTTTATTTTACTATTTTCTCCATAAAGAACTACATCCAAGAATTAATCTGTTTATCTTGGATATTGCTTGTAAAAGCAATACCCCTAGAATTTGTGTTCAATTCTACAATGGACTGTTCCAACAGATCTCTCCCACCTCTCCAAATCAGCAAGATATTGTCTATGAAGAGGTCATAGAACACCAGATTTGCCCCCCCCACACACACACACACGTTGCTGGACCATATATAAGATTTTTCAAAATGTCCCATAAATTAGCATAGGTGGGGGCAAATCTGGTGCTCATGGCCGTCCCCATGGTTTGCAGATAGAAAAAGTCTTGAAATTCAAAAAAATGATGTTCCGGAGTAAACTGCGTACACTTCTTAATAAAATCTTTTTGTTGAGTGAGCATATTTTGATCTTTATCCAAATAATATGTAATAACCTCAAGTCCTAGATTGTGTTGTATATTGGTGTATAGTGAAACTACATCCAAGGTTGCCCACAAATATCCCTCAGACCACTCTATGGCCCCCAACCTGTCCAGTACATATTGGGTGCTTCTAATATACCCTGGAAGTTCCATTACTTACTTCTGAAAGAAGTAGTCCAAATACACGGACAAGTTGGAGGACAGAGAGCTGATCCCCAATATTATCGGGTGATCTGGAGGATTCAGTTTTGACTTGTGGATTTTAGGTGTATGATACATAAAAGGATTACTTGGATATTTTATGATCAAAAAATTCAGTTCATCCTTAGAAATTATCCAACATCTATGAGATTCATTCAACATCTGAATAAGAATCTCTTGAAATTCTATATTAGGATTATTTTTTAACTTCCTTTATGCTTTAGGATCACTTAGAAGACAAAACCTTCCTTAATATACTCCTCTGTATTTTGTATTATAACAGCACCACCCTTATCCACCACCCTTATTGTCACCCCAAGATCTTTGTAAGATCTTAAGTGCTTTACGTTCCTTACTACTTATATTGTCTTTTTATATATATATATATATATATATATTTATTTATTTATTTATTTATTTTTTATTTATTTATTTATTTATTTATTTTTTTCCCTTGAAGTTTCTTGGTAAATTATTCCAAGACTGACTTGTAAAATATTTGTATGTAACGTCCTTTAAATTGAGAAGGATTAAATGTGGATTTATTTTTAAATGCAGTTGTTATAACCATTCCTTCACCTTGAATTTTATTTTGCACCTCCATCCTCTTATCAAATTGCTCAGAGGCGTTCTCTGTTCATAATAATTCCAAATTTTGCAAACATTTCCAAACTTTATCTTTTTTATTTTCTTTAATTTAAAAAAAAATTCTCCAAGGTTAATTTTCTGAAAATCTATTTAAATCTACAAGTAATTCAAAATCATTTGCTCTAACCTGTGGTGCAAACTTTAAACCTTTCTTTAACAGAGACATTTCTTCACTTTTGAACACCCTATCTGAAACACTGTATATTCAATTTTTCTCTGTATGTGAAGGCAAATCTTCAATTTGCTCTTTTTTTATATATCTGGCTCTAGTTCTCTTTTCCTCCTCGTTATTCCATTCTCTTCCACCATCCTCCCCTTCACTCCCCCTCCCTGGGACTATCCCAAAAAAAGGGGGGAGGCGGGTGCAAGAGAAGGGACAGAGGTTTATGGGTCCTGATAAATCGCCCTTTGCTGCACAATCCTTTGTTTATTGACCCTACTATTCTCAAATATTTGGACTGTATCCTTTGATGTATCATTAACATCCTTAACCTGTGATTTTCCAGTGTCTATAGTAAAAACCTGTTCCATTACATCTTCCTTGGCCAATACAGATAATTTATTTTGGAGCAAAATATTTTCCCCTTCATTAGTTTTTACAATTTCATCTTGTTTTTTAGGGGCCTGATATCAAGCTCCATAATATTTATATTTACTATTAGTATGCATACTATAGTTATTTCTATTTTGATGTATATTTCTAAAAAGCTGCACTTTATTTTTTTCCTCGGTCATATCTCTTTTTAACGTTCCATTTTTCCTTTCTTTAAGACTGTTTTCTAATTTTTCTATATTCCTTTGTACCTTTTTATCTATTATATCAAAATTTTTTGTTTTCTCATATGGCTTTAAACCTTCATTTATCTCTTTAACCCCTTAAGGACTGGCCTCGCACGCGGCGGTCACTTAAGGACCATGGACCATTTTTTTTTCTCGAATCTGATTCCAGACTCCCCGAACTGCGTGCAGCTACTCAGGGAGCCCGGAATTCCATGACGGTCCAGGACTGTCATGAGTCCTTAAGGGGTTAAACTTGGTTATAAATACCCCTTTTATCTAATATACCCTCTTGTACAGTGGTCTGTTGTCTTGGCAACTTGTTGTACAGTGCTACATCTGTTGGAGCCTCTTACTTAGATTGTAAGCTCTACGGGGCAGGGACCTTTCATCCTCATGTATACTCACCTGTTCCCCTTATGATTGTCTTTATAAGCACTTAATAGATTAACATCACTGAAACAACATTATAGATTGTAAGCTCCTGTCTACAATGTCTTTTAACCCCTTAAGGACTGGCCGTGCACACACGCGGCGGTCACTTAAGGACCAGGGACCATTTTTTTTCTCGAATCCGATTCCAGACTCCCCGAACAGTGTGCAGCTGCTCGGGGAGCCCAGAATTCCATGACGGTCCAGGACCATCATGGGTCCTTAAGGGGTTAATGTCTATTTCTAAATTCTTAAGGCATGATTCCCTATAGCCAACAATAAACTGCATCACATTTTTTGAACAACAATAAACAATCCCACCAGTGTCTCACTTAGGGGATCTACTTAGTGGGGTGTTAGTCCCTGCAGAGTAACCCCATAACAGAGCCCCCAAATTATCCTGAACCAAGACGAATTGGGGATGCAACTGGTGGAGATTTAAAGAATACCTGTCCCAGGGTATATACCGGGGAAGCTAATAAATCTTAGAGGGAGTGGGTTACACACCTGGAATGGGGTGGAAGGGGTTACTTCCCATGAATTTGAATTTTCTTCTTTAATGTATTGGACCTTAAAATAATATGGGGTGACTGTGCCACATATGTTTTTCATATTTAATACCTCATTCTCCCTAACCTGCACAATCCTTTGTTTATTGGCCCTTCTATTCTCAAATATTTGGACTGTATCCTTTTAATGTATCATTAACATCCTTAACCTGTGATTTCCCAGTGTCAATAATGAAAACCTGTTCCATTACATCTTCCTTGGCAAATACAGAATTTATTTTGGAGCAAAATATTTTCCCCATCATTAGTTTTTACAATTTCATCTGGTTTTTTAGGGGCCTGATATTTTTTTAATTTATGAATTGATTGACATATTCTGTGCACTGAATTCATTTGGTGGGATAATTTCAGCATTTGGTGATTTGATTGACATATTCTGTGCACATAATTCATTAGGTGAATTGATGACACATTCTGTGCACAGAATTCATTTGGTGAATTGATGACACATTCTGTGCACAGAATTCATTTGGTGAATTGATGACATATTATGTGCACAGAATTCAATGGTGGGATAATTTCAGGATTTGGTGAATTGATGACATATTCTGTGTACAGAATTCATTTGGTGGGATAATTTCAGGATTTGGTGATTTGATTGACATATTCTGTGTACAGAATTCATTTGGTGGGATAATTTCAGGATTTGGTGATTTGATTGACATATTCTGTGTACAGAATTCATTTGGTGGGATAATTTCAGCATTTTGTGAATTGATTGACATATTCTGTGCAGAGAATTAATTTGGTGATATACTGCTGCAATTTTGTCAACAAAATGAATGGTGTACAAACGGCACCCCATATAGTCAGGGACATGGAGACAGGGGACTGGGCAGACTATTGGCCCCCTGCCTGGTCAACAAATTGGTCCCAGTTTCTACTGCTTGATGCACCCAAAGGAAGAAGCTGATTTCTAGCCACTTCCCTTGACTTTCTTGAGCCTCCCTTTTGGAGTAATTTTAGTAGCATACATTATTACAATGCTTACTTTTTATCAGATCATTTCTTCCTTCTACTTTCAGTGACATGAGCACCATCTGCCTACAGTCTCTACAAATAATCAGTGATTCAAATGTATCCGCAAAGGAACATACAAACTCTGTGTGTACCACATGTATATCATAGAGTGATAAATCAGTCTGTGGCTGGATTTCCATGCAAGATTGACAAAAGTATATGGAAGGGCATAAGTATCAAGAAAAATTAATAAAACTAGAGCAAACCAGTTGCACCCCATGAGTCTTGTGTATATAAGCAAACTTGAACACCTCTGGGATAAACCAAGTGCACCATAGGGGAATAATAAACTCTTAATTCATTTAAATTAGTTTTTTAAATTCCTTGAATGCTAGAGAGGTTGCCAACACATTGCTTTTGCAATGGGTTGGAGAACTATCTAGCATTCAAAGGGTTAAAAAAAAATCTAAAACAATGAATATTTGGGATTATTTTCCCTATGGTGTAGTTGGTTTGTCCCGGTACTGCTACAGTTTTATACAAAAGTCCCCATGTAACAAAGAAAAATCCCCACTGAATGTAATTACAATTTACTTGCTACATCAGGTACAAATATTTTGCTCCAGATTTAGTAATCCACATGGCATAATACATATAGCCTATATATTATTCTCATATGGGTGAATGAGGACACAGACTGGCCTTGGGATAGCTCCTAGAATACCTTGGATGACAGGCCATGTGCTTCCACCTGTTTCCCTGTTTCTCTAGACTTGTTGGAACCATTTATTAATAGTTATGTGGAAAGCTGTCTGGAAGGTGTAATTTTCTACAAAATAAATAATTCTAAGTGTGAAATGTGATTATTTTACGTAGAGAAAAAAGTACATGCTTTAATTAACAAGGATATCACACATGTAGGTGAGTTGTTGCTTTTCACACATAAAATGAATTAAGCTGTTAACACTAGGGTTTCAATACTATTACCACAGGTAATAAAAAAAAAAAAAAAAGTGGTTTGGTATTCTACTACCTGTGCACCATGACATGTAAAAATGCACAACGGGCACAAAATCTGAGCCCACTGGACACAATGAAAAAGTAGTTGAATGTGGCATTCTGTTAACATGTGATAGCTTGTAACACACTTTATTTTTGCATCAAAAATAGCTTCTAGGTGTTGAGTCCCTAAGCTTTAAAAACCGCAGATGTACTAGAACTGCAGTTTCAAACACGCAAGCATGAGTGGCTAGTGATCCCTACACTAGTGAGACATGGCTGTATTGATATGGGGCCCTAAGCTACATATCAATACATCCAAGTAACTAAAATGTGAGTGACAAGAAAAAAATATTACCCCTAAGGGTGCCAGTGGAGTATGCAATGCATTGCAGCATGTTACATACCCCACTAGCACTCACAGGGTTAATCCCCCTAAAGCTAACACCATCCCATTTCTATAAACAATTACATGTAAGTCTGATGTCCAGCGGGATCATCAGCACTCTGGTCATCCACTGTAAATCTTCTTCTGTAATCTTCTGTCTGGTGTCTTTTTCTTATCTTCATTTTTCCTCTGCTTATCATCTTATCGTTGTCAGTAATAATAATAATAATAAAGCTTCAAATCATAGATGTCCCCCCAAGATATTGAAGTTATAATTGTACAATGGCCACAACAAATCTTAAAGTTATAATTGCATGAGGCCCCCAACAAATATGCAAATTATAATTGCATGATACCCCCAGTAAATATCTAAGTTATAATTGCACAAGTTATAGTTGCTGTCGCCACCACCTTGGAAGAAGGTGCACTGGCGGCAGCAGCAGCAATGGCACAGACAGCTGATGTGCTCCTGTTCATACTGCTAGCCAATTCCACCTTCCACAATATACTTCCCTAGCAGGACAATGCCAGGGGCAATCTCTGGGTCAGGAGTATGGGTGGATGAAACGTCAGAAAAATGTATCTCATGACTTTTCGTGAAAAATAGATTTATTGCTTTTTTCGCGAAAGATTTCCCCTTCTCACCAATGCAGAAAAATGTCCTCATTTTCTCCAATTTCAACAAATGTTTTGCCTATATTTCCTATGGTGCAACATTTCCCACCAAAGTTATGAGTCCTACAACAACATATGCCTTGAAAAAATTGTTAGCATGCAGAATGCCCACAACACTAACTTCTTGCTTAAGTGACACTGTCACATATTAATGATGATGGCAAGAGATAAAAAAAGTACAACCTACAATGTGGAAGATGTGTATGATAGTGGTGGTGGGGAACTGGCATGGTGTGATTGATGTGTGTGTATATATAAATATTTACATCTAATATATAGTTATTCCTACAGCAGTTTTCACCATTATCATGTTTGCGTTAAATGTAAGCTATCTTTCTTCTCTGATTACTGATACACATTACTTATTGGTCATAGCAGTGGTCCCAAGTATGGTAGATGGTAGCAACCCTTCTTCACATCCCTCCTCCTCATCATCATCTATGCTACTGTTAATATATTTGGCCTGCTATCTGATTGTACAATTCAGGAACAGTCATCCTGGAAAAATAACTGCAGCTTGGGATTTGCCAGCTACACATGACATCAGTTCTCTGAAACCTTATTTTTCTACAAAAGAGTACAGCAGCATGTCCACTGCCAACATCTTCGCAACCTTGCCATTCCACCGGTGTACTTTGGGATTGTTTTTGTGATATTTTTTTACTTCCCAGGAACTCAGTCAGTGTGGCTTGGAAGTACATGGCAGAATATGTAACTTTATTGTTTTAACAACATGACTAGAGGAGGTGGTGGAGATAGAGGCAGCATATGTCGGAAGTCTATGACTCTTGCCATCCTCTACAACAAACCCAGAGTCATCATACTCCTCTGCAGCAGGAACCATAGGTGTTATATGGAATGAACTAACTGTTGGCGATGGCACACTCTTTGATATATCAATAACATCACTGCTTCTCTTGAATGCCCCAGAGCCCTGGGAACTTTTTGGAGTGCTTCTGTTGCTGCTAGTTGTGGCACTTCTGACCCATTGACAGGGTGTCTCCTAGTCAGACCCATGGTTATGCTTCAGGTGGGATCTCACAGAGGAGGTGCCTAGGTGTGATCATGTTTTCCCCCTGCTCCCATGCTTTTTGCACAAACAGCAGATAGCACATGAGGTATCCCCCTACTGTGGACTTCATGGACTTAGGGTTTCCTGTGGGGCTGTTTCTACTACTGGGGCTAGATGTTGATGCATTTTTACTGTCAAAGGTACAGCACTTCCAACTATTTTGCTGTTTTTGTTGGTGCTGGTTACTCAACACAAGTGTGTGGCTGAGTAGGACTTGGAAGTGGTGATGATGGTGATGATAACTGACAGGATGACTGTGTACTTTTTGCCACCTTTGTTTATTCAAGGTCAAAGTTTCAAATGTTTTTCTTAAACAGTTTATAGAGATGCACAGTGTTCCTTTTCAGTGGTGGAGCCTTTGACTTTCAGCTATCTGGCAATGTCATCATCTTTCTCACTCTCAAATTCATCTGTATCTGAACAAGAGGAGGATGCTGGAGGGATATATTCTAGATCTGCATCCTCTTCAGTCATCATTAGGTCATCCTCAGCATCATCATCACCTGCCGCTTCTTGCCTACTACCCGTATAGGCCTCTAAGCTTTTAGATGTGTCAAACAATTTCTTTTTACTTTTACGTTCACAAAGTTCAATTTTGAGGACAAGTGTTTTGGTGCTTGTTTGTCTCACTGTCAAATGCAGCAGTTGGTTCAGCTGCTACACCTTCCTCCATTATGCCATTGCCATCATCAATACAGGAATGTGACTCATTGTCGTCTTCAGTATACTGTTTACATATTTTTTTGTACTGGATCTGTTGGTGATGGTGGTTGAACTTTTGGTGGGATCTTGACAAACCACATCCTCCCCGGATGGAGAGGGATTATCATTATTTATTGCACACGCTGCAGCAACCATGACTGCAGTTTACTCACATGTCCCTGCACTGCTCCACCTTTCCCCCTGCCTTCTGCGTTTGCTGGATATTATGCAACTACTGTGTGTGTGTTTTTACTCTACAGTACAGGCACGTGCATACACAGACACCAAGGCGGTCTTGAGCACCCAGTCAGGTCTGTGCCTCCTTCAGGACAGACCTGTAGATGCTGGGCTCCCTCGTCGGCTTTTTAGTATTACAGAGCGCTGGGAGATGACATCATCTCCCAGTGCTCTTTATGAAGAGAAGACTGCATGGGAGCTCCAGCAGCTACAGGTCTGTGCCAAAGGAGGCACATATAGACCTCTCCTGCCGCTGGACCACCAGGGAAGAGGTAGGAAACGGACACGGGGGCGATGTGGAAATCATGGGCCAATATTGATCTGATGGGGGGCAAGATGGAGATGATGGCAATGTAGAGATGATGGGCCAATGTATGTGAGGGTAAGTTGGAGCTGATGGCAATATGGAGCTGATGGGGGGCAATATGGAGATGAAGGGGGCAATGTGAGGGTAAGTTGGAGCTGATGGGGCAATTTGGAGATGATGGGGGCAATGTGAGGGTAAGTTGGAGCTGATGGAGGCAATATGGAGCTGATGGAGGCAATATGGAGCTGATGGGGGCAATATGGAACTGACAGGGGACAATTTAAGGGCAATATGGAAATGATGGGGGTAATGTGGAGATTAAGAGGTGTCCAGTGGAGATGGCCAATGGGGGGGCTTCAGATTTCTGTGCCTACAGGCTCCTGAGATGTAAATTCTTTTCTTTTTTTAAATATATGTTTTGAATAAATAATTATGAGAAGTGACCTTTTTTCATTTGAGCCCCTGCCCCCCAAAATGTCTGTGCAAGTCCCTGTTACAGTACACAGCACAACTGATGGAGTGTGATGTCTTGCCTTAGCCCTCAACAAAATTCTCATGTTTTCTGCTGTCTATCAAGTCTGCCTCAGTTACACAGCTCACGTAAGGCTCCCAGCCAACTGTCACCAAAAATATTTATTATTATTTTTTTTAAGTTGTCCACCCTATCTTATCACAGTCTGTCAAAAAAAAAGTATAACTAAAATAAAAAAAACAACTACTTCTTTCCCCAGACTTCCCCAGCACAGAGACAGAAACTGCAAGATCAGCAAGCAAATTGGACCTCATCTGCCTGTGTCTTGCCAGTCAGTCACAATGAATTTTGGGGTATTTGGGGTCAACCTCCATCCTCCCTAATACAGAGAGCAAATGTCCTACCTAAAAGAGTACCTCAACTAAGCTATGAGAGCATGACACCCTTTACATACTTACAGGAAAAGAAGAGAACACTGCCATTTGGTGGGGAGAAATCCAGTCTTCCCATTGATTTCAATGCAGTGAGCTAGGTGAAAAAAGCGGGAAAACCACATTTTTCACAGGACATTTTTGCCAAGCAGGAAGGTCCGTTTTTTGCAGATTTTGGAGTATGCGGGTTCCGTTTACTGCCAGTGTTGCTGACTTCCTCCTACCCCTCTGTGTCAGTAGCAGAATCAGCAGCAATATGGTCCATAGAGTGCCTCCTGATGCTGATAGATGCATAGTAATACTTTATTATTACTATCCCCCATATTGTACATATTTGAAAATAGTTTAATGGCCCCCAGATTCATCTCTCAAACCTTTATGGTTTGAGAGATAACCGAAGGCAAAGTTCCCCCCTCCCTCCCTCTTCCCTGAAGTCAGCGTTGTACTGACTGCAGGGGAAGTCTGTCATATGACAGGCTTGCGGCTCTGCAGTTTAGTCAAGATCCTGTTAGTGAAAAATAATTATTTCACTGAAACGGTATTCTACATGTGCTTGGTTTGCAAGCAAATGTAGAAGACCGTTTCAGTGAAATTATTTTTTCATTACCGCGATTGCAGCTCTGCTGCAAAGCCGCATGATGAAAGTCAGACCGGATATCCCTGCAGTCAGCACAATGTTGACTTCATGGAAGGAGGAGGGAGGGGGAAGTGTGGGATGCAGCATTAACATATTGCTCATTTACATTAATTAACTTGTTAATTGAATATAAACAGGAGGAGTCTATTGCTCTTAAGGAAGAGATTACTAAATTGCAATCATTATTGAAAATAAACCACAATTTATTGAATTAGATCAACCTTCCATACTCAGTTGGAACTCTGCAGGAGCTGTGCTGAGCCCAAATGGGATAAGAACCCAATGATAAAGTCCCCATGGAGTGATGAAGGAAGTTAGCAGACAACTTTCGATGTCCAGGAATCCCTGATGATAGGCCTTCCCTTTGTCAAGAACATAGAACCACGAGCTGCCACTCAAGGAGTCCAACATGTCCTGTATTTGTGGGATTGGATGGCGATCAGGCACTGACTTTCTGTTCAATTCCCTGTAGTCACAGCAGAGCCTCAGACTTCCAGCCTTCTTCCTGACACAGACCACAGGTGAAGAGTATGATGATCTTGACTGAGTTATCCATCCCCTGTTCAGCAGATCTTGGATGTACTCCTTTACTTCTTGATGGAGGCGTTTTGGAACTGACATGTAGGTCTTCTGGACAGGTGTGGTATCTTTAAGAGTGATGTGTATGTTGAGAGATGGGATGCAACCAATATCATCATCATCGAAGGTGAAAGCATGACATTCTTCCCTCAATACTTGTCTTACTGCTTGTTGCTGAGTCTCATTTAAGTGGTCCACATTTACAGAGGATGCCACTTCTGGTTAGTTCTACCACTGCTGTTAGCCCACTTCTTTACTTCAAACTCTGGTGGCTTCAGCCCATTGTTAGAGTGGTGGCTTGTTTGTCCATTTTGTAACTCTCGGTCACTGACTGGTCTCACTGCTGCTGGATACACTGTTTTTACACTTTGGAGGTGACCCAGGAGGCAATGTTGGTCTAATGTAATATCATGCATGGAGGTATTTGCAATAGGGATGGGTACATAGATTGGACTTCCCTTGCAGCTACTACCACTTCACTGGTGGCCAAACCTTCTGGTAAAGGGCACAGTTCTGATGGAACAAAGAGCATCTCTTGGCCTGTGGTTCTGACTCCCACATGGGCACGAGCGTGTATAGAGGTAATCTGATCTGTGGGTAGGACTATTTTCTTCCGCCCTGTTCTCACAATACCTTCAGTCTGAAGTCTGTAGGAGCCTCTGCATGGTTTCAGCTGCCTTTGCTGTTACTCAAAATGCGGTGCTCATCATCTGTGTAATCCTGGCTGATGTTCCTGCTACTCTCGACTGACTACTTCTTCAATTATATTGAACCCAATAATTGGATCTTCATATACTTTAGAGTCACTTGAGACTAAAATTGGGACTGTCAGCATCTCTGCTGATGCTGGCTCATAGTCCAATTGAAATCTCACCTCAATCCACCCAATAAATAGTATTTCTATCTGGTTAGCTGCTAGTCCAATCAGAGTTCCAGGTCCAAGCAGTTCTGCAATGGGTTGGATTGTAGTATGTGGGAGATATTGTTTTCTCAAGACGTCATTCACAATGCTGGCTTGTGCCCCATTGTCCTACAAGGCTTCAATGGTGACATCATCAAGTCGGCAATTGACAAGACACTGTCTTCCAATCAGATCTATCAGCTTGGCTTGACGTTGTGATTGTAAATAATTTACTGTGTTAATAGGAAAGGTTCTCAGAACTTCATGACAGGACATCGTACCCTGCTGTCTTGAAGTGTTCGTAGGATGATGGTGTCCTCGCTGTTTCGGAGTGTGTGTTGGTGTCTGTGGGACATATGGTAAAGAGTAGGGGTGGGTGAAAGCTGTCACCATGTTCCCACAGGAAATTTCACGAAAACCACTTTGTTTTTCGCGAGAACATCTGCTTTAGAATTAGCAGTTAAAATGTTCGCATTTTTTGCCCATTGGCCAAACTTTTTCGCCATTTTTTCAATGGCTAGAAAGTTTCCACCCATTGATTTACATAATTTTTGCACTTCTGCTATCAAAATGTGACATTTTCGCTGAAGGCAGACACAATAAAAGCAGCTACAGAGCGAGATAGACGTGCTGTGCTGTTCACTTGTGGTATTTTGCAAAAAGTGAGGCAGGAGAGGCTCATAGTGACTATCACTATGAGCAGGGAAAAAAATAATCAAAGGAGGAGCTGGAAAGACCATTATGTGTCCACTGAGTCTGAGGAGGAAGGAACCACTACTGTACCAATGCTGTCCAGTCCCCTTAAATCACCCCAAGGGATCTTGGGTAATTTAATGGGAAGGGACTGGAGAAAAGGGAATGGGAAGGGAGGAAGAATAGGGTAGTACTATTGAGAGCAGGACAGGTCAGCTGCCTGTGCCTGCTGCAAGATGTGCTGCCCCTGCTGCCAGTGCCACCATTTCTGTACCTGCAGCCACTAATGTTGTACCTGCTGTCAGATGTGCTGCCACTAGTGTTGAACCTGCTGCCGGTGTTGAACCTTCTGCCAGTGCTAAACCTGCTGCCAGTGCTGAAACTGCTGCCATCAATACTTTGCCTGCTGCTAGTGTTTCTTGTAGTACTCGGGGGGAAAAGGAGAAAATTATGCCATGTGTGACAGCAGGGGACCCTCTGTCACATTACTCGTCACCTCCTCCAAGCAGCAGTGAGATGTCTGGAGGTGGTGGTGGTGTTGGAGAAGCTGGGGTGGAAGAGACATTGATGACCTTTATAGCAGAAACTGAGAAGGAATGGGAGACAGGGATGAGGATGGGCATCACCACCACCACTAGCAGTCCGCTTTTGAAATTAGTGGAAATTGCAACTGCGCTAACTTCTGCTGCTGCTGAGATGAAAGGGCAGCAGGGTGCTGAGGAGCAGACTAGTGTGCCTCAGACCACCGTGAACACAGTGGGAATGGGGTCAACAAGTAATGTGGGACTAGGACAGGTTCCACTTGCCAGCAGTAGCAATACTCCTCCTGATCCTAGTTGCAGTGCTAAATCTGAGGCAGTAGCAGCAAGAGCAGCAACATTATCCTCTGCCACAGAAAGTGAAGGGGAATGTGGAGGACAAGAAGAAATAGGCCATTCTTCTCCACCTGTTCCCCCCAGAAGTCATGGGTGTGGGACTATTATTCTCTTCTGGTAGGCACAGTGCAGTCATCATCAACAACGGTACAGTGCAAAATTTGTGACAAGGGGAAAGGAGGGAACACACCTTGGCACACCGCCCTGATAAAACACATGAAACACAGACACCATGACATTTACTCCAAACATGTTAAAGCCAAACAACCATTACAGAAATCTAGCACCGCTGTTACTGTACCCCCTGACTCTCCAGAGAGGTGGAGATCAAAGAGGAGGAAGAATAAAGAAACCCAGACAGACACTGGAAGTTCCATGACGAGTGAAACAACTAGCTTGCCATCATCACCTTCTTCCTCTAGGGTAACATGTACTTCTCCTGCCAATCCACCTCATTGACCGTTACCTCCCCCGCCAAATGATAGCCACTCTGTTAATGTTAGGATATGGCAGTTCATATCTACCCATTGCACACTATGTGGTGTACTGACAACACATTGGAGGAGAATCGATGCCAGGTCATCAGGTGGCATCTGAGGAAATTCTATCCCGCAGCATATGCTAGTATTCTAGCAGGGAGGGTTCTTCATTGCTATTAAACTGTCAGCAAGTTGTCATGTGTCCTTAGCGAGGTCTGGACAAAGGGTACAGTGACAGCGGTGTGATGGTGTTTGGATACAGTTGTGCCCCCAGATGTTATTTACCACACACACACTGTGCACATTGCAGTTGCTGATGGAAGTCAGAGTTCCTGTTCTCAAGGGGAAAATATATATTCTAATAACACACCCATGATGATTTTGGAGGAGAGGCAGGTGGAGAAGATTTAATGGTCAACTTGTTCTTTTCTCCACATATAGTGGGGACTACTTATTCTTCTTCTACTGCCTCAGGCTCATCACTGGAGCCATTCGTGGCAAGTGGAGCCTTCATCATCCATCTTCCATGTTACTGCTATTGTTGATCCCATTCCCTTTTAGCTACCTAATCATACTGCTGCTTAAACAACTCAGCAGCAGCAGTATGAACAGCAGTTGCAACTCAGGAGGACATTTGACATTGGCCACTGGCCAACATGACCTGCTGGCATTAGGCCAGTAGGGCATTTTTTTTTTTTTTCTCAGGGCTTGTGTTTTGAAAAAAAAAACAAAAAAATAGTCCTACATAAAAATAAACAATTTTTGGGGGGTTTGTTTCTAACAGTCCTACAAATTAATGTTTCCTTAGGGCTTGTGCCAAACTAGCTTAAGTCCTACAAATCCATGTTTCTTCAGGGCTTGGGCCTCTAATAAGTTTAAGTCCTACAAAGGCCTCTAACAACAAATCAAACAAATCATCCTCTACAAAATACTCTATCAAGTCAAGTATCAGCCCACCCCAGTGGCAGCTTATGTCATCAGTTTCCTGTCTCTGTCACTTTAAATACAAATGTCTTATTTTATTTTATTGATTTATTTTTTATTAACTGTCCCCCCAATAGCAGTCAAGAAAGCCCCCCAAAACAAATTCCCTGTTCAAATGATTCATTCATTCACCAACACAGGCACCTTTCTCAGACCCCTTTATACCATGTCTTATGGTTTTTATTTTATTTCATTTTATTTAGGATTTCTTTTTTATTAAGTGCCCCCCAATCCCAGTAAACAACCCCCCATAAACATTCCCTGTTCAACTGATTCTTTCCCCACACCCCACCAACACAGGCACCCTCATGCCCCTTTTATACAATGCCACTGGGAAATAAAATATTATTTGTAATATGTTGTGTGTAGCTTCTATGTTCCCATTGATTTCAATGGGTGGAAAAAAGTGGAAAATTGTCACTTTTCACTGGAAATTTTTTGCCAAGTGTAAAGCGCCATTTTTCGCAGATTTCATTTTGAGGCGGAAAGTAAAGAGCTACTGGGGGTCCAGTCTCAGCAGCCTGTTCATGTTTTCCGACATCTGTGTCTTTACTCTGCATCCCCATGACAAGTGTCCTGTTTGACCACAGCAGAAATAGTGAGTACATGTGGCTCCTGTATTGGCCTCCTGGCATTCCCTACAACCTCTCTGCCTTGCTTGTGTCCGGATCATTGGACACTGTCTTGATCGTGGTTGACTGCTGGTCTAGTGGCTGTTAGGAACATTTTCTTCATTTCAAACACATCTGCCTTGAGATCTTCAATTAGCTTATAGGGATCTGGACTAGATTCTTTAAGATTTGCAGGCGTTTTCTTTAAGTCTCTAGCGGTTTCACCCCTTACTGCTGTGCATATCTCTTTTGGCTCTGTTGATGCTCTAGACAAGGATTTGCTGTCATGGGAGTGTACTTCTGTGTGGAGTTCATTTAGTAGTGGACCGTTTAATAAGCAGTTTTCTTTAACTTCTGTTGTCTTTCCACCTCTAGGTTAGCTGCTTCATTCACTCTTTCAATCAGTACTTCATCTGTGACAGCGATATATCATTAAGGAAAGGTTTTACCTGAAACTTTATGGCATCACTCAGGAGTCTGGTTTCAATAGAACGAAGAAACTTCCGTTGAATAAGGTCGGTACTGTACTGGTCCTCAGTTTGTCACTTGACTTCCACCGTAGTTTTTCTTTCAACTCGATCACTCTGAATAAGAAGTTCTGAGCTGACTCTTTGGGTTCTTGAGAGATATTCATCAGCTTATGGAACAGATCAGGGGAGCTATCTTCCTTATAGTGTCCCTTCAGGATAGTTTTCAACGCACTGAGAGTAAGTCCACTCTCCACTTCAGAATGTCCCTTCTGGATTCCTGCTTCAATCTGATGGGTCAGGCTTGTGTAGGACAGTTTATCTTTCTGTTCCCCTTCTCCAATCTGTCCACAGATTCTGAATTCCCACCGGAGGGTTACTTCTGGCACAGTGGCTGGCAATGGTACTGTCACTTCCCCCACTTTTCTCACACTTCTGCTGCTCACGCTGGTTCTATCCTCTAGTGTTCTTATCTCCTCTTCTAACGTTCTGCGAGCTCCCTCTTCAGATTGTTGCAGTTGGAGGTATTTATTTCTTAGGTCTCTCGTCTGAGTGGGCTCCTCTACCATTGGTTCTGCATTTGCACAACTCTGCTTACTTCCATTAATAAATGACAGGAGGTCTTTTTATTGTCACGGTTTGTTTTGACTCTCAGACACAGAGTAAGATAAAAATCAAACTTTATTGAAAAGTTTAATGGGAGACCTCATGGTCCAGTACATACACATATATCACATATACAAAATGGGTTCAAACAGTAGTAGCAAGATACAGCAAATTAGGCTCTACCGGCCTTGCCAATATACCGGGCAAGTCAGCCAGAAAGATGGCACTAAGAAATGTAAACCAGCTCTACCGGCCTTGCCAATATACTGGGCAAGGCAGCCTGGAGGGTAGCACGATATACGGAGTGTGGCTTTACCGGCCTTGCCAATATACCGGGCAAGGCAGCCTAAAGGATGTTACAATGGAAAGCAAACTGGCTCTACTGGCCTTGCCAATATACCGGGCAAGGCAGCCTGGAGGTTACTCAAAACACTGAATGTGGCTCTACCGGCCTTGCCAATATACCGGGCAAGGCAGCCTGGAGGGTTACACAAAGCACTGAATGTGGCTCTACTGGCCTTGCCAATATACCAGGCAAGGCAGCCAAGATGGAGGGCAGCTCCACTAATGCTGAGTTGGTAGGACAGCAGCCAAAGATGGAGAGTGGAGCAAACCAGTATCACAGCCAGGGAGCCCAAAACTGGTGCACTAAAGGAGGCAGCCGCAACCGGTAGACAAAGGGTTAACGAGTACTGTCATAGACAACAATATAGCCCAACCGGTTCTATACACCGGCATCAGCAACCGGTGAATGGAGAGTCAATCAGTACTGCATACAAGACAAACGTAGCGCCCAACCGGTTCTATACAGCGGGATAGCAACCAGTGAATGGAGTAAGCCAGTACCGCGTACTGAACCAACGTAATGCCCCACCCGGTTCTATACAGCGGAGTCAGCAACCGGTATGTGTGGAGTAAACCACTACCACGTACTGGAGCAACGAATGGCCCAACCGGTTCTATACAGCGGAATCAGCAACTGGTATGTGGAGTAAACCAGTACTGTGTACTGGAGTAACGTAACACCCAACCGGTTCTATACAGCGGAATCAGCAACCGGTATATGTGGAGTAAACCAGTACCACGTACTGGACAAACGAATGACCCAACCGGTTCTATACAACAGGATCACAACCGGTGAGAGGAGTAAACCAGTACCACGTACTGGAGCAATGTAACACCCAACCGGTTCTATACAGCGGAATCAGCAACCGGTTTATGTGGAGTAAACCAGTACCGCGTACTGGAGTAAACCAGTACCGCGTACTGGAGCAACGTAACGCCCAACCAGTTCTATACAGCGGGATCAGCAAACGGTATTGGAGTGGACCGTGATCAGAATGTCGCCCAGGAGACACGGATGACAATCAGGATACAGCAGCAGGAACAGATGCCTGCCCGAACAACCACAGGAACAGCAGGACTGCCAACCAGGTCAGGAACGGAGGCAGGAACAAACGGCAGCACCGGATCAGGAGCAGAAGCAGGAATAACAGCCAACCGGATCTGGAGCGAAGGCAGGAACCAAGCAGCAGCAGCACTGACAGTGTAGAACCTCTGACACTGGTAGCAGATCCACAGACCCAAGGATAGAGGTAAGACAGGTGACTGCTGACGCAGACACACCACGAAAGGGAAACCAAAGGGTGTCTCAGCCCAGTTTAAATAGGCAGGCGATAGACAGGCGGCCAATGGGGAATACACACACCTGACTGACAGCAAGGGCGAGCAATCACGGGCACCGTGATAGTTATACTATTCGAATTACCTAGACCAGTTCAGTGTCTTAATTGTGGGGTTGCCAATTTCCTTATATGAAGTAGTAGATGTACATCCATTGGTCCACTTCACTTGGGTCAGTGTATCTATAAATCATTCTTCATCCGTTGTACAAAGTGTCCGTACTCTGAAGTATTGACCTATCGGTATGCTTTTAATCAGAGGCTTCGGATGATGGCTAGTGGCTTGCAACAGGGTATTAGTTGCTGTGGCTTTTCTAAAGATTGATGTTTCAGTTTGTCCCTCTAGACTTTTAATAATAGATATATCTAGAAAGGAAATCTTGTTTTTGCTTCTTTCACATGTTATTTTCAAGTTGAAATCATTTGTATTGATAATTGAAAGTAATTCATCTAGTTCTTCACTAGATCCTGTCCAAATTATCAAGATATCATCTATGAAACGTAGCCATAAACTTATATTTTTGTTGTATTTCTCCATTTCATCACTGAAGATGGAATTCGCCTCCCATCAGCCTAGGTATAAATTGGCATAGGTGGGAGCGCATGTACTCCCCATTTCTGTGCCACATATTTGTTGATAATATTTGTTATTAAAAACAAAATAATTATGCCTCAAAACATATTCAAGTAGTTGTATTACAAAATTATTATGAGAGTTATATTGTACAGTCGAGAGTGCTGCGAAAAATACATTTTAACTCATAAGATACTAATTAGTTAAGTTCGATACAAGACTATCTTTATAAAATAACACTATCTACTTATTGAACGGAGCTAGCAAACTATGAGACTACAGTTCTATAACTGGCTACTTGGATAACTAACCCAGCTGTCCTAGATACACCTGTAATAACTATATACTAGTCCAGTATCTCTCGTGTAGGAACTATAATGCGGGCGTAATTCCAGATGGAACAGGATAACATTGAGCTTTATGTTGTGCAGTTGATTACTAATTATCTATAAATAGTAGTTGGTCTCTTTATCTATTATAGATAGGTTAAGTAAATACTTTTTACAGGGGATCATTTTGGTTTGAGTTGGGTTGGCTGTAGTTTGCAACCACCTGAACATTTTAACAAATATACTAATAAAAGTTTGATTTATATAGTTTGTAGGATTTCTATACATTTTTTAGTACACTAATAATTTATACAGGGCTTAAAATTGGAAGTTCTTTGCTACTAGCCAGACCTGAAAAGTTACTCGCCACTGCAAGCCATAACATACCCACCAGGGCTGAATTTCTACTCACCAGGGCTAAATTTTCACTCGCCATTGGCTAGTGGCAAGTGGAGATTTTGAGCTCTGATTTATAGATACACTCACCCAAGTGAAGTGGACCAATGGATGTACGTCTACTACTTCATATAAGGAAATTGGCAACACCACAATTAAGACACTGAACTGGTCTAGGTAAGTCGAATAGTATAACCCAGTGATTTAACCAAACAGGGAATCATATTCAAATTTTCTTCTTCTCTCCTATTTTTTCTTTTCTTCTTATATACATGTTTATTATAGAGGACCTGCAGTGTTAATATTTATACTTGTTTTAAGGTTTCCTGAAACTACAACTCTCCAATTAAAATTTCTTTAGTTGTTTAATACTTGCTTCTACATACTATATTATCTTGGGGTACAATGAGTTTAATACCCATTTAATACACAGAGTGGCACAATAGCAGTGGTCCCAAGTGGGGTAGATGGTGGCAACGCTTCTTCACATCCCTCCTCGACTTCCTTATCTGTGCTGCTGTTAATATATTTGTCCTGGCTTTGTCTGTCATGTGTGGTTTCTGCTACCTGATACTCAGATGGTATGAGATGTTGGTTCATTTTTAAGGGTATCCTTTTGAAATAGCGCATTTTTTATATCGCGCTGCTTTGTGCAGCATTCAGCAGGTCGCAGTGTTCAAAAAGGCTACATGACAATCTCGCATTGCATATCAGTGCCAGATTGTCATGTCGCTTCTTTAAAGAGCGCGACGGGCAGAAATACTACATTGGTTTGTCCTGTTACGATTACTATGTAGTGGAGCTAAAGTAGTAATCACAACAGGAAAAACACAATAAATAAGAAGGTACATGTAGATGCTGTATCAGAAAACTCTGCAATATCCCAGTATAAAGATTCTGTGTGATTGACAGTGGATTCCACTTTACATCAGTACTATAAGGAAGTCTCAGTCATATGTTATACATTGTGACCAACCACACCAATCTATAAAACGATTGAACCTACTGTCAAATGACCTTGCACTAATGCCCAAATATTAATCTTTATGGAATGCATTGAGCGTTGTACTGCGCATTGTGTTCCTTAACCCTTGGATTGCCAGAGAGGTATCCAATGTATTGCAATGCAATGGATAACTCCCTGGCACTCGAAGGGTTAAAGGATAATTCCATCTAACCTGCAAGGAAAGAAGGTCTTTCATTATGATGTCAGAATGAACGTGCTTATTGTAAAGAATGTAGCATGATGGAGATGTTATTACAGTAAGTTACAGATATCATCGGGAGATATATCATGTTTTTAATCCCATAACAACCCATGACAGTCCAGGACCATCATGGGTCCTTAAGGGGTTAATGACCAGCGGTCCCAGGGTGCGTGGTCCTTTAAGGACCACATAGGAAACTTTGATGTGCCATCCCACGTGACTGATCACGTGGGGAGGCACGCCAAACGGGGACTGAAAGAGATCGCTCCAGTCTTGGAGCGATCAACTTCAGTCCCCGGTATTACTCACCACGCTCCTACAGGAGTGCGGAGAGTAAAAGTATGTGACGTGCCAGGACGTGACGGTCCTGCCACGTCAATGGTCCTTAGGGGGTTAATTTATTCACAGTATGAAATTGCACATAAATTTCCTGAGACTGCTTTAACACATTGGATGCATGAGGTCGTGTGTGTGTGTTTATGTATATATGTGTGTGTGTGTCAGCACACAATGTCTATTTTTTTTTTTTGTTTGTTCAGTAATGTATTTCAATAAAAATGATGAAAACTGGGAATAGATAGAAACGTGTGGTTAAACTTTTACACTTTAATAACCAGAGCAGTGTATAGTGCTTTTGTATTGCACACCCCTCTGATCCTTAACCCTTTGAGTGCTAGAGGGAACTCTGGAACTCAAAGGGTTAAGATTAGTGTTGAGCGAGCATGCTCGGCACATGGCGGTACTCGTACGAGTACCGCATGTGCTCGCCCGCCATGTTCGGGTCTCCTCCCCGCACGTTTTGCGGCTGCTGCGCAGCCAATAAAAGTGCAGGGAGGCTCTGACATCAGTGTAATGCCAGCAGCCATGTTGGCTGCTGGCATTACACTGATTGGCTGGCCAGAACCCGTGGTCTGGTGCTGTATAGCACCTGACCAGCGAGTTCGGCTAAGTCTTAGCCAGGGAGAGATGAGGATAGGAAGGGAAAGTCAGTGTAGGGAGAAGACAAGCAAATTTGTTAAAAAAAAGAACCAAAAGTCCTTTTTAGGACTACTGTGTGTGGGGGCAGCAGTTTATTTTGTGTGGGGGGAAAAAAAAAAAAAAAAAAAAAATTTCATATATTCTGTTTAGTGTGCAAAGTTGCAGATTAGAGCACATTCTGTTTAGTGTGCAAAGTTGCAGATTAGAGCACATTCTGTTTAGTGTGCAAAGTTGCAGATTAGAGCACATTCTGTTAAGTCTTCAAACTAAAATATCAAAGTCACATATTCCATTCAGTGTGCTTCGCCGCAGTTTAGCAGCATATTCTGTGTACTCTGCACAGTTGCAGAATAGGAAGAAATACTGTTAAGTCTTCAAACTAAAATATCAAAGTCACATATTCCATTCAGTGTGCGTCACCGCAGTTTAGCAGCACATTCTGTGTACTCTGCACAGTTGCAGAATTGGAAGAAATACTGTTAAGTCTTCAAACTAAAATATCAAAGTCACATATTCCATTCAGTGTGCTTCGCCGCAGTTTAGCAGCACATTCTGTGTACTCTGCACAGTTGCAGAATAGGAAGAAATACTGTTAAGTCTTCAAACTAAAATATCAAAGTCACATATTCCATTCAGTGTGCGTCACCGCAGTTTAGCAGCACATTCTGTGTACTCTGCACAGTTGCAGAATAGGAAGAAATACTGTTAAGTCTTCAAACTAAAATATCAAAGTCACATATTCCATTCAGTGTGCGTCACCGCAGTTTAGCAGCACATTCTGTGTACTCTGCACAGTTGCAGAATAGGAAGAAATACTGTTAAGTCTTCAAACTAAAATATCAAAGTCACATATTATATTCAGTGTGCGTCACCGCAGTTTAGCAGCACATTCTGTGTACTCTGCACAGTTGCAGAATAGGAAGAAATACTGTTAAGTCTTCAAACTAAAATATCAAAGTCACATATTCCATTCAGTGTGCTTCGCCGCAGTTTAGCAGCACATTCTGTGTACTCTGCACAGTTGCAGAATAGGAAGAAATACTGTTAAGTCTTCAAACTAAAATATCAAAGTCACATATTCCATTCAGTGTGCGTCACCGCAGTTTAGCAGCACATTCTGTGTACTCTGCACAGTTGCAGAATAGGAAGAAATGCTGTTAAGTCTTCAAACTAAAATATCAAAGTCACATATTCCATTCAGTGTGCTTCGCCGCAGTTTAGCAGCATATTCTGTGTACTCTGCACAGTTGCAGAATAGGAAGAAATACTGTTAAGTCTTCAAACTAAAATATCAAAGTCACATATTCCATTCAGTGTGCTTCGCCGCAGTTTAGCAGCACATTCTGTGTACTCTGCACAGTTGCAGAATAGGAAGAAATACTGTTAAGTCTTCAAACTAAAATATCAAAGTCACATATTCCATTCAGTGTGCGTCACTGCAGTTTAGCAGCACATTCTGTGTACTGTGCACAGTTGCAGATTTGCAGCACATATTCCGTGTAATATGAAGAAGGCGGGTAAAAAGGGACGGGGAAGTGGACGTGATCCTGATAGTTCAGGGCGCGGGTCAGGACGCGGAGAAACTGTGCCTGGTGCCAGAGCACAAGAAAGAAAGACATCCACCATACCTAGCTTCATGTCTCATTTTACAGGGCGTCGCAGGACATCACTCTCGAGGTCCGACCACTGCGAACAGGTGGTCGGTTGGATGTCAGCTGATACTGCTTCCAGTCGGTTAAGCACCACCCTGTCTTCCACCAAGTCCACTCTCAGTAGCCAAGAGTCTGGTCAACATAATCCTCACTCTGATCATCCTTCCTCCCACCATAGACGGTCTGGTCAAAGAAGTGATCCCACACTGGGATATAGTGAGGAGCTCGTCTCATCACCAATCCTTCATTTGACCCTCTCTCCAAGCACGCTTGCAGAGGAACATGACATCTTATGCCCTGATTCACAACCTCTAGAGGGTACCCAATCACAAGAAGATGACAGATGTGAACGGCATTTAAGGTCAAAGAAAGTAGTGGATGATGATGATGATGAGACACAGTTGCCATTAAATCAACCACTATTACTGTCTCAAGACCTTGTTGAGGAGGATGTTATACAGTTGTCAATGACTGAGTATGTGGTGGGATCAAGACATGAGGAGGATGATCAGAGTGAGGAAGTGGAGGAGGACTTGGTGGACGATGAGGTGACTGACCCCACCTGGGAAGGTGTAGAGCCGAGCGATGACAGCAGTCCTGAGGGTGAGCCATCTGCAGCACCGCAACAGGCTGGAAGAGGCAGTGGTGTGGCTACAGAAAGAAGGGGGACCGCACCAAACCGGCCCGCAAATGTTCCACGGAGCACCCCCTTGCGTAAATCTACCTTGCCAAGGGGTAGGTGTTCCGCGGTATGGCGTTTTTTAAGGAAAGTGCGGACGACAAAAGAATTGTAGTTTGCAACCTGTGCCACACCAGAATGAGCCGAGGCATGAACACTAGAAACCTCACCACCACCAGCATGATCCGACACATGGCATCCAAGCACCGTAATAAGTGGGAGGAACGCCTGGATCGCCCATCTGTGTCTGCAGGCCACACCACTGCCTCCTCTTCCCCTGTTTTCGGTGCCGGCCAATCGCCTGTCGAAGGCGCAGGCCCGCATACCTCCCGCCCTGCACCTGTACCATCTGAAGCACCATCAGCGACCACATCCACTTCCCTGTCCCAGCGCAGCGTCCAAATGTTGTTACCCCAGGCATTTGAGCGCAAGCGAAAATACCCAGCCACCCACCCACAGGCCATAGCACTAACCTCACACCTTTCCAAATTACTGGCCATCGAAATGCTGCCATTTAGGCTTGTGGAGACTGAGTCCTTCCGCAGCCTGATGGCAGCAGCTGTCCCTCGGTACGCGGTCCCCAGCCGCCACTACTTTTCCCGGTGTGCCATCCCCGCATTACACCACCATGTGTCCCGTAACATCACCCGTGCCCTGACCAACGCAGTTGGAAGGTCCACTTAACGACTGACACATGGACAAGTGCTTGTGGCCAGGGACGCTACATTTCCCTGACGGCACACTGGGTGAATGTCGTGGAGGCTGGGAGCGACTCGGACCCTGGGATGGCACGGGTGCTACCCACGCCGAGGATTGCGGGCCCTACCTCCATCAGGGTTTCCGCCAGCACCTACGTTATTGGCTCCTCCTC
Organism: Rhinophrynus dorsalis; assembly: GCA_037306005.1. Classification (NCBI taxonomy): domain Eukaryota; kingdom Metazoa; phylum Chordata; class Amphibia; order Anura; family Rhinophrynidae; genus Rhinophrynus; species Rhinophrynus dorsalis. The sequence continues at coordinate 102,843,394 of CM074719.1, read as the reverse complement.
CTCCGTTTCCACCTCCGAATTCTCTGCACGCAGCGCCACTCCCCCATCAGCCGGTAGCTGGAAGCAGTGTAGCACTGCAGTGGGGAAGCGTCAACAGGCCGTGCTGAAGCTGATCTGCCTTGGGGACAAACAGCACACGGCCTCAGAGCTGTTGCAGGGGATTAGTCACCATACCGAGCAGTGGCTCTCGCCACTCAACCTGCAATCAGGCATGGTTGTGTGTGATAATGGGCGTAACTTGGTGGCGGCTTTGGAGCTCGGCAAGCTCACACACGTACCATGCCTAGCGCATGTATTTAATTTAGTGGTTCAGCGATTTCTAAAAACCTACCCCAATGTGCATGATCTCTTGACCAAGGTGCGCCGCGTGTGTGCACATTTCCGTAAGTCATCTACAGCTTCAGCCGGCCTGTTGAAGCTGCAGCAGCGCTTACAATTGCCAGCTCACCGGCTGCTGTGTGACGTGAGCACGCGCTGGAACTCCACCTTCCACATGTTGGCCCGGCTTTGTGAGCAGCAGAGGGCAGTAGTGGAGTACCAGCTGTTACACAGTCGTCGCCTCTCCGTTCAACTTCCTGTAATCAGAAGTGAGGAGTGGGAATGGATGTCAGACCTCTGTGAGGTTTTACGCAATTTTGAGGAATCGACACAGATGGTGAGCGGCGATAACGCTATTATCAGTGTAACCATCCCACTTCTGTGTCTACTGAAACGCTCGCTGCTCACAATTAAAACTGACGCTTTGCATGTGGAAGAGGTGGAAATGCGGGAGGAAGAGCTTACACAAGGTGATAGCCAGAGCACCCTCACTTCGTCTTCTTAGCGACAATTGGAGGAGGCGGAGGAGGAGGAGGAGGAGGAGGAAGACACGGTTGCCTCCGCTACAGAGGATAGCCATGGAACTTTAGTTCCATCTCTTCAGCGTGGGTGGGCAGAAGAGGAGGAAGAGGATGAGGAGATTGAGAGTCATCCTCCTGGTGAGGACAGCGAAATCTTGACTGTTGGTACTCTGGCACACATGGCTGACTTTATGTTAGGCTGCCTTTCCCGTGACCCACGCGTTGTACGCATTTTAGACAACACGGATTACTGGGTGTTCACCCTTCTGGACCCCCGCTACAAAGAGAATTTCTCATCTCTCATTCCTCCGGTGGAGAGGACAAGCAAAATGGTGCAATACCAGAAGGTTCTTGTCGAAAAATTGCTCCAAAATTTTCCATCTGACAACGCTGGCGGCAGAGTACGTGCTACCTTGGCCAACCGAGAAGGGGAGAAAAGGGGAGCACACAGCAGTTCCGACAAAGGCAGGGCAACACTCTCCAAGGTGTGGGACACCTTCATGACACCCCGCCAGCACCCTCACCCTGATGTGCAGCCTAGTGTCACAAGGAAGGAAAAGTTTTGGAAGATGGTGAAGGAGTACGTAGCAGACCGTGTCAGCGTCCTCAATGATCCCTCTGTGCCTTACAACTACTGGGTGTCCAAGCTGGACACGTAGTATGAACTGGCACTCTACGCCTTGGAGGTGCTGGCCTGCCCTGCCGCCAGCGTTCTGTCTGAGCGGGTATTTAGTGCTGCTGGTGGCATCATAACAGATAAGCGTATCCGCCTTTCCACCGACAATGCTGATAGGTTGACACTTATAAAAATGAACAAGGCCTGGATTTCCCCTGACTTCTCCACTCCACTGGAGGAAAGCCCCGGGGGAACATAAAGTCACTTTATATATGTTATTTACAATGATGGGAATACTCTGTATTCCCATTCACCCCTTCCACCCAAAAAACGGGTATATGGTTGACTCTTAATCTTCTCATCCTCCTCCTCCTCTTCCATATGCCCTGTGATATAATTTTTATATAGGGCCAGCTCACCAGCGGGCCCTGTTTGACAATTTTTATATAGGTCAGCTCACCAGCGGGCCTTCTCATATAATGTTTTATTGGGTCAGCTCTCTAGCGGGCCCTCTCATATAATGTTTTATAGCGTCAGCTCACTAGCGGGCCTTCGCATATAATGTTTAGGATGGTCAGCTCCGCAGCAGACCCTCACCCATAATGTTTTAGATGGTCGGCTCAGCGCACGTTTCCCTCTTAATCATGGCCCCAGTTCAGAAAAATCAAGGAAATTTTTGGGAGAATTTGCCTTTGCGCACGTTTCCCTCTTAATCATGGCCTCAGTTCAGAAAAATCAAGGAAATTTTTGGGAGAATTTGCCTCTGCGCACGTTTCCCTCTTAATCATGGCCTCAGTTCAGAAAAATCGAGGAAATTTTTGGGAGAATTTGCAGATGATATACAAGTAAATATACAGCAAATACTGTTTGGTAACAATTTTTCGCCTAAAGTCGTTTTTATTTTCCTTTTTGTGTGTTTTACGGTCAGTCTGTAAAAATGGCGTACTACGGGCGAAAGATCGTTCCCAGCAGCGATGTTGGAGTCCAAGATGCATCCAGACATCCTCCCTATGCTGTCCCTGAACCATTTCTGTGGTGTTTCCATCCTTTTCTGCCCTTTTCCTATGGACCAGGCACCCTCCCCTCATCAGAGCAGGGGGTGCCTGGTGTAATGCTCGAGTCCTCCCATTGACTTCAATGGGGCTCGGGTGCTCGGCCGAGCACTCGAGCCTCCGGGGGTGCTCGGTCAGAGCACCCGAACACCCGAGCATTGGGGTGCTCGCTCATCACTAGTTAAGATTAACATTTGCATGAGAGAAATTAAAACATTTTTCCCATATTGATAAATGTTAGCAATAATATTGAACAGATTGTCTTTATGAATGAAAGTGTTTATTTTTATCTGGCTGGATGTAAACAGCATTTCTATGTACTATTGTTTTGCTATATATCCTTTTATATCTGTGCATAGTGTGTGCTTAGAAGGCAGACTGTGAAATGAACTGCATAGCACGTTGTTCTGTTTTATGATAACACTAAAAGATTGTTTTGGTGTAACTGCAGCTGTTATGCGTTTTGATTTAAAGGATTAGTACAGTTTTATTGAGGGGAAAAAACATTGTAACTTTTTTTTATTATTTTTTTTTTGTGAAGGGATGATTAATTGAAATGTTGCAGTGTTTTACTAGGAGAAGTATGCTTGTGTGTTTCTTCTGCTTCGTTTCTCCAGGTTCAATCTTATAAATTGGTGTGGGTGGTCACAATGTATCACATATGATTGAGACTTCCTAATCGTACTGATGTACAGTGGACTCTGCCGTCAATCACACATAATCTTTATACTGGGATATTAGATAGGGACAGAGGGTATAAAGGTAGAGAAGAATCTCTGTCATTCTATTACTGAAGGGTTTTCTGATATAGCATCTAGATGTTCCTTCTTATTTACTGTGTTTTACTGTGATTACTACTTTTGCTCCACTATATAGTAATTGCGACGGGACAAACCACTGTAGTATTTCTGCCCGTTGCACTCTTTAAAGAAGCGACATGACAATCTGGTTCTGATATGCAATGCGAGATTGTCATGTAGCCCTTTTGAACACTGTGACCTGCTGAGTGCGGCACAAAGCAGCGAGATATATAACATGCGCTATTTCAAAAGTAAACCATTTTTAAGAATGTTAGTCTCTCAACATTGCTGCTTGATAACTGATAGGGTGACTGTGCGCTTTTTGACATCTGTGCTTGCCCAGGGTTAGACTTTCCAATGGCTTTCTCAAACAGTTTATAGACAGGCACAGTACTCCTTAAAAGTGGTGGAAGATTCAGCCTTTGACTTTCTGCTAACCTTATAGCCCTGTAACCATCCTCACTCTAAATTTCTTCTGTATCTGAACAAGAGAAGGATGCTGGAGGGATATATTTTACATCTGCATCATCATCAGTCATCATTTAGGTCATCCTCAGCATCAGCATCACCTGACAATTCTTGCCCACTAAACTTATATTCCTCTAAGCTTTTGGAGATCTCAAACAATTTCTTTTGACTTTTACTGTAACAAAGTTCCCTACTACGGGTGTTTTGGTGCTTGTTTGTCTCACTATCTGATGCAGCAGGTGGTTCAACTGCTACACCTTCTTCTATTATGCTATTGCCAGCATCATCAACGCTTGAACGTGACTTGTCGTCTTCAGTGTTCTTCTGATATGGTTCTTTATTTCTACTGGCACTGGTGGTGGTGGTGCTGGAACTAGTTTTGCTGGGACCTTGACAAAGTGCATCCTCCCCTGGAGTAGAGGAATCATCACTGATTGCACATGCTTCGGCAACCATTGCTGCAGTCAGTTTTTGAACTACCACTTTACTCTCACGTCCCTGCACTGCTCCATACCTCCCCCTTCCCCTTGTGCATTTGCTGGACATTACGCAGTTACACTGTGTTTTTTTTACTGTACGGTACACAACACAACTGATGGAGCTGTATAATGCCTTGCCTAAGCCCAGTCAGCTGTCTGTCAATGTCACCTAATATATTTAGTCCTTTATTCTTTTTTTTTTCTCTGTCCACCCTGTTGTCTTATCACAGTCTGTCCAAAAAAATTATAACTGAAAAACAAAATCACAACTTCTTTCCCCAGACTTTCCCACCCAGCACAGAGACAATAACGGCAAGATCAGCAAGCAACAAGCAAACAGGTCCCTAGCTGCCTGTGTTTTGCCAATCAGTCACATGGAATTTTGGAGTATTTGGGGTCAACCTCCTTCCTCCCTATTTCTCCCCAGAGTGCCCCACTGACTTTCCTAACAGAACAAATTTCCCTAAACCTAAACTAAACTTCAATTCCCCTCTCTGTCTTGTCTAGCTCAAAAGACGTTATGCTCTCTCCTCTCACAAGCACAAAATGGCATGTTGTGAGAGCTGTGAGAGCCCAACAGCCTTTTATATGGCAGTAGAAAACTTTTGTGTGGTGGAGAAATATGTTTCTTCCCATTGATTTCAGTGGACGAAAAAGGCAGGAAAAATCAGAAAAACTGAACTTTTCGCGGGAAATTATTCGCCAAGCGGAAAGTCCCATTATTCTCCAATTTCAGTTTGAAGCGAAAAGTTTCGCCTATCCCTAGTTGTATTAGATAGCATCAGGTTCTTCTGGGTACTTTGTGGTCAGATCTAAGGTGTGTTACTCAAGTGAAATTGAGTTTTCTGCTGGATTACTGTTTAACTGGTAACTGGGAATATAATTTTTATTTAGTGACTATGTAAATGCACTTTATCCTTCTATAGCACATACTGGGTGTTCAAGCAGCTTCTTATTTTATTTGGATCACCATTGTTATAATGAAGCACATATATTGAAGTCTGGGGGTCTATTTTTCAGATAGATTGGGTCTATTATGGGAACTTTGGCCATGGTCTTTGCTAAAGCGGCATTGTTATCGGTGAAAAGCATAAACAGGCCTCTTTCTAAATCATATTTATATGGTTTTGTTATTTTTCACCTGGTAATTGTGAGTGGAGAGCTTCCTGGTTCCAGCATTTGCAGGTTCCTGAACAGAGATGGGTTATGATTAGGGGTGGGCAAAACGTGAGAAATTTCCTGTATGACTTTTCATGTAAAACAGACAAATTTTCTTTTTTTTTGTGTGAAAGTTTTTTCTCCTTTTCTCCAATGCAAAATGTTCCTCCTTTTCTCCTATTCCAACACATTTTTCACCAATTTGAACACTATGTTTCACCAAATAACTTTCCTCCTATTCTAACACCTATGTTTCCTAAAGTGTAACATTTCCCAGCACAATATTACTTCTTATGAGGTTGTAGTGGAGAAATAAGTAGCTGGAAGTCAAAGTTGTGAGTCTTACAGCAACATATACCTTGAAAAATGTGTAGAGTGCATTAGTACTTTGCCCACAACACTAACTTCCTGCTTAAGTGACACTGGCACATATTCATGATTACGTCAAGTGATAAAAAAAAAGTACAAACTACAATCTGGCAGATGTGTATGGTAATGGTGGCGGGGAACTGGCGTGGTGTGAATAGTGTGACCTAGGCAAACTGCATCCACCCCAAGAGGAGAGGGATCATCATCATTTATTACAAATGTTGCAACCATTGCTGCAGTCAGTTTTTGAACTACACAGCTCACATCAGGCTCCCAGTCAGCTTTCTGTCACCTAATATATGTATTTGTTTAATTATGTAAGTAGGTTTTTTACATTTTTATTTAAAGTTGTCCACACTATGTTATCACAGTCAGTCCAAAAAAATCTAAATAGCTAAAAAACAAAATCAACAACTTCTTTCCCCAGATTTCCCCTGCACAGAGACAATAAAAGCAATATCAGCAAGTAATTTGGACCCCAGCTGCCTGTGTCCTGCCAGTCAGTCACACCAAATTTTGGAGTATTTGGGGTGACCCTCCTTCCTCTTTACTTCTCCCTCAGACTGCCCCCAGACTCCCCTTATACAGAGAACAAATATCCTCCCTAAAAGGATCCCTAAACTAAGCTTCAATTCCCCTTTATTTGCCTATCTTCTGTAGCTCAAAAACATGCTGCTCTCTCCTCTCACAGACACAGAATGGCAAGCGGTGAGAGCCTGGCACCCTTTTATATAGCTATAGAAAAGTAAAGAAAACTTTCATGTGGTGGGAACTGTTTTTCTTCCCATTGATTTCAATGAAATGAGCTAGGTGAAAAAAGTGGGGAAAATTGCACCTTTTGCAGGAAATTTTTCGCGAAGCAGAAAGTACAATTTTTCCCCAATTCTGGTTTGAGGCAAAAGTTTTCGCCCATCACTAGTTATGCTCTCCAATCAATGGTGTGTTTGTCAGTGAAATGGATATATAATCTCTCTGACCATCAGTATATGTGAATGCAGTTTATACATTCTTTATATATTTATTCTATTGTTTGGAAGATAAAGACACTAGTCTTCTTGTTTTTGAGAACAAGCTTATGGGAAGAGCAGCCTAGTCCTCAATACAGAAGATTGTTCATATACTGCTACTGGAGTTAAACCATCCAGAGGCTTTTTTTGATGGGAATCATATATTTGATTTTCAGCCACTGTGTGAATACTCACTCTGAGGTGTCTGAGAAAGCCAAGAACATCTACACTAGGAGCATCCCCCGATTTTCTCCTGTTTGCATTTTATATATGGATTTTTACTCATTTGGCCTACATTATGTGTTCTCCAAGTTTACAAGGTATATTCAGGAATATTACAAGATTTTACAAATATTAATACTTTTTTGGGGGGCTAAAGTAATCAAGTTATGACTATATTCATATATTTTATTTAGTACATTAATAAAATAAATAACATTTAAGTAAAGTCATTTACATCATCCATCCCTTTCTATGTTCAGATTATTTTTACAGAATACAGGATGTATTCAATGCCAATATCGACAATTGTTTATACCTCCAAGTTAACCAAAGTAATTTATATGATACTGTCTAATATAAAATGGAAGTTAATTAAGTGTAAGTAACATTACGTAAGAGACCAACCATATCATGCTATCTAATGAATTCATCATAATATTATTTTAAGTGATCTCTCTTTTAACAATCAATTTGTCATGTGTCAATGAAAATTCCCAATAATTAGTTATGAAAAGACCACCTAGATGTATAGTGATACCTTTACTTATATTTACTATGGTTCCATCTAGCAGTATAATAACATTTATCAGTCAGTTATTTGTGTACACAAACTGAATTATGTATTAGGTCAGTTCAGTTGATAATTAAATGCTTAAAATAAGTCCATATGTTGATGTATATATAGGAATCAAATCTGAAAAGCCATTATACAATTATATCTAATCTTTTTTTAATTCCTTTATTTACGTATTAAGGGTGTCATTAATTGATAACCTTGATGAATCATATAGATTTTTATTAAGTCAAGGACACATATAAATTATTTGTTTTGTTCATCCTCTTCCGATATCAATTCAATTGGAAAATCCAATGCATTTACATTCTTATTTCCATAAATTCTTGTTACTGTCTCCACCTCTTATGCATAGTGAAATATTTTCTGTACCTTAACATTGTAATTGTCTGAGTTGCTCTACCCACAATTGTCAGTTCTGCCTTCATTTAGGTCGTTTTAATATTTTTACTTTTTCCCACGTTCTTATATTTTTTCATGTAGGGTACGTTTTGTTATTTCTATATAATATTGAGAGCATGAACACTGTAAACACTACATACCTCTACTAGACTTAAACATTAATATAAGATTTGATATTTAGATTTGTTCCAAATCTGTCTATTATTGAAGACTTTTATGTTATAAAGTTACAGGTGGAGTAACTATAGCATGGTGTTACGGTTGGCAAGCAAAACCAGGAGTCAGATGGTATAGTTAATAGAACCTTTGTTATAAGAATAATGACAGTAATGCAATATATAAACACACAGTGGGTGACTGAAACGGCGAGCACTGTATCAGGAATAGCAGTCTCCCAATCTCTGCACCACAATGTCCAAGACTAGGCCTCAGCCCATTGGAGTCTCGTGGTAAGGTAACGCCCAAGAGATACTTACTCAGCCTGCAGTCAGTAGCTAGGAGTCTGCTAGAGCCCCAGGTCAGTACTAGGAAGGATGTCTGAATAACGGAACCAACAAACTGAGCGAACAGACAGAGCCTTCTAGTAAGCACCAGATAGGATAATCAGATGAGCCAAAGTCATACACTGAGCGGGTAGTCAGCCAGAGCCACAGGTTTGCACCAGAAAGGATATCCACTGAAGCGATGGAATGCTGGATGTGCAGTGGATAGAGCCCCAGGTCAACACCAGAGTGGGTAGTCAGACAAGCCTAGGTCATACACGGAGCGGGTTGTCAGCCAGAGCCACAGGTTTGCACCAGATAGGATATCCACTGGAGCGTATGTTTGCTGGATGCACAGTGGATAGAGCCCCAGGTCAACACCAGAGTGGGTAGTCAGACAAGCCTAGGTCATACACGGAGCGGTAGTCAGCCAGAGCCACCGGTTTGCACCAGAAAGGATATCTGAGCCAAATCGAAACGCCAAGGAGAATAGTCAGACAGAGCCACAGGTCAACACCAGAATTGATGGACAGATAAGCCAGATCATACACAGGAATCAGGAATACTAGAAAATGAATTGCTCAGAACAACAACGTAAGGACTCAGTCTACCCTTTAAACCCCTCCACAGGAAGTAGGTAGGAGGAGCAGCTAGAGGGAGGAAGTAGGTAGGAGGAGACTACAGGAAACAAACACACATAAAACAGAGGCCTGCAGCATGCTTGAAGCCTCTTGCCTGCAAATGACGCGTGGAAAGATGCTGAACGTCTCTGAAGCGACGGTGCTGGAAACAAGGCACTGTGACACATGGATATAACACCTGGATGGGCATTTTACCACATGGTTTACTGTACTGGCTTTTCACAAAAGTTTCCGCCTCAAAAGAGAAATAGGAGAAACCTCCCAGTCTCCAGAGATGCACTCACCAGAGAAATTAACTATAAATTGGAGCTATATGACTCTGGAAAGACTGTCCCAGATCTTTCCATCCAGACCTAATCTGTGCTGGAGATGTCTCACCTCAACCGGGTACTATGTTTCACATCTGGTGGATTTGTCCAACCATATCCCTCTTCTGGTCTCAAATTTTCTCTAAAGGGAGCATCATTCTTAAGGCCGACCTTGTTCAAGACCCTCTTTTGGGCCTTTTCTTGTTCTCCTGCTCATCTATCCCTTTTTTTCTCACTAGAAACCAGTCAGACCTTTCACTCTGATACCAAGAGCCTCATACCTAAACTTTGGCTCACTAGTGAACCACCATCCAATATCTCAATGGATATCTGAGGTAGACTCTCTTAGGACAATGGAATATTGACATGTTCTCTCTACCTCGGCCCTGTGTTGCTTTCACAAGAAATGGTCCCCCTGGATCAGATATTGTAGTACCCACCAGCATTTCTATGCTGGCGCACCTGCACACACCCCACAACCTTCTATTCAGTCCCCTGTATATCCAAATCCATGACTGAACCATTTTGTGCCCTCTAGCAAGTTGATCCCAAATACCCCAAAATTGTGTGTGACTGACAAAAGCACCTATGATCCAGGCTCCTTCCTGATCTGGCTGTTATTACCTCTGTGCTGGGGGAGTTTGGGGTATGAGAAGGGAGTAAATGAGGTTAACCCCAAATACCCCAACATTTTGTCAGACCGGCTTGATTTGAAATACACAGGCAGCTGTGGTCCAAGTTCTTTGCTGATCTTGCTGCTATTATCTCTGTTTTATAAGTGTCTGAGGGTATAAGAAGGGACTCTGGGGAAGTCTGGGGAAAGAAGTTGCTGTTTTTTTTCAGTATATATATATATATATATATATATATATATATATATATATATATTTAACAGTGATAAGATAGGGTAGATAACAGTTAAAATAAATAAATAAAAAATACATACAGCTGACTGTGACCCTGAAGTGAGCTGTTGGACTGAGGCAGACTTGATGGATAGCAGACGAGATTGAGTATTTTGTTGAGGGCCAAGGCAAGCCATCCCACACCATCAGTTCTGTTGTGTACTTCAGAGTAAAAACACACACAGTAGTTGAGCAATGTCCAGCAAACACACATTTGGCAGGGGGAGGGAAAAAGGAGGAGCTGTGCAGAGACGTGTGAGTAAAGTAGTAGTTCAAAAACTGACCACAGCCATCGTTGCTTTAGCGGGTGTAATACATGAAGATGATCCCTGTCCTCCCGGGGAGGATGCAGTTTGTCAAGGTCACACCAAAAGTTCCACCACCACCACCAGCACCAAAAAACATAAAAAAGAACACTGAAGACGACAACGAGATGCATTCTAGTGTTGAAGATGGCATTATGGAGAAAGATGTAGCACCTCCTCAACTAACTAGCAGCAACAGAAGCACTCCAAAAAATTCCCAGGGCTCTGGGCCAGATAAGAAAAGTAGTGATGTTACTGATTTGTCAAAGAGTGTGCCACAGCCAAATAACAACTAAGGATCATGCTGCAGAGGCGTACGATGAGTCTGGGTTTACTGTAAGAGACATAAATAGTCATAGAACTCCCACACATGCTGCCTCTAAGTCTACCAACTGCTCTACTCAGGTTAAAGAAATACAGGGTTCTTCTGCCAACCCATACTTACTGAATTACTTGGTAGGAGACAAAAACAGTCCCAAAGTACAACTGTGGAATGGCAAGATTGCCAAGATGTTAACAGTGGAAATGCTGCAGTATTTGTTTGTAGAAAACCAAGGTTTCAGAGAACTCATGTCATATGTAGCTTCATGGTGACATATCCCAAACTGCAGTTATTTTTCCACGATGGCTGTGCCAGAATTGTATAAGCAGGTGGTTAGTGTTGTGGGCAAAGGGCTGGAAAGTGCATAGGGAAAGACAATGCACCTGACAATAGATATGTGGACAAAAGAGCAATCACAGACTGTATGACTTTGACTGCTCACTGGGTTTCCTTCCCATCACCACCACTGGGCAACACCACTAGCTTACAGCAACAGGTGACAACCAGTAATCATGACTCTGGTTCTGGCATTGTGATTAAAAGGCATCATTAAATGTGGGGACGGACATTTTTGGACTTTTTACCCATCCCTACTTTGCATCAAATAAAATGTTAAACTGGAGCATTTTTTTAAATTTCCTCCAAATTCTCTACTATAGTAAGTAATTGTTCAGTCTCCACTCCCTCTTTCTTCTGTCATATGTATCCTCATACTCCAGTATCATAGGGGAGTGGTCCGACCATACTACCAATCCAATTTCTATTTTCTTAACTATACTTCAAAACTCTAAATTGCTTAATATTAGATCTATTCTTGAGTATGAGTTAAATTGCTTTGAATGGCAAGTGAAGTCCGTCTCTGATGGATGGTATACTCACCATATATCATTCAATTCAAATACCCGCATTCCGTTCTGAAAGCTACTAGAGCCTCTACTGGTCATTGTATTGCTTTTTTTGTAGCAGATCTTCGATTGATGTCAGTACTAAGACTAAGTTAAAGTCACCCATTATCAGTACATCCCCCTGTTTCACTCTATCAACGTTTTTCAAAACCTTTTCAATAAATGTTCTGAATCTGTATGAACGATATTTGTGTTAGGATTAAGAATATTCTGATAAAGATGGTGGTTTACATTGAAGTTTGTAATACACTGGACTTCTGAATCTGATCCTTTTTTAATTTTAGGATTTCTAAAAGTCTTCACTCTGTATTTTTACAGTTTTTTATCTTTGTTTAATGCCTGTGAGTACGCTTGGTCAATCGACTGAGATGGAAAATCAGGAAGAATGTATTAAAATAAACATGTGAATTGATTTTCCGTTTGACTTGCATATACCCAAAGGGGAAGAATGAACCTGTTTTTGACATCATAAAAATCTGTGATTCATCAAGGTTATCGAATAATGACACCCATAATACTTAAATAAGGGCTGTTAATGAAAGGATTAGTTTTAATTGTGTAATTCCTTTTCATATTTGATTACCATATATATACTTCAATATATGAGCTTATTTAAACATTTATTTATCAAGTGAACTGATCCAAATTGAGGACACAATGAACAGTCTTGTATATTTTATAATAATGCTAGATGCTAACCTAATAAATATAAGTAAAGGGATCACTTACGATCTTAAATTGGGTGTCTATTAAATTCAAACAATGCATATATTTATTTTCTCAAAAGCTTTCACCCATTCCTTCTCATCATTTTTCTTACCTAGATCTTTCTCCCACTTACAAATCAGTAACATAGGTAGATGGTGCCTAAAATAGTACTCAAACTACACATTTTGAAAGTAAGTTTATGTAATCCTCCAACTCAATTAACGTTTTAAGTTTACTAATCGGTGATATCTATATATAATGACACAATCCTTTAATTCTTAGATATAAAAATACATCTTTATCCTGTAACTGAAACAGGAAAGGACTTTATTTTATCCTCAAACACCAGATCTCCAATTCTTTGTATTCCAGTCCTAATCCATGACCCAACATTTGCCTTCTCCATTAAGTCATTAATTATATACATTGAAAGAGAAGAAATAATCTTATTTTTCAGTTTTAGCTGACTTAATATACACTCCCAGCTTCTATTGAATTGAAATAATATTTTTTGGAGTTTACATCCCTCTTCCTTATTTTCTTTAAATGTATTTAGCCAGAAACCTGAATTCACGCTATTTGTCACTGTCTCTCAGTCAGGCAAGGAAGATTAACCTGCGACAGAGTCGGAACCCTACTGCAGAGGGTCGACAGTCGAGGATAGGCAAATGTCTTTAAGTGAGGCTGAAGTCAGCAGACAGAAATAGTTTGACTGCGAGTCGAAGACAATAGGGGAGTCGAGGTAGAACGGGCATCGACTACTAGTCATAGGAATATGCAGGCGACGATCCGAAGGGTCGTAGACAAGTGGAGAATTGTCGACAAGCCGGGTTCGGTACACTGAGTCGGGCAAATGAAGCAGTAGGTATCTTGGAGTAGTACACAAGCGGGGGGGGGGTTGTAGACAAGCCGGATTTGGTACACAAGGAGTCGAACAGATGAAACCGTAAGCCTTGGGAACATAGACAAGCAGAGAGTCGTAGACAAGCCGGGTTCAGTACACAATGTGGCAAACAGGAACTGGAGCAAAGTGTCGAGAGTAGTCGGGAACAAAGCCGGGATCAGGAAACCAGAAAGTCGGATGAACGGGATACAAGCGGAGGTCACAATGGGGATCAGAGATCAGGATATCAGATATGCAGGTACACAGGGCATAAGGATGCTGAGCACTGACCATCCAAGGGTGGGGAAAAGGAGAAAAGTCCCAGATATAAGTAGGCCACAGACAGGTGAAGGAGTATAGTAATTAGGAGGGAGAACGCCTCTGGGAAGGAGGAGTCCAATGGGTTGTGACACTATTCAAGCCAGTTCTTTCTTTTTCATTTTGATACTAACCCTCCTGTTCAGTTGCATTATAACATTGCATAGGTTCAGAAACCCCTAATCCACCTTCCCTCCTTTTCTTAGCAATATATTTCATATTCTCATGAGGTCTTCTACCCACCCATAAATATTGCAAAAAGGCCATATGTAATAACTTCAGCCATGATTGAGGAAATTCTAATGTAATCATCCACCAAAAATATAGCCATTTTGGTAGAATATAAAAATGTAGTATATTAATGTGGCCTGACCATGAGAAACACATATTTTTTTGAGTCTCTTGTTAATGTCTTTCAATAATGGTAAGAAGTTAGTCTCCACCAATTTATCTATAGAAGAGGTTATATTGACTGCTAAATATTTATTGTAATCCGCTTTATATTTAAGACCAATCTGGTTAGTCAAAAAGTTTAACGAACCTTCATCTAGATTTTCCTCTAAGAACATTGACTTTTCATTGTTAACCTTGTAACCCGATACCTTAACATATTTCGCTATAACTCTAAACAATTCAGCGACAGACCCTTGCGGTGTTTCCAGGGTCAAAAGTAGGGATGGGTGAAACTTTCCGCCTCAAACTGAAATTGGCGAAAAATGGTACTTTATGCTTGGCGAAAAATTTCCCACTAAAAGTGCAGATTTTCTGCTTTTTTGCCCATTGAATGGGAACATAGAACTTACGCACTTCAGTTGAACAGGGAAAGAATCAGTTGAGCAGGGAATGTTTTTGGGGGGTTGTTTACTGGGATTGGGGGCCACTTAATAAAAAAGAAATCCTAAATAAAAGAAAAGAAAAACCATAAGACATGGTATAAAGGGGTCTGAGAAGGGTGCCTGTGTTGGTGATTGAATGACTCATTTGAACAGGGAATTTGTTTTGGGGGGCTTTCTTGACTGCTTTTTGGGGGACAGTTAATAAAAAATATATCAATAAAAGAAAATAAGACATTTGTATTTAAAGTAACAGAGACAGGAACCCCCTGACATAAGCTGCCACTGGGGTAGACTGATACTTGACTTGATAGAGTATTTTGTAGAGGATGATTTGTTTGATTTGTTTGATTTGTTGTTAGAGGCCTTTGTAGGACTTAGACTTGTTAGAGGCCCAAGCTCTGAAGAAACATTTGTAGGACTTAAGCTTGTTTTGCACAAACTCTAAGGAAACATTGATTTGTAGGACTTAAGCTAGTTTGGCACAAGCCCTAAGGAAACATTGATTTGTAGGACTTAGGCTTGTTAGAAACAAACCCCCCAAAAATTGTTTATTTTTTCGTAGGACTAGTTTTCATTCTTTTATTTTTTTTTTTCAAAACACAAGCCCTGAGAAAAAAATAAAAATGTCCTACAGTGCTAATGCCAGCACATCATGTTGGCCAGTGGCCACTTTCAATTGTCCTCCTGAGTTGCAACTGCTGTTCATACTGCTACTGCTGAGTTGTTTAAGCAACAGGATGATTAGGCAGCTGAAAGGGAATGGGATCAACAATAGCAGTAACATGGAAGATGGATGATGAAGGTTCCATTTGCCATGACTGGCTCCAGTGATGAGCCTGAGGCAGTAGCAGAAGAATAAGTGGCCCCCAGTATATGTAGAGAAAAGAACAAGTCGACCATTAAATCTTCTCCACCTGCCCCTCCTCCAAAATCATCATGGGTGTGTTGTTATTAGAATATATATTTTTCCCTTGAGAACAGGAACTGCGGCTTCCATCAGCAACTGCAATGTGCACAGTGTGTGTGTGGTAAATAACATCTGGGGGCTGCATCCAAACACCATGACACCCGAAACCAAGTACTGCCACTGTCACTGTACCACTTGTCCAGACCACACTAAGGACACATGACAACTTGCTGACAGTTTAATAGTAATGATGAACACTCCCTTCCAGAATCCTAGCATATTCTGCAGGATGGAATCTTCTCAGATGCCACCTGATGACCTGGTATCGATTCTCCTCCACCACACTGGCATGTGTGGTCAGTGCACCACACAGTGTGCAATGGGTAGAGATGAACTGCCATATTGTAACATTAACAGAGTGGCTATTATTTGGAGGGGGAGGCAACAATGAATGAGGTGGATTGGCAGGAGATGTACTTGTTACCATAGAAGAAGAAGGTGATGTTGATGGCGAGCTAGTTGTTTCGCTCGTCATGGAACTTCCAGTGTCTGTCTGGGTGATTCTTCCTCCTTTTTGATCTCCACCTTTCTGGAGAGTCAGGGGGTATAGTAACAGCGGTGCTAGATTTCTGTAACGGGTGTTTGGCTTTAACACGTTTGGAGTAAATGTCATGGTGTCTGTGTTTCATGTGTGTTATCAGGGTGGTTGTGCCAAGGTGTGTTCCCTCTTTTCCCCTTCTCACTAACTTGTCACAAATTTAAGAGAATAATAGTCCCACATCCATGACTTCTGGGGGGAGGGACAGGGAACAAGTGTAGAAGAATGGCCTCTTTCTTCTTGTCCTCCACATTCCCCTTCACTTTCTGTGGCAGCAGATCATGTTGCTGCTGTTGCTGCTACTGCCTCAGATTTAGCACTGCAACTAGGATCAGGAGGAGTATTGCTACTGCTGGCAAGTGGAACCTGTCCTAGTCCCGCATTACTTGTTGACCCCATTCCCACTGTGTCCACGGTGGTCTGTAGCACACTAGCCTGCTCCTCAGCACCCTGCTGCCCTTTCATCTCAGCAGCAGCAGAAGTTAGAGCAGTTGCAATTTCCGCTAATTTCAAAAGCGGACTGCTAGTGGTGGTGGTGGTGATGCCCATCCTCATCCCTGTCTCCCATTCCTTCTCAGTTTCTGCTAAAAAAAAGGCCAATAATGTCTCTTCCACCTAAGCTTCTCCAACACCACCACCACCACTAGTCCCTATGTGCTGCTGCTCTATTCCAGACACCTCACTGCTGATTGGAGGAGGTGACGAGGAGTGTGACAGAGGGTCCCCTGCTCTCAAACATAGCATAATTTTCTCCTCCCCCCCGAGTACTACAAGAAACACTAGCAGCAGGCAAAGTAATGGTGGAAGCAGGTTCAGCACTGGCAGCAGGTTTAGCACTGGCAGAAGGTTCAGCACTAGCATCAGGTTCAACACTAATGGCAGCACATCTGACAGCAGGTACAAAACAAGTGGCTGCAGGTACAGCAATGGTGGCACTGGCAGCACATCTTGCAGCAGGCACAGGCAGCTGACCAGTCCTGCTGTCACTAGTACTACCTTTTCTCCCTCCCTTCACATTCCCTTTTCCCCATTCCTTCCCATTCCCTCTTCTTCCTCCCTTCACGTTAAATTCCCCAAGATCCCTTGGGGTGATTTAGAAGAACTGGACAGCATTAGTACGGTAATGATCCCTTTCTCCTCAGACTCAGTGGACACATAATGGTTCTTCCAGCTTCTCCACTGTTTATTTTTGACCCTGTTCATAGTGATAGGAGTCACTATGACACTCTCCTGCCTCACTTTTTGCAAACTATAACGAGAGAACAGCACAGCACGTCTATCTTACTCTGTAGCTGCTTTTATTGTATCTGTCTTCAGCGAAAACATCACGTTTGTATAGCGGAAGTGCGAAAACAAAGTAAATCAATGGGCAGAAATTTTCTAGCCATTGAAAAAATGGAAAAAAATTTTGGCCAATGGGCAAAAAATACTAAAATTTTAACCGTTAGTTTTAAATCGGATTTTCCTGTGAAAAAGCAGATAACGTGATTTTCGCAAAATTTCCTGCAGGAACACGGCGACAACTTTCACCCACCCCTAGTCAAAAGTATATTGTCTGCATATAAATTTATTTGTAACTATCCAAAATCAGAATTATAACCCATAATATTAGTATTTTTTCTAATTGCTATTGGCAAAGGTTCTAATACCAACGTATATAACAGGGGTGATAATGGACACCCCTGCCAGGTACTGTTTTTTATTCTGAACCATTTTGAAGAAAAACCTGTCCCCACCACCCTCGCCTTTTGGATTATCATATAAGGCAAAGACTGACTGCAGGAATGTCCCAGACATACCATAATGCTGCAACACACTGAACATGAAACCCCACTTGACTCAATGAAACACTTTTTTCGTGTCAAGCGATAAGAGTACGAGTGGGGTTCGAGATTGCTCAACAGAGTCCAATATATCTATAGTTCTTCTCAAATTATTAATGGAGGACCTACCCGGTATAAATCCTACCTAATCTTTATCTACCAAATTATTAATTACAACTTTTAGCCTTTCAGCTAAAACAGAGGCGAAGATTTTTATGTCCGAATGTATTAATGAAATTGGTCTATAATTTGAGACCCTTTCTAGATATCTGCCAGTTTTAAAACTGGAACAATATTTGCATCTAATAATTCTTTCGGACAACTACCTGTCTTCACCAGAGTGTTGAATAATTTGGTCAGTTCTTTTTTTTATCTAATTTTCCAGTAATATATAATACAAATTCGGAAATCCATCCTGTCCTGGCGTGGTCTTACTTTTAAGTTTTTCTATAGCTGTCATTAGTACTGACTCTACTGTTGGCTTATTCAACTCCCTTAGTTGGTCAGGTTGAATCTGTGGAATTTGTAATCCATCAAAATAATCATCACATATAGCTTCCCCCACCCCTTTTGATAAATTATATAAATCTTGGTAATATTTAGCAAACGCCTCACCAATATTGTTAGGTTTCTATCCTTATCTTTAAGCTTAGAAATAAACCTTGTGTTTCCTTCCTTCTTAAGTCTGCGAGTCGTTAAGGAATCATCTTTATTGCCCCTATGGTAAAATCTAATCTTAAAACGCTCTAGCGTCCATACAGTCTTATTTAACAATTGCTCATTAATCAAGGCCTCTCTCCGATATTTTTCTGGCAATAGCCATTGAAGGATTTTTCTTATGCTGATTTATATAGTGCGCTAAACCAAAATACAGTTGAGACAACCTTGACTGTGCCTGCCTCCTCTCGGTTACTGCCACACTTGTATGAGCACCATACTCCATCATCAGAGACCTCACCATTGCCATTCTCTGCAAAGTAAAGTTTAGTTACTTTTTCAATTTCCTCCAAATTTTCTACTTTAGAAAGTATGTAATTGTTCAGTCTCCACTCCCTCTTTCTTCTGTCATATGTATCCTCATACTCCAGTATCATAGGGGAGTGGTTCGACCATACTACCGATCCAATTTCTATTTTCTTAACTATGCTTCAAAACTCTAAATTGCTTAATATTAGATTTATTCTTGAATATGAGTTAAACTGCTTTGAATGGCAAGTGAGGTCCGTCTCTGATGAATGGTATACTTACCATATATAATTCAATTCAAATACCTGCATTCAGTTCTGAAAGCTACTACAGCCTCTACTAGTCATTGTATTGCTTTTTTTTGTAGCAGATCTTCAATTGATGTCAGTACTAAGACTAACAAAGTCACCTATTATCAGTACATCCCCCTGTTTCACTCTATCAATGTTTTTCAAAACCTTTGCAATAAATGATCGCAGGGGATCTATTAGGAGCATAAGGATGAACCAGTGTATAAAGTTTATTATTAATATTACAAACTAGTATGATATATCTCCCATCAAGAAAAGATCTTTAGAAAACAGGAACTCAACACCCCCCTTTTTTTTTTCAATGATGCGCTAACCACCGTTGGAAATTTTTTAGACTTCAGACCAACTTTATTTATTTCCAATGTGTTTCCTGTAAAGCCAAATTTGGGCCTGGGCTTTACTTATGTAATCCAGGGTAAGCAATCTTTTATGAACAGAATTGATACCACGGGCATTCATTGATATGAGCTTGATTTCGTACTTCCAGGATATCTTCACATCTCCCGTCCTCTGACCTTCACAACCAACTCAGTTCAGTGCCTTGGCAAATGAAAATTGAATGTCTATCTGGAAGTACATCATTCAAATCTTTGTTTCCTTTGAAAACTTCCCAATATCTATAAAGTCTATTATTTTTCTAAATTGTTTGTGTCCCAGGTTAAATAGTACAATGATAGATATATAATTCTCCTTTTCCTCTGTTTATATTTTTCTCCAACAATTCTTCTCTATCTTCTACCTGTACTATACACTCTTTCAGAATTTCCTCAGAATATTGTTTCTCCAAAAATCTATCCTTCAGTACTTGAGCTTTTTACTAAAAAACTCTCCATCACTACAATTTCATTTGGTTATTCAACCATGGAGGAAAGTGGCAATTGTTCAATGCAATATAGCTATTGCAATCGACCACCTTAAAAAAAGTTTTGGTCTTAATATTATTTTCTTCTATATAAATACATAAATCTAGGAATTCAAACTCACTTTTACTAGCGTATGTTGATATTTTAAATTGTATTAATTACTATTAATGTATGCAATAAATTCAACCAAAGATTCTTTAGGACCACCCCAAATGAAACACACATCATCTATACAATGATACCAGAGCACCAGGTTCGCTCCGAACGGATGATTATGCCAAATGTACTGGACCTCCCAGAACCCCGTGTACAAATTAGCATAGCTGGGCGCAAACCTGGTGCCCATTGCTAACCTTTGTAACTGCAAATAAATGTCACCTCCATAGTAAAACTATTTGTAGGTTAATATAAATGTGATTGAATTACAATGGTAATCTATCTGTACTTCAGAGCCCCTTCTGCCTTAAAAAATTACATGTGGCCGCAACACCTTTATCATGGTCTATGGTCTATATATCCACAGTGACCATGATAAAGTGCTTTTCCCAATTGGTCTCCAGTAACACATTGATAATGTGGTTGTATTTTTCGAGTATGCTCTTAGATCTTTAACATATTCTTGCAGAAAGTTATCAATGTATATCTGCTGAGATTGGCATTAATATAGCCAATTTCTGATATAATTGGTCTACACGGGGGCCTGTCTAAACTTTAGTGGATCTTTGGAAGAAAATAATACAATTGGTAACCTCGGGTGTGAATTTACTATAAACACAAATTCATTTTTATTAAAAGTATTTTGGTCCAAACCGGTCTGTAAATTATTTCTTAACTCGTTGCCAAACTCCTCCGTGGAATTCCCATTCATTTTCTGATAGGTAGTTTAATTGGAAAGGATTCTCAACACTTCTGTGTTGTACTGTTGGTTTGTGAAATTCAATGGGGTAGAATGTAATTATGAGTGGCAATCTTCTTTAACAAATATATACAGGTAATGAGAGGTCTAGGTAGGGTTAACAAATTGATAACAAGATCTGTGTGTCTGGAATAAAGTGGTCTGTCCTTTGTCAAATGTCTGGATGTTTGATGTCATAGATTTTTAATCACTCATTTTGTGGTATAAATACACATTATTAGAAATGTTTTCTTATATTTTTTAGGTATTTTATTGCATTTTTTATTTCTATATTTTAGGGAATATTGTTTGAGTCAACAGGTGCAGATTATTAAGGAGGGAGGAATATGGAGAGGTATATATAGGTATAGACAGGTGGGTCTTTGTATACACTAATCCCCGAGGAAGATATCGGCAGATCTGGAAATGCGTTGGAGTTATGAAGCATCCCAGAGCTTTAGATGTGTAGAAATCAGAGGAGACATATGGGCATTGCAATGAAAATAACCACGGAGCGGAAGTAACAAAGATTTGAAAAGCCAGATGACATCATAGCAAATCGACTCAGAAGAACAAAATGAGCACAATCCTAGCGTCTCATTCAGTCCATTGTGAGCAACTGGAAGCAAAAGAAGCAGGGAGTAAGGAGACTGGGCAAGGGAGAGAATGGAGAAGATACTCTAAGAAGAAAGATTCCACCACCAATGCGATACCCATGTTCAGCTAACCCAAAGTGACTATACAATATATACATGGGCTGCAGTTGGTATATGCAAATAGGAAAGGTGGATTGTTTATCTCTGTTGTTAATTCCTCCTTTTAGGATACCTGCCCTGGTGTTTAACCCCTTAACATTGATATTGTGGATACAATTTCCACGGTTGGTTGAATGATTATATATGAAGGTGACTGATTACGGCACAAGGTATACATCAAAACAATTAAATTGCTCTAATGTGATGCAGGCACACATAGAAGATGAAGAAAAACCAATACTGAAATAATATATCATCTCCAGAGACACATAGTATCACTTCATCTTATGTGTTTGGAAGAACTGATGCAACACGTAAACTGAGCGATTCAGTTGGTATTGTATGTACATAGATCAGCGTGGTTTCAAATACATCAACGGGACATTTTCGATTGACACATATTCTTATATATACTTTCTGTATTCTTCCTATTTTTGGAGTATGTTATACATTTTTGTTTTTTATATACCAGCATATTAGATAGGGAAAGTGGGGGATAGGGAAGTGAATGTAGCTTATTCATTTAATATGTTCAGGTTTTACACTGTCATGTGCTGAGCTTTGAGGTTAACCCTTTTTTGATAAGACATTGTAGACATATTGGGAGAACACTGGAACTTAGCGCATCCATATGTTTTTGTAAGATGTATATTGTGAAACCATGGTAGAACACATTTCTGCCAATTGGTGACATTATAGAGTAAGAAAGGGATTTTTATGCACATCCTGTCCTGATTGGTGGACTAGAGGTCACATTGATCATCCCAGCAATATTTTAATACAAGATATTTGTTAATATTGGTTTTTATCTGTTTGTAATTAGTGGTACATGGACTCTAGTAACACGGGGTCATTCAAACTATTTTTACTCTGTTGAAAATGTTTCGTAAGAAATTTTTATTTTGACACATTTGTGTTCCACTTTACATCCCAAATCACCAATGTAGAGCCAGACTTACTTTGTTTTCATTTTTTGATATTTTGTGAACCAGGGGAACAGGGGTTCATGTCTGGCTGCTTGTGGTAGTATAGAGTCATCTGATTACTTTCTACTGAGTGCCATCCATTGTGTATATTAGATATAAGAAAGATACCCAGCATGAGTGCAGGATCCCAAGGTTCAGAGAAAACCTCTGTATGTAAAGTCACAAGGTAGGAATAATGTGTACCAATCTTCAGGTTACCATTGTGAAGGAAGCAGAGCCCCAAGGGACTCTATATCACGGTCTTACTTGTTACTCCTCCTACCTCGAGCCTCCATTGGCCTCTGTTGCCCTTATCTTACTGGTTGAGGCAAAAGCACTTGCTCGATCATCACACCAAGTTCCTGAGAGTCCTTCTTTCTGTGAAAACAGAGTTTCCTGACTTGGCTGTTCTTTGTACCAACCTTTGGCTTGTTTCCTGACCTTGTTTCCCATCTACCGATCCCAGCGTTCATCTGTCTCTGACCTACGACCCAGCTTACACCTTTACTTTGCCTCAGTCTTGTCCCCAGGTACCTCCACCTCCTGTGTGGCTCCGACCTCAGCTCTCTTTTGACTACTCTACTCTACTAACCCGCCTAATGGGGGAAATTTTGACAGCCCCACATCTATCAAAAAATAATTAAAAAATCTGAAAATTATGAGAAATGTCCATGGCCATGTGTCACCTCAGAGGACACATAACTGGGGATGCAGGGGGTAGGGTTGAGCTAGAGGAGTGTCTGGGAGTCTCCACCCACAGTCTCTGTCTTTTTGAGAAGTGTCCTGCCGTCCAAAGAGGGACTCAACCCCCATGGTACCTGTGTTCCATATTGGACATAAGAGAAAAGTTATTTGGTCCTAGTAGTCCAGCTGGTTCACCCAAGAATTACTCCAGTTCTTTCTGCATCAGTCCCAACGTAATGCTGTGGACTAAAAAAAATACATATTGCAGTTTACTTGAATAAGGGTCACTGCAAAATCAGGAGCAGGCAATTTTGCCACTCTAAGCTATATATTTAGTTCTCACAAAGCTGGACCTTCATCACAGTAACACAGATTTAAAGGGGAAATAATGCCTAAAATAAGTTATGTATCTTAAAATAAGTAATACATTTTGAATTAAAAAAAATCTACCAACAGATATTCTTTCATTAAAAATCTTTATTGCTTCATGCAAGGACATGTTGTTAAATTCACTCTCTGTGAATCAGAAATGAACAAAACATGTTAGAGAGTAAAAAACATGTTACTGGCAGACCTGGGAACCTTCTTGCCCCCCAGTCCCCCTTCTTGTCCACAGTAAGATGATGGTCTAGGGAAAGGAGAGTTCAATAAAGTAATCTGTGTACTTATGTAGGCAGGGCTTAATCATGGACAGCAGAATTTGGAGGAGGAAAGGAGGTTTTCACCTAAAAATGGTTGGGAAAGAGAAGAATGGGTGGGAAAGTAGGCTTTTTTTTACCATGGAAACTTACCAAGCCTGAGAATCAACGTCTGGGGCATACCAACTGAACCACAGAGGACAAAGGACACTTGGTTTTTTTTTTTTATCTGGCTCTAGAATTACTCCTCTTAGGGCATTGCACAATTGCAATTCTGGAGCAAACTACCAGCACTTGGATGGGGGCATACAACTTCCCTTGAATTATAGAGAAATCACCAGTGCATTGCTTCACCATCATATTTCCAGTAAATAAAAATGCCAAATGTGTAAAATTCACTCAATTTCTGAGTCAGATGGTACAGAATTTCTTTGCAAGAAGGGCTGTCATTCACATTTTTCATATTCCACCAGTGCCCAGTTTAGTAGAATGATTTCATGAATCATCATGATGATGGACAGCTCTGTTTCTCAATAGTTTCTGCAGGAAACACTGGTTACACTGTGCTGGCCTTTGGAGTGAACAAGGTTACTTCATTTGTGGGTAAATTAACTATAATTACACTAGCCAAGAAAGCAGCCCAGGCTGTTATACCCCAACAGATCTTAAAACAAACCTATTGTCTGTACTGTTTTTTTTAAATTATAACAATTATTTCCTATTATTGTAGAACATCAGTACATCAGGCTACATCTATGCAATCTTATCACAATTAAGGCCCTAAGAAGAACTTGGGGTTATGCACGTAGGTGTGATAAACCCTCTGTGTGATAAACTCTCCAGTTTCTATGTGATTCAGAGGAGCATATGCAATGACATCTCTCCAGCTTGAAGCGGAACTTTCAACCACTATAAAGTCGCCCTGCAATAATTAAGTAGGTAGAGACTAACTTTATAATACATATGTTACCTTTGAAATGTAGCCCTTTGTAAAGAAATCCTTTATTCTAGGAGACTGACGGGGAGATTAGTGTAATCTGAGCACCTGCACCGTCAGTCCCTTCCGGTTACCATGTGGCACACTTCAATGCTTCTCAATGGAGACCGGGAATGACAGCGCAAGCGTACAGACAAGATGTCTGCACTGATGCCTGGTATCCGGTCTCCTACAATAAAGGATTTCTTTATAATGGGCTACATTTCAGAGGTAAAATATATATTATAAAGCTAGTCGCTAATTATTGCAGGGCAGCTTTATAGCTGATGAAAGTTCCTCTTTAAGATACCTTAGTGCACAAGCTCCTTGAATCCTTGAATAACAAGGGATTGTACAGTTTACATAGTAACATAGTAAGTTAGTAACATAGTTGACGAGGGTGAAAAAAGACTTGTGTCCATCAAGTCCAGCCCATGCCAAAACACTCCTGTTGATTCAAGGGAAGGCAAAAAAATAATCCATTGAAGCCATTTCCAATTTAGCCACAAGTAGGTAAAAAGATTCCTTCCTGACTCCAAATGGCAATCAGAAAATTCCTGGAATTAACAAACTATCTGCATTGAAGCCATCTGTCATAATTCTCAATATTTTTCTGTGCTAGATAGGCATCCATTGCTTTTTTGAGTGAAGTTGCAGTATCTGCAAATACAACATCCTAAGGCAAAAGAATTCCATAGATTTTCCTCCCTTACTGTAAAAAAGCACTGCCGTTGTTTTAGTCGAAAACACCTTTCCTCTAGTCTTAATGGATGACCTCTCATTCTTAGCTCAGCTCTTTGCGTAAATAATAAA
The DNA here is from genome assembly GCA_037306005.1 of Rhinophrynus dorsalis. NCBI lineage: Eukaryota > Metazoa > Chordata > Amphibia > Anura > Rhinophrynidae > Rhinophrynus > Rhinophrynus dorsalis. The sequence goes on along the minus strand of CM074719.1, from coordinate 102,817,601 downwards.
TTGTATAGTTCTTTTATTGTCCTTGAATGTACTTGTAAATGGTAATCATATCAGCCCTTAGATATCTCTTCTCTAATGTAAACAAACCCAGTTTGGCTAGTCTCTCTTTATAACTCAGATTTTGCAATCCCTTTATCAGTTTTGTTGCACGTCTCTGCACTTTTTCCTAGTTTAACAATGTCTTTTTTAAGAGTTGGTGCCCAAAACTGTAATCCGTATTAATGATGAGGCCTACCCAAGGATTTATTTAGAGGTAGAATAATATTAGCATCCTGTGCATCTACACCTCTTTTTATACAGGCTAATACCCTACTTGCTCTTGCAGCAGCTGAGTGACTCTGCACACTGCTGTGAAGTCTATCGTCAACCAGTATGCCTAAATCCTTCTCTGTTGAGGATTCCCCTAGTTGTTTCCCATTTAGAGTATATGTAGCATGTTTTTTTTCTACAGCCAAAATGCATAACCTTACATTTATACTACATTGAATGTCATCTGTCACTTTTCTGCCCATTCAATCAGTTTATCTAGATCCTTGTGCAGAAAAAAAAACATCCAGCCCTGTATGTATTTCCTTACACAGCTTAGTGTCAGCAGCAAAGAATGAGACACTACTTTCAATTCCCAACTCTAGATCATTAATAAACAAATTAAAAAGCATTGGGCCCAGGACTGAACCCTGTGGCACTCTACTTATAACCTGAGACCAAGTTGAAAAGGTTCCATTTACAACAACTCTGCCATCTATCATTTAACCAGTTCTCAGTTCATGTACAGATATCACAGCCCAAACCAGAGCTTTTTAATTTATGCAGTAACTATCACGGTGCCTGTGATTTGCTGTCTTTCCTGTCAGTTACCTGAATGGCTCTCCATTGGCTGTCTGCTTTCAACCCGCCCAGTATTGCCTATTTAGACTGGGCTTGGGCACCCTTTGGTTGCCCTTTCGTGGTGTCTCTGTCGCCTGCACCTGCATTGTGTTCCTGAGCTTCCTGGGCCGTCTACTATCCATGCTCTCCACTGATCGCCTGAGTTCCTGTCTGACAGCTTCCTTGGTTCCAGCTTCTGTTCCTGATCCGGTTGGGGTTGCTGTTCCTGCTGCCGTTCCTGCTCCGGTTGACTACCATTGATGGTTCTGCTTCCTGTCCTGTACCGGCTGTGTTCCTGCTCCTGGATGCCTGCAGAGTGTCTATTTGTTCCTTTCATTCGCTTTGTTTGTGTATTCCAGTACGCGGGTACTGGTTTGCTCCATGTTAACCGGCTGCTTGCTGTGTTCCTTATAGCACCGGTAGAGATTGTGTAACTCCAGTACGCGGGTACTGGTTTGCTCCATGTTAACCGGCTGCTTGCTGTGTTCCTTACAGCACCAGTAGAGATTGTGTAACTCCAGTACGAGGGTACTGATTCGCTCCATATTAACCGGCTGCTTGCTGCGTTCCTTACAGCACCGGTAGAGATTGTGTTACTCCAGTACGCGGGTACTGGTTCGCTCCATGTTAACAGGCTGCTTGCTGCGTTCCTTACAGCACCGGTAGAGGTTGTGTTACTCCAGTACGCAGGTACTGGGTCGCTCCATGTTAACCGGCTGCTTGCTGCATTCCCTACAGCACCGGTAGAGATTGTGTTACTCCAGTACACGGGTACTGGTTCGCTCCATGTTAACCGGCTGCTTGATGCGCTTCTTACAGCACCGGTAGAGATTCTGTAACTCCAGTACGCGGGTACTGGTTCGCTCCATGCTCACCGGCTGCTTGCTGCGTTCCTTACAGCACCGGTAGAGATTGTGTAACTCCAGTACGCGGGTACTGGTTCACTCCACATTCACCAGCTGCTTGCTGCGTTCCTTACAGCACCGGTAGAGATTGTGTACCCCAGTACGCGGGTACTGGTTCACTCCATTATTTCGTTGGGTGTTCTCTATATCTTGATAACCCAGCTGGCCTCTGTCTTTCCATCATAGGCGACTGGCTAGTTACACCTTATGCCAGTCGCTGAGGCCATCCCTGTCTGTGTTCCAGTAATTGCAGCCTCCAGGCTGCCTTGCCCGGTATATTGGTAAGGCCAGCAAAACCTATTCCATCTTGTGCCAGTCTAAGGTTGCCTTACCCGGTATTGGCAAGGCCGGTAGAGCCTCAGTCCTCCTTGTACCAGTCTCAAGGCTGCCTTGCTCGGTATATTGGCAGGGCCGGTACAGCATCATTCCTCGTGTTACCAGCCTCAAGGCTGCCTTGCCTGGTATATTGGCAAGGCCGACAGAGCCTCCATCTCCTCGGTTGCTAGCCTTCCAGGCTGCGTTGCCCGGTATATTGGCAAGGCCGGTAGAGCCTCCATCTCCTCGGTTGCTAGCCTTCCAGGCTGCCTTGCCTGGTATATTGGTAAGGCCGGTAGAACCTATACCATTTTGTGCCAGTCTAAGGTTGCCTTACCTGGTATTGGCAAGGCCGGTAGAGCCTGTCTTACATTCTGTATACCACTACTCACTATGACTATGTATTGAAGATATATGTTGCATGTGTATGCTAACCCGCGAGGGTTCCCTTTAAACTTTTCAATAAAGTTGTGTTTTTATCTTAACTCTGTGTCTGAGAGTCATAACAAACCGTGACAGTAAGCTGTTGTGAGGCACTGTATCAAAGGCTTTTTCAAAATCCAAGTATACTGCATCAACAGTATTTCCCTTGTCCAAATTACTATTTACCCTTTTGTAAAATGCAAGTTAGTCTGACATGATCTATCCTTTATAAGACCATGATGTCTCCTACTAATAAAATTGTTTAATTGATCACACTGTAGAGTTTATCTCATCTTTAGCACATACTTAGCACACATACCCTACTCAGACTAGTTCTGGAGAAATACCATCTCACACATATATATAGTAACATATTAATTAGATTGAATAAAGACACAAGTCCATCAAGTTCAACCTTTGCCTCATACCCTAGTGACATGAGAACTCTATAGCTTTCCTGCTACCAATAAGTTAGTCTTTATCAGTCCTTCCTGATTTGCCTACTAATATGCAGTATAACCCTGTATGTTCCCTTTTGAAATAAATGTATCTAATTTCTCTTAAATGTATCCATTTTATCTGCTATAACCACCTCCTTGGGTAAGGAATTTAACAATTTAACATACCTTACTGTAAAAAAACCCTTCCTCTGCTGAAGTTTAAACCTCCTTTCTTCTAATCTCAAGGGGTGTCCCCTGGTCACCTGACCAGATCTTGGAATGAATAGCTCACCACAGAGATCCTTGTATTGACCTCTCATATACTTGTACATTGTGATAAGATCTCCTCTCAGTCGTATTTTCTGTAGGGTAAATAAACCAAGTTTGTATAGTTGTTCCTCATACATCAAGTCCTCTATTCCCTTAATTAATTTTGTTGTTCTTCACTGTACCCTCTCTAGTTCCAGTACTAGTTCTGGTGCCCAAAACTGCACTGCATATTCGAGATGAGGTCTTACCAATAATTTGTACAATGGCAAAATGTTGTCCACTCTTGCTTCAATACCCCTTTTTATGCAAGACAGGATTTTGTTTGCTTTTGCTACTGCTATTTGACACTGGTCACTGTTTCCAAGTTTGTAGTTTACAAGGATACCCAGGTCTTTCTCTAGTAATGAGTCCCTTAAAATTATTCCATTAAGTTCATAAGTGTCACTGGTTCCCAAGAATAAACCAGGAGTCAGTACAGTAAAGTAAAACAATCTTTTATTAGAATAATTACAGTAATGCACGTAAACAGTTAACACACAGAGGGTGATCAAAGAGGCAAGCACTCTATCAGAAATAGCAGTCCGCCAATAGATCCACCACTCTGTCCGAGACTACGCCTCAGCCCACTGGAGCCTCGAGGTAATTTGGAACGCCCAAAGAACTAGCACTGACTCAGCCTGCAGTCAATCTAGGAGTCTGATAGAGCCCCAGGTCCACAGTAGGATGGGTGTCTGTGGAGCGGCGACCAACACATGTAGGAAACAGACAGAGCACCCTAGTCAGCACCAGAAAGGATAGTCAGACAAGCCATGTCATACAAGGAGCGGGTAGTATCACGGTCCCCGTGATTCCCTGTCAATCTTTGCTGTGTTACCTGTGCATTGGAGGAAGCTGATTGGCCCGCCCAGGATGTTCCTTTATATACTGGGTTTTGGGCACTTGTCAGTTGCCCTTTCGTGGTGTTCCTGAGCCTGCGCCTTGCTGCTGTGTTTCTGCATCCCTGTGTACCGACTCGGCTCGTCTGACCATTCTGCTGTTCCTGTTCGTGATTGACCCGGTTCCGGCTGACGTTCCTACTCTGTGATTGACCCGGCTCTGGCTGACGTTCTTGCTCCGTGATTGACCCGGCTCTGGCTGACATTCCTGCTCCGTGTTTGACCCGGCTCTGGCTGACGTTCCTGCTACGTGATTGACCCGGCTCTGGCTGACGTTCCTGCTCCGAGTACTGACCCGGTTCCGGTTGGAGTCCTGCGCTGTGTTTGTTCCTGAGTTCCTGTGTGATCCTGGTCGCCGGCTGGCGACATTCTGAACTGTGTTTGTGTTGCTCTAGCTAATCCTCTCTTAGTCTACTGGGCCGTTGTCTGAGCCTGTTCCATAGCACTGCTGAGCTGTAGTCTCCTTACCGAACCTGTATTAACCCTTGCTGTGCCGGTTGCCTCCGATATCTGAGCCTGTTCTCTTTCACTTGCCAAGCCAGTGTATTCCGTTTGAGCCTGTTAACATTTATTGAGCCTGTGCCTTTCCGACCTTGTCTACCTATTTGCACTAGCAGAGCTGTTGTTCTCTCCGGTGCCCGTTAGCACCGCAACCGTGCCGGTTGGCGTTGGTACCTCCATTGGCTCTTGCTGTATGTGCTCCGCATGACACCGGAGGGGTGTCCCGGTTCCGGTCACTAAGTTCTCAATGTGTTAGCCATCTACCGTATCACCATTTTCGTTGGCTCATTATCGCTTGTGCAGTGATTGCTCCGCTCTGGCACCCAAGGGGTGTATACGGCTCAAGTCCCGTTGGCATACGCAGGGTTATATCCGTGACAATATTGAGGGCGATTCAGGTTCTGGTCTGTTTACTCTTGCAGTGGCTTTACTCCAGATTATTCCACTAAGGTGGTATAGGCTCAGCCCTGGGCATTCGCTGGTCAATCTGGGCGTTCATGTGCAAAGGTATCTGAGAGTGATTAGTTCAGTCACACAATACACCCTTCTCTGCACCATCAAGAGACTGAAATCATCTTCTGGGCGTTGGCCAATCAGTTTACTAAACAGTCTATTTCTCCACATTTAACCCTGTATATTTGCTTACCTGAGCTGTTTAACTCTGCTATACTCATTTGGGCCTGTATCTCACCTTTACCATTCCTGGCCCCCAGGGGCGCTGTTCATTCATTTTTATTTCAATAAAACTGTGTTTTTACTATACCAGTGTCTGAGTGTCAGAAAACCGTAACAGGTAGTCAGCCAGAGCCACAAGTTTGCACCAGATAGGATATCCACTGAAGCGTTAGTATGCTGCATGCACAGTGGAAAGAGCCCCAGGTCAACACCAGAGTGGGTAATCAGACAAGCCAGGTCATACACGGAACAGGTAGTCAGTCAGAGCCACAGGTTTGCACCAGAAAGGATGTCTAAGCCAAATCGGAACGCACAAGGAGAATGGTCAGACAGAGCTACAGGTCAACACCAGAATGGATGGACAGACAGGCCAGGTCATACACAGTTCAGGTAGTCAGCCAGAGCCAAAGGTCCGCACCAGATTGGGTGTCCACTACACAATGGGAGCAGGCAAAAGAGTAGTCAGACAGAGCCACAGGTCAGCACCAGAATGGATGTTTAGACAAGACAAGCCATACACAGAGCCCAAGGGAAGCAGAACTGTATTGTACAATAACGCAAGGGCAACTGAGTCAGGACTCAGTCAGCCCTTTAAACCCCTCCTCAGGAAGTAGGTAGGAGGAGCAGCTCAGAGGGCGGAAGTAGGTAGGAGGAGACTACAGGAAGCAAACACATAAAACAGAGGCCTGCTGCATGCTTGAAACCTCGCACCTGCAGATGACGCTGAAACCAAGGTAATCTGTAACAATAAGTAGCCTTGGGATTATTTCCTCCCAAATGCATGACTTTACACTTTCCCACATTAAACTTCTTCATATTCCATTTGTTTGCCCAATCTGCTATTTTAGGTAAATCCCTCTGTAAAGAGCAAACATCCTGGTTTTTTTTTGCTATGTTTTTAATAAATTCAATTTCATGAAAGTTTCAAAATGCACAGCTGACGTGTCTTAGTATCCTGAACAAGGCAGAAATGTCTCATTCATATTTTTGTGAGAGTTTTCAATTATCAGCCACACCTGTCTTGTAAAGTCAGCCAGATAGGTCATTACTGCAATTACTGCAGTTTCAACCAAATCAAGACAGGTAGCAGAATGCATTATGGATATACTCCCTGTACATAATGTAGGATGAGCTCTCAACATAGATGAAAAAGATTTCACTGTATATCTCTGGAAATATCACTCAGCTTTACAAACACTGTGTATAACAATAGACTGGTGAATTAAAGTTTATTTTTTTTGTTACAACATGCTGATTCGTAAAAGATGAAGTAAACTATATTTTATCTTTAGAGGGAACATAACAAGTAGAACTTAATTTGTGTAATCTGTTGAGGGCCATATAAACTTACAATACATTTCTTCTCAATGCTTTGCTCCTCATTCGATCCTCAGTGGGTTAACAGAATGACTTACCTATGTAGCCAACATTATTGCACATTTTTTTTGCAATTGGAAACTGACCAGCAAGTGTAGCCCAAACATGATGCCAACAATGACAAAAAAAAATACAGTAATAGGGCCCAAGGAAGTCTTTCAACAGTAACCAAAATAATCAACGATAAATAGTGATAAAAGAATACCAATTCAATTAAAAAAATTAAATATTATAAATAAGACATTATTAAGATAATAACTAGTGAGAACCGTGAGAGTCTTTAGAGACATATTTAATAGGTAAAAAAATAACATCAGTACAACAGGAGGCCCGATACGAATGCATGAATATACTTATTTATATAGCGCCACAAGTGTATGCAGAACTTTAGAATTGTAGGGTTTGCACAATACAGGGTGACAAAGGCTTAACAAAATGAAACACTGGAAGTGGGATACCTGCTCAGATTCTGCAACCTAAAGTGGTAAATCTTGACATACAGAGAATAAGTAGATGCATCTATGATAATCCAAAATAAGTGATCAAATATTTAATAAATGTAGTACCATGTAGAAAATGGAAATAAAGAATCCCATTGAAAGTATCTATGGAGACGAAGAAGAAAGTGATGATGATAGATAACAGTCATGGAAATAATGGATAATGGATGATCAGTAGTAGTAGGTGGCTTCCTAGATTGTCCAACTGCTGCTATGTTTATAGGTAAGGTGACCTTGCACACCTTAATGGAAGACAATCTAATAGAGAGATGAAGCACAAGAGAACTATAAGAATAAACAATCCAGGAAGTATAGTGATATAATATAAAAAAATAACAAAAGATACCATAAGAACAGTAATCGTTCAATGTAGTCAAGTCCAAATATCCAACAAGACACAGTAGATGTAGAGCATTCACAGGAAGCCTATTTGCACATAAAGCATCTCAAGGGTCCTTTACCCTATCTGCCATGAACTGTGTCCTATTAAACAATATTTGACCAGTCACAGCTTCATGTTTTGGGCTTGATGAAACTGCTGAACACCACTGTCCCACTGGTCGAGGAAGAAGTCCTTCCACAAGCAGTAGGATAACACTACCTCCATAATCCCCCCACAACAATGTGTAATAGAGAAGTTGCAAGGGAGAGAATGCAAAGATGCAGGAAGGACCTACCCACAAATATGAGCATAGGAGTAATTTGGCAAAGAGCCATTTGGGGAAACACTCACAGGAGTTGGGAAGAGACAAGGCACCACAGATGTACAAAACACTATGGTGATACAGGGAAAAGCAAAACGAAAACCTTGTGTGTTTTTTGTGGAGTACAGAGCTCTACTTCATATGGGGTAACTAGAAGTTAATAACTTCTTGAATTTAAATTGTCCATTTTGTGGTGCTTGCAATGCTTATATCTCTAACTACTCTCAATATATATCTCCATTCTCCCTAATTATACCAGGATTTATGAAATATATACTATGTATATTCAGTTTAGGTTAGCTGTGTTAGTCCAGTGGTGTAGGTGTAGAGGTCAAATAAATGAGTATTGCAGTATGTAATAATAATATCTTTTTGCTGGACTCCATATATATATATATATATATATATATATATATAATATACAGTAATGTGCAAAAGTTTTAGGCAGGTGTGAAAAAATGCTATAAAGTAAGAATGCATTCAAAAATAGACATGTTAATAACTTATAGTTATCAATTATCAAAATGCATAGTAAGTGAACAGAAGAAAAATCTAAATCAAATCAATATTTGGTGTGACCACTAGTGATGATCGAGCACCCCGATGCTCGGGTGTTCGGGTGCTCTGGCCGAGCGCCCCCGGAGGCTCGAGTGCTCGGCCGAGCACCCGAGCCCCATTGAAGTCAATGGGAGGACTCGAGCATTACACCAGGCACCCCCTGCTCTGATGAGGGGAGGGTGCCTGGTTCATAGGAAAAGGTCAGAAAATGATGGAAACACCACAGAAATGGTTCAGGGACAGCATAGGGAGGATGTCTGGATGCATCTTGGACTCCAACGTCGCTGCTGGGAATGATGTTTCGCCCGTAGTACGCCATTTTTACAGACTGACCGTAAAACACACAAAAAGGAAGATAAAAATGATTTTAGGCCACGTCCACTTCCCCGTCCCTTTTTACCCGCCTTCTTCATATTAAACGGAATATATGCCGGTAATCTGCGGCTAGGCACATGAAACAGAATGTGACGCTAATCTGCGGCTAGGCACACTAAACAATATGTGACGCTAATCTGCGGCTAGGCACACTAAACAATATGTGACGCTAATCTGCGGCTAGGCACACTAAACAATATGTGACGTTAATCTGCGGCTAGGCACACTAAACAATATGCGACGCTAATCTGCGGCTAGGCACACTAAACAATATGTGATGTTAATCTGCGGCTAGGCACACTAAACAATATGTGACGCTAATCTGCAGCTAGGCACACGAAACAGAATGTGACGCTAATCTGCGGCTAGGCACAGTGAACGGAATATGTGACGTTAATTTGTGAATTTGCACACTAAACAGAATGTGACAATAATCTATGGCTAGGCACACGTTTAAAATGGCCCTTTTTGTCGCTGCGTTGTTAAATCATTGGCCCTGTGCACCTAGTACAATGTCACCTTAGAACATGTCCCCCCCCCACAAAAAAATGAAATTCTGCCACCCCCAAAAAAAATTAAATGCTGCCCCCACACACAACAGTCCTAAAAAGGACTTTTGGGTCTTGAAAGAGTTTCAACAATTTTATTCTCCCTACACTGACTTCCTGTGCATCTAGTATTATATGTCACCTTAAAAATATCCCCCCCACAAAAAAAAGGAAATTGTGCCCCCCCAAACAAAATATAAATGCTGCCCCCACACACAACAGTCCTAAAAAGGACTTTTGGGTCTTGAAAGAGTTTCAACAATATTATTCTCCCTACACTGACTTTCCCTGCCTATGCTCATCTCTCCCTGGCTAAGAATGAGCCGAACTCGCGCTTCGGGTGCTATACAGCACCCGATCACGGGTTCTGGCCAGCCAATCAGTGTAATGCCAGCAGCCAACATGGCTGCTGGCATTACACTGATGTCAGAGCCTCCCCGCACGTTTATTGGCTGCGCAGCAGCCGCGAAACGTGCGGGGAGGAGACCCGAACATGGCGGGCGAGCACATGCGGTACTCGTACGAGTACCGCCATGTGCCGAGCAGAGCAATGCTCGAGCCGAACCGAGCTTCGGCCGAGCATGCTCGCTCATCACTAGTGACCACGCTTTGCTTCAAAAGGGGTTTCCAGATGTGCTGTCCAAGCTCTTTTGAAGAAGCACAAAGAAACGGGCAACGCTGAGGACCGTAAATGCAATGGTAGGCCAAGGAAACTTAGTGCAGCAGATGAAAGACATACCATGCTTACAAGTGGCTCAACTATGCACAAAAACACAGGAACTGGGGTGCAGAAAAATGGCAGCAGGTGCTCTGGACTGATGAGTCAAAATTTGAAATATATGGCTGTAGCAGAAGGAAGTTTGTCTGCTGAAGGGCTGGAGAGCGATACAAGAATGAGTGTCTGCAGGCAACAGTGAAGCATGGTGGAGGTGCCTTGCAAGTTTGGGGCTGCATACCATTAGGGAGGCATTTGATTGGCTCCAAATTTATTCTGCAGCATGACAATGACCTCAAACATAAAGCCAAAGTCATTAAGATCTATCTTCAGCATAAATAAGAACAAGGAGTCCTGGAAGTGATGGTATGGCCCCCACAGAGCCCTGATCTCAAAATAATTGAGTCTGGGATTACAAGAAGACACAAAAGCAACGGAGACTGCCTAAATCCACAGAGGAACTGTGGTTAGTTCTCTGTCGAGTTCCTTAACAAACTCTCTGCTAGTGTACCTAGAAAAATGTATGCTGTTTTGAAGCAAAGGGTGGTCACACCAAATATTGATTTGATTTAGATTTTTCTTCTGTTCACTCACTATGCATTTTGTTAATTGATAAAAATAAACTATTAATATGTCTATTTTTGAAAGCATTCTTACTTTACAGCATTTTTCCACACCTGCCTAAATGTTTGCACAGTACTCTCTCTCTCTCTCTCTCTCTCTCTCTCTCTCTCTCTCTCTCTCTCTCTCTCTCTCTCTCTATATATATATATATATATATATATATATATATATATGACATGGCTTAAAATGTGAAGTCCTTTGCTACTAGCCACAAACATTGCATGTGCATGTGTGTGACTGACCCTCCATGTTCATATGGGATCCACCAGTCTGAAGCTGGTGGATGGAATTAGCTGATCTATATGACACCCATCCAATGAAGAATGGGAGAGGGCCAGATATGAATATGACTTTAATGTCAAATGGCAAATTTACCAGGAGATCTTCCATTTAGCTGGGTCTGCAAAAAACATGTCTACACTGCCCAGCAAATCCAAAAAACCACCAACGCTCAACACAGGACGAACAAAATGCAGTCATTCATGATGCCATAGGCATCTGCTGAAGACCAACTCAAAAATCAAACACACAAATTCCCTGACGCAGCCCATTAAATGTGCCCCAAGACCCCCACTGCACAGGCATACCTGACATGAACCCTTCCAGCCTACACACTACTCGGATGTCCAGTGCATCGGACACAGATGGATTCACATTTTCTGGGTCCTCCACTCCAAATCCCTGGTTCCTGACATGTATACATAAACCCACAATTTGCAGGATTGAATGCACCCCATGAACCAATATGTAACCTGGTGGATACCTATCCACCCACAAATATGTGCAATGTCAAGTCCACCCCATGAAAGCCATGGAACAACAGCAAGTGGACCGACATCCTGGTGGAAGAAGAATGCCAACTGTGACATGTTTCTGAATGAGCCCCCTCCTCTCATTGGTCCCCTCAGTCTGCACAAGCTTACCTCTCTGTATCTGGTTCGCCCATATCATGAATCTCCCAGTGATATCCTGTCTTGCTGATAGTTGTTGCTTCGTTGTTTTGACCCAGCTTGCGACAAGTTTGTGAGAGTATTCCACATGATATGAACTTGGATTTTTTTGACCCTCTCAGCAATCAGGATGCAAAGCACCCAGTATAAAATTAGCATAATCTCTTAGGACTCTGTTCCCGATGACTGCCACAGGGACCATGAACTCCATGTTTCACCTTTTTTACCTGTGAAGGTATGCATAGGTACTCCATATGAGTGCCATGGAAACCCTGGATCCTGAAGAGGCATATGTACACCTTCCTGCAGGTGCTGTCTTTACACTGCCCAGCAGCCCATATCAACACGCAGGTGCAGACAAACACACACCTGCTTCACCTGTTCCAGCCAGACCTGCAAAGATCCCATGATCTTAGATGCCCATTCAACAAGACAGACCTGTTGCCAAGTGCAGGGGGGTATCACGGTGCCCATGATTTTGTGTGCCTGTTGTGTTACCTGTCTTGTCCCCACTGATGGATGAGCAGCGGCATGGCTGGTCACTGCCTGACTGCTGGCCTCTCTGTTGCTGGCTCGTGTCACTGACGTCACGCTTGTTATTTTGTACCTTCGCCACAAATTGGCCAATTGATGTCCCGCCTTGTCCGTTGGCCCTATATGCAGCCTGGAGACTAAGCTTCAGTGCCCTTTCATGGTGTACCAGTGTTTTAGCTTATAGAATTCCGCTCCATGTATGAACCTTGGCCTTGTCTGACTACCCAATCCGTGCATGAACCTTGGCCTTGTCTGACTACTCAATCTGTGCTTGAACCTTGGCTTTGTCTGCCTACCCGCTCCATGTATGAACCTTAGCCTGGTCTGACTATCCACTCCGTGTATGTACCTTGGTCTGTCTGACTACCCGATCTGTCTATGACCTTGGCCTTGTCTGACTCCGCTTGTGTATGTGCCTTGGGCCTGTCTGACTCACTCTCCGTGCAAGTATTAGGGCCTGGTCTCCTCCTCTCTGTGTGGCCTTGGGTTAGTGTGCTATCTTCTAAGCCTTGCCAGCGCTCTAGGTTTCTACAGAGAACCAGGATTCACTGGGAAAGGATCACACTCTTTTGACATAGTGAAGGAGGAGCTGCTATAGGTTCATGTTCTGCAGCATTTTTGATCTCTATGAGGTCATGAGAGATGACTATGAGCCTATAGTCTCCACCAACTGTGAGCTGCCTGGCATGGAGAAGCTGCTATGTACCATCCATCTCATGTCATTTCGATCATTCCAATCTACAAAGGTATACTTATCCAGAATGTCTCCCTAGGTCATTTGATGAAGGTGCCTGTGTTGGTGGAATGTGGGGAAAGAATCAGTTGAACAGGGAATGTTTTTTTGGGGGGTTGTTTACTGGGATTGGGAGGCAGTTAATACAAAATAAACCCTAAAAAACACATAAGATGTTATAAAACGGGTCTGAGGAGGGTTCTTGTGTTGGTGGGTGGAGTCTGGTGGGGTTCTTGACTGGTATTGGGGGGGGGGGGCAGTTAATAAAAACAAAATTGTATGTGATAGAGATAGGAACCCTCTGACATAAGGTGTCACTGGGGTGGACTGATACTTGACTTGATAGAGTATTTTGTAGAGGATGATTTGTTAGATATGTTGTTAGAAGCCCAAGCCCTGAAGAAACATTGATTTGTAGGACTTAAGCTTGTTTGGCACATGCACTAAGGAAACATTGATTTGTAGGACGTAAGCTTTTTACAAACACCCAAAAATGCTTTATTTTTTTGTAGGACTATGGTTTTCTTTTTTTTCCGTTTTTTTAAAGCACAAGCCCTGAGACAAAAAATGCCATACTGAATTACTGTTACTACTACTAAAACCAACCATATCAAGATCAGCCTCTGAGTCTTCCTCCTCACAGTCACTAGTAATATGATGATTACCCCCTCCTTCATTATTAACACTAAGAAGCTGCTGGGCCCTCTTAGTAGTAGCACTAGCACTGATGGGACTGCTTGGGGATGTCAAGTGTGGCTTAGGGTCCCCTGCTGTCACACTTGGCATCATTTTCTCCTTTCACCTTCCTGAGTATTACAAGACACACTGGCAGCAGGATCAGCACTGGTAGCAGGCACAGCAGGTTTGACAGCAGGCACAGTACTAGTGGCAGCAGACACAGCACTGGTTGCAGCAGGGGCAGCACATCTGACAGCAGGCACAGTACTGGTGGCAGCAGGTTCAGCAATGGCAGCAGGCACAGCACTGGCAGCAGGCACAGTACTGGTGGCAGCACGGGCAGCACATCTGACAGCAGGCACAGCACTAATGGCGGCAAGGGCAGCACATCTGACAGTGGGCACAGCGATGGTGGTAGCAGGGGTAGCTCCCTTTTCTTCCTTCCTTGACATTCATTTCCCCAAGATCCCTAGGGTTGATTTAGGGGTACTGGCCAGCATTGGTTCTGTATTGCTCACTTCCTCCTCCTCCTCAGATTCGGTGGACACATAAGCTTCCCTCTAGTTCCTTGTTTTATTATTTTTCAGTTTTCAAAAAAGATCACAGCAGAACACAGCACGTGTACCTTGGTTTGTAGCTGCTTGTATTGTGTGTCACTTTGGCGAATACGTCACGTTTTTATAGCGAATAGGCAAAAAACACATAAATCAATGGGTGTAAACTTTATGGCCATTGAAAAAATGGCGAAGAACTTGGGCCAATGGGCAAAAAATGCAAAGATTTTAATCACTGTTTTAAAAGCTAAATTTCCCCCAAAAAAGCAGACAATAATGTGGTTTTCGCTGATTTTTTCGCAGGAACACGGCGAGACCTTTCACCCACCTCTAATGCTAGATATGGCTTCAAATTATGGCTCCTCACATCTATGCCCAACTTTTTATACCTGCACAGTATGGCTAATACAAGGCTCACATCAGGCCCTGTAATGGAGGTCCCTGTACCACAGCAACTTGAGGAGATTAGTGGAGATGCTGAGATATTGGACAGAGTCATCAAGGGCTTCGGCACCTGTAAGTATGATTGGTGAAGAAACCAGTAAAAAACATCAAACAAACCACACACAGTGCAAAATGTTTCCCCACAGAAAAAAGCCCCCTCCTTGACCCCTTGGACCAGGATACTGGACCACATTGGGAACAGCCCCCAGCATTACCACTCAACATGCTTAATGCAATAACCCTAATACCCAGCCCTCAGTGAACTGGACGAATGCAGAGGCCCTCACACATTTGTGACCAGGTGATACTGTTATCCAAACATACAGATGCCATTGATGTTGGCAGTGTTTACACATTACCATGTAACATATCTTCTTAATGTTGATTCACACAGCAGCTGGATACTACAACCCCCATCTTAGGTCAGCAGCTCTGGGACCAGGGATTGACCAGACCTGCATCATACACTGAACAACACTTGGTTGGAAACACCTGTGACAATGGTACTGACATATGTTGTGTTCGTGTGCCCATACAGATATATGTGGCATGATGGCTCCTTCCACCTTCAAGGTCATAACAGCAGAGATTCCCCATGGGACCCAATCACATCCCACCCTCTCAAATTTATGCAGGAACCCATTCACCACTATGAAATATTCTTCACACGTGCAAAATGTTTTGATGTGTTGTTGGTGACTAACATAACGTGTGATGTCTGAAATAGTGTCCATCAGGATATACATCAACTTCACCACATATGCAACGATGTGTTACCTACGTGCCTCAGGTACTCAACATGTGGGATGTTAGACTGATCCCACACAAAAATCATTGTGATGTTTGTGAGAATCTACTATATCACAGGTTTTGTAAGAAACATGTGGTGCATAGGAACTCTGTTCAAAAGACCCCCTTTGGTACATTGGTGTGTATCCAGAATTGCCACCCCCTTCACCAGTGGATGACAGACATATGTATGTGCCAACTAAGAGAGGGCAATTATGGGATGAGCCAAGAGTTTCACTGGGAGATATGAGTAGCACTATATTTTCCATTGTTTACATTGTTGATTTCAACCCCTTGAGTGCCACAGAAATGTGTTGGAGACCCCCTAGCATTCCAGGGGTTGGGATACTCATTGCAAGCAATGTAGAATAACAGTGTTCCTCACAAGTGTTGCAAAATACTTGCTCAATGTGTCTTGTTTTGTCATCTTTCCCCACTGACCCCAACTGAGAAAGCAATAATAACACCACTCGATGTCCAGATTTCCACATATATCCCCTGTTGCTGAATTTAATGTGAACTAACAACAGTGCAGTTGGTTGTAGCATGCCCTACAAAGTGATCTCCACATACTCAAGGATTGCAGACCCCATGCCTCTAATGGGGCGGCAATATATCTCCATGTGAATTTAATGTTTTGGAGGAGTCTACTGACCTCCTTTAAGAGCATTGTTCGAAAATGGAAAATATCAGTTAATGCTGACATCATATCTCCTCTAAACTTCTGTCCAAACCCAATCCAAGTGACTTCTCTGTCACCCCTACAACTCACACACATGGCTGACAAGGAAATGTTAGACTCAAATCCTGAGCATGTTACAAATCCAGCTAAGACCTGAACACATGTTGTCAGGATTCCATCCGAGCAGATGTGTGGCATTGTAATTGTCCCACTCAGGGTCTGGATTTCATTGTAGGTGTCAATTACATTACTGGTTATACTGAGGAATGCAACATACCCTTAAAGAGAAAACTCTGAGCTCTAACTAACTAGAATTGGTCATTGTCAGGTGCAGTGGAACCCAACCCATGGTTCTGATGAGAATGCCCTGCCCTGTTACCCACATGACACATTAATACCTTGTCTGGAGACCCACTATCCCTTTTATTGCTGTTATAGTCCTGCTCACATGGGATGTGATTAAATCACTGATTGCACATCACACAGTTCCAGTTGTTCCCATAGGAACTGTGTGGATTCAACCAGCGATGACAACATCAGCTGCGATGGAATTCAGACCCTGAGCGCCACGTTCACATGCAACCTGTTGATAGAAATGTGTGTTAGACTACAGTGACAGAAGGACAGATAGATTTTGGCCATATCAGCATTGTTTCCACATGTAACAATACATTGGCATGCAATGCACTGGACACTACTATAGCAAGCAATGCTTTGAAAAAATTGACAAGGAACAAGCACAGATACTGTTGATTATGTGTAGTTTTATTAGCGGCAAGCACATAACACTCACATGTTCCCATTTCTTTTTCTTTTCAGGGGGGACAGATGTGGCTATACACAGTAAATTACTCCACTTTATAGAAGGGTTTGTGATGGGGTGATTGCAACAGTGGAGCATTTTGCTGATCTCTCAGTGTACTGTTCAGTTCTCTTCGCAAGGAGCCATTGCAATCTGTTATGCTCCTGGAACTTCTCATGCATTTGGCCCATCATCTCCACCATTGCATTTCCAGTCTTCTGGACCCTGGTATTCATATATATGTGTTGTGTTGCAATGTTAATGGGGATGGCAACAGATCCCTCCATGGCTCACAGATATCTCCCATAGAACCTTTGCCTGTGTTCCACTGTCACCATGGAATTTTTAGGAGTGTTTTTGCAGCTGCTAGTTGTGGCATCTCTGACATGTTGATAGTGTGTCTCCAAGTCAGACCCGTGGTTGGGCTTCAGATGGGATCTAATTGAGGATGTGCCTAGGAGTGAGCCTGCTTTCCCCCTGCTCACATGCTTTTTACACAGACAACAGAGAGCAACATGCTTAGCTTTTGGATTGTGAGTGAAGTATCTCCATACTGTAGACTTCATAGACTGTGTGGCGTACCCGAGGGGCTCCTATTACTACTGTGGCTAGATGTTTCTGCAGTTGTACTGTTAGGTATACTACACTTCCAAAGCAGCAGTGGCACTTATCATAGCTATTGTGTGGATGCTGATAACCTGTGTTGTTACTGGTTACTCAACATTAGTAGAGTGTGACTGAGTGGGACTTGCAAGCGGTGATTGATGCTGATGACTGACAGGATGGCAGTGTATTTTTTTCATCTTTGATTGTACTGGATCAGACTTTCTAATAGCTTTTTCAAACAGTTTATAGACAGGTGCAGTGCTCCTTTTTAGTGATGGAAGAGTAAGCCTTTGCCTTTCAGCTAGCATTCTGGCGATGTCATCATCTATATTCTAGACCTACATTATCATCATCAGTAATTAGGTAATCGTCAGAATCATCCACTTCTTCTTCCACATTACCTTTATATAACTCTGGGCATTTACTGGTCTCAAACAATGTTTTATTACTTTTCCCCTTTAAGAGTTTTTCACAAAGTTTGCTACTACTTTCAGGACAGGTTTTTTTGTGTCTGTCTCACTGTCAAATGCAGCAGTTAGTTGATCTTCTATACCTTCTTGCATTATGCCATCAACCCTGGAATTAAACTCATTCAGTGTTTTTAGATGGTTTATTAATAGTACAAGTGGTGGTAGCACTTTTGGTGGGACTTTGACAAACTGCATCCTCCTCGGGAGGAGTGGGATCATCACTGCACAAGCTGCAGCAACCAGAGTCAGTTTTTGGACTACCATTTTATTCACATGTCCTTGCACTTCTCCTAATCCTTTCACCCTACCCTTTGTGCATTTGCTGGACACTTCTCAATTACTGTGTTTTTTTTTACTGTAAATTACACAATAGAACTGATTGTGTGTGATGTCTTGCTTTGAGCCTCTACAAAATACTGAATCTCATCTAGTATCACTGTGCCTCAGTCACAGCTTTTGTCAAGGTCTCTATCTCTGTCACCTATAAATTTATTAATTTATTTATATCTAATTAACTGCCTCCCTATCACTTCCAACAAGAAAACAAACAAAAAAACACACTCTCTGTTCAAATGCTTCTTTCCCTAGATTCCCAGTGCATAGCTTAGATGAGGAAGAAACTTGGATCACCTCTGCCTGTGTCTTCCCAGTCAGTTACACAGAATGTTGGGGTATTTGGGGCAATTCTCCTTTGTTCCCTTTCACACCCCTAGACTCCTCTGAAACAGTGATAGCAGCCAGACCAGGAAGGAACTTGGATCACAGCTACCTCTGTCTACTCGGTAACACAAAATGTTGTGGTATTTGGAGTAAACATCCTCTACTCCCTTCTCACACCCTAGAACCACACCAGGAAGGAAGGGCTTAGTAGTTGCGTTCAGGCCCCTGACATTAAAGGAAACTATTTTTATGTTTAGTGTGTGATAAATATTTGTAAATAGATATCAGTCTTTACCCAAATACATTGAACTTCAATTGTAACCTATTTGTAGCAAGGCAGAAATAGAGAAGAAAAGGAGGAAGAATAGAGAACATTGTAGAAAATATAATGAATAGTAAAATAGTAAGGGCTAAACAGTTTATAGTTTTAGAGTAAGTATATGGACATAGTTTGCCATTGAATGTTGATTTATAGAAGCCAAATACAGGAAGAGTGTATATATGGCTTTCTGGTGGCATGGTAGTATGCAAGTATACCTAATGCAGTGTTTCTCAACCAGGGTGCCGTGGCACTTTGGTGTGCCACGGACATCCACTTAGGGTGCCCCATTTTATCTATAAGGCTTTGACAAAAATGTGATTGTAGACTTCCAGCTGTATATTTAAAGAGATTACTATGCACAATATGTTTATTTTAGTGGTGAGGTCCAACAATAACTCTATATTTATGTATTTCTAACCTTCATTACACCCTTGACAAATAATATAAAATGATAGGGGTGCCCCGAAAATGCCAGACTGCGTGTTAGGTGTGTCTTGAGCCAAAAAAGCTTGAGAACCACTGACCTAATGTAAGGACTAAGGCCTCGATCCAGATGTTGGAGACAGCTGTTTTTTCTGCCGAAGGCATTTTTTCACAGCACAGTAAGCTATTCAAATGTCTGTGCTGTGAAAACATACCGGCAAAAAAAAAAAAAGCCATCGTGTGATAAAGTTATGAGGTGTTTTCATCCATTTAAAAGAATGAAAACACCATATATAGTAATTCAAATGTCTGAGTTAGCCAAGAACAGGCGATAAGGGACTCAAGTTATTGCAAGAAAGTTAACAACTATTTTTTTTAACTTGAGTCCCTTATCGCCTGTTTAAACAGCAGACACAGACACTTGAAGTTAAAAAACCGTAAGTCCTCAGTGGATGTATTGATATGGGGCTCTAAGAACTACAGAATATGACTGGGGAAGTGCATTCTGGTGGAAAAACTTCACCATCATTAGAACCATAATGCCATCAAGCCACATATGTCAGCTCCATAGCATGTGCAGGCAAATGGTGGACATTGCCTTAAACAAGGCATGAATGAAAGCCCATAGAATGCTCCATTATCTTTTCATTTGTACAAGCAAGATTATTGAATCTTATAATATGTGCTCAATAAATTGATGCTAGGCACATGTAGGGTCAAAAATGATACTCCAGAGCCTAATTTAGACAAGAATCACCATGTTACATTTGCTCAAAGCACCTCTAAAATGTTGGCTTACTTTTTTTCTCTTTCAGCATAATCATTAACAAGCTGTCTCTGCCTCATACTTCAGTCTTACACATTCATGCACTTTCATATACTCATCCTAAAAAATACCAAGATCCTTATTATAGTAGTGACACTGAGCCTTGTCATCATAACTGCTGAGCTAAACAATGTGTGTGAGAGACCTGGAATATGTTTAACATGATAAGTACGTATAATAATATCAAAGTATTTTACCAGGAAGGATACATTGAGATTATCTCTCGTTTTCAAGTACGCCTTGGGGTATATATGTTATTATCACCCAATTTAATGGCACTCATTGTATCTAACTCATAAGGATGAAAGGCTGAGTTGACCCTGCTGGTCATCCCTAAGGTTTAAATCGATTTTATGGCTGGTGAGTTAACCAACAGAGGTATCTCACTACTAATAACAGTTGCAGTAAATTAGCTGCCTTTAGACAAAATGGGAGTTTATTTTTAGTTTTTACATTAAACAAAAAAGTTAAAAATAAGTTATCTATTGGATGCTAGATGTTCTCTGTGTATCATGCTGACATTAAGAACAGGTCAATTCAAGAAACACCACATTGTTCATACTAAAAAAAAAATAATAATTTACCCATATGATGCTAGTTACCACCAATACATTGTTTTACATCCTTAGCATCTGTTGGGTTAACACTAAATTGCTTTTCAGTTTATAAAATATGGGCATTGCTTGAACAAATGTTATATGTATTTTAAAGAGAAACTTTATAGGAGGATAAAACTGTCAGCTATAAAAAGGACATTTGTCTAGGTATATCTTTCTGTTAAAAAAAATGAAGTATCACTTGTTCCTCGGAAAGAGTTCCTCTGTAACATAAATTGATTCGGTGTAGTTCCTTTGTAACAAATAAAATGCAATGCACAGAATCACTTATTGCTTGGGCATAGCTCCCTTGTAACAAATAAAGAAATGCATTGCATAGAGCCACTAACTGATAGGGTATAGTTCCCCTGTAACAAATAAATTAAATGCATTGAGAAAACCACTGATTACTTGGACATAGTTCCGTGATAACAAATAAATAAATCTATTGTATAGAGCAACTAACTGTTAGGGTATAGTTCCGTTGTAGCAATAAAAGAAATGCATTGCACAGAACCCCTAATTACTTGGGCATAGTTCCCTGGTAAAAAAATAAAATAAATTAATTGTTAAGAGCAACTAACTGATAGAGTGTAGTTCCCCTGTAGCAAATAAATGAAATGCATTGCACAGAACCCCTGATTACTTGTGCATAGTTCCCTGATAACAAATAAAAGAAATGCATTGTATAGAGTGACTAACTGATAGGGTATAGTTCCCCTGTAGCAAACAAAAGAAATACATTGCACAGAACCCCTAATTACTTGGGCATAGTTCCCCGGAAACAAATAAAAGAAATGCATTGTACAGCTCAATCTCTTCCTTAAATTTAATTTATCTAATTCTGGCTCTCACTAAAGTAGTTCTTCACTGGTGAGGTAAGTGCCTGGCACAAACCTCATTTCAGAACACTCATTTATCAGTAGGTAAGACTTGTTTACCAAGAGAAGAAAACTGACATAACTTACTGAAGATTATTCCTAACATGCCAGGCCTTGCCTGCCTGTTCCTGGGTGTATATTCATATTCCAAATAAATTTACTTTAAAACAAACTGTGGGATTTCTGCAGAACAGAAACCGGAGTAAATCAGGAACAAATCAACTGCTCCATAGAAAAAGAAATAAAAATCCCCAGACTTCCTTGACCTTAAACGTGGCCATAAACTCCTTGAATGGTGGAGCAGCCTCCAAATCATTCTTTCATAATGTGTTGGATGTACTTGGTTTGATCAAGAATGACTCCTCTTAAATTGTGAATACAGGGTCCATTGCATCAGATTTATACATTTACCGTATAAGCATCCAGGAGTAGGACAAAATAATTTGTATGTATCACAACAATGTAGTCAAACTGGTAAAAAACAATTGTACCAAAAGTAACAAATAAAAAAATGATAGTAATAGTCATTTTTCTTTGATACAAAAACATATAAAATTAACCCTTTGAGAGCCAGGGAGGTATCCAACACATAGCAACTCATCAACTCCTGGTGAAAACTGTCTAAAATTCCTGGATAATGCGTGTCCTCTATGTTAATCCTTTGAGTGCCAGAGGGGTATGGAACACCTTGCAAAGCAAGGCGTTAAGTACCCCTCTGGCACTCAAAGGGTTAAGTCTTTATACCAAATCTGTCCAGTGCCATTCTGCTTTTCTATATTTAAATGTTAATTTGTTTGAGCAGTAGGGATGGGTAAACATATATTTTCTCCAGATTTCTTCCATCTGTGAATCCACCTCACATTGCCATGGCTTGATGTTTCATAAACTACCTTCTTGCTTGAATTCAGGAGGTATAACAGGCTGCTTTCTGCTGTTTTTCCTTATTCAGCAAATATTTTACCCTATCCCTACTTGAACAGCCAGTACTCCACATTGTGCCTGTAACCAATGTGTAAACAGAATAAATATGGAGCCTGCAGGGGGATTTATAACCTCTCCTAAAGACCCTACTTACAAATAAAAAGCTGTGATTGGTTGAGCTTAAAAACTGAGCCAATCTGAGATTAGGGCCTTCTGCACACATTCTCAGAAGGTCCAGATTGTGCTTGCCTAAACCATATACCTCATAATTCTCACTGATATCAATAATATAATTACATTTTTTTTTCTCATCGGTTGTATTTCATTTGCTACTCTAAGACTTTTTAAAATCCAAAATTCCTGAATATATATAAGCTTCAGATATGGATGCTCCACAAACTGTACTGATGTGCCACTGGTTCACTCTTTAATATACACTGTTAAAAATACCCCCAACGCCCTGGCCAGCTGATGATACCAGCTCTAGGTAAAATGAAAGTATGAACAAGTTAGCTGCTTCTATGTTATATTTGCAAACTGTCTAAAAACAATGTCAAACAATAGTCAGGACATTTCACGTTCTAACTCAATATTAAATTAGGTACTTTATGACATTTAAATAATTGTGAATTGGTATTCATTTCTATTTGTCCTTTTTGGTGCAATTGGTTTGCCATAACACTGCTCCACTTTTGACTTTATTCATACTGCCCAAAGATTTCAATGATTTCTAATTGCCTGGGAGTTGTCTTAACCTTTTAATTAATCTCCTGCTCCACCTCCACCCCTGGCACTGAAGTATGAAATTATAATGTATAAAATGAAATAAGAATTAGACAAGAGCACAGTGGTAGCAGTTACAAAGAAAAGAACATTTGAGAGAGAGCTTCATATAGAGTCTGTTTAAAGGAGCAGTAAACTTTTTATAAACTGGATATTTTACATGGTCCTTTCACTTACTATAGACATTTGTAGTTTATTACTGAATTTATATTTGACCACATTTCAATTCTGCCATTCAGGGACACTGGAGAGGAGAGTACACCACGGAGTTCTAAGTACTGGAGGGAGAACTGCACATCAACTGCTTAGACAGAAAGTGGTGCCTCTGGTGGGCTACAATATATGTACCTCAAGCCCAAAGTCATAGGCTAGCATTACATTACAACAACATTGCACTGCAGCTCCCGACTGATGTCAGGATCAAGGCCCAGTTGTTCACTAGTGTTTAGAGCTCTGTCTGAAAGCCATTTTCTTGAAGTCCCGCAGAGACATCACTTCCTTTCACAGTAGACAATGGGCAGTTCTCCTTCTAGTGTTTAGAGCTCTGTGCTCTGGAATCTTCATTCCAGGACTTTGTATTGTCCCAGAACGGGGGCTGCCCGGGACATGGGACAGACATTGAAAATCTGGGACTGTCCCGGGCAATCTGGGACACATGGTCATTCTACTGAACCATAGAATACATTATTAAAAAAAAAATAAAAATAAATCCCATTCAGGCACTAGTTGGTGCTGTTGCTAAGAGTTTGATTTAAGAAACTCCACTTTAAATGGTAACTATTGAAAAACATTCCTACCTCGTTTTACTGTGCATGAAAAGCCATACTATATATTTTATCACAAGAAATTATTACTGGTCCTTTAAAGAGATTCGGGGCTCACTGCGTAATGTCTGTTTTTCTAGTACAAAGCTCCCAGTAGTCACATGAACCATAGTGGAAGCCTGTAGTTGAGCCCACAGACCTAAGGGCCACAGAAAACGCAGACTTCACTGTATGCTAGCTGCTTCTGCCTTCATGGCAGGAAAGGAACTGTTGACAGTGCGTCCTGTCAGCAGTACACTCTACACCTTGTAAGAGTCATTCCTCCTCATTCAATACATTATCTCAGCAAAATCCAGAGGATCTCAGATACTGCCATACATTTACTGATCTATTGGCATGAGAAACATCAAGAAAGACCAATGAAATATTGGACACAAGAGGGGATTTTTCAGTTGAAATCCATGTGCTAGAAGTTCAAATACTTAAAGGGATAGCACTGTTTCATAAAAAAAGCAGCTCTAATTAATCATCATAGTATCTGGCCCTTGGAGAGTGTTATTTCAATTCTGTCAGAGTTGTAGTTCAAGAGTAATTGAATGATAAAGTATCCCCCTCCTGCCCCTTTTACTGATGTAACACTTCTCAGCTCAGAGCAGCAGGGAGTGTCCAGGTAGAATGCAGAGGGACAACCTTCAATTAAGATAAGGGAAAAAGCTGAAAAACCTGTCAAGGGGGGGCAAGAATTTCATTGTTCTCACAGTAGACTAGTAACCCTTGATGTGAGCTGTGTGGTCTATGGACTGGATTCCACATCTGAAAAGTGAGGGTTTACACTAGGTAAAAGGGACGGGAGGGGGGGAAATTTATCGTTCAATTACACTTGAACTACAACGCTCACTGTATTGAAATAACACTCTCTATGGTTCAAATACTATGAAGATTAATTGGAGCTGCTGTTTTTGTGAAACATTACTATCACTTTTATCGTTAAGGGAATAGTAACAATCATTAAGAAAAGTATGCAGCAAACCAACTGCACTATGGATCAAACCACTCACACTTTATGGTACAAATACAAATTACCAACATCCCCATTGTCTTAAATGGGGTGATTAACCTCTTGAATGCTAAAGAGAGGAGACCTTCCTAGCAGTAAAATTGCTAAAAGTCCAATTTAATTCAATGGAAATGTGTTCCCTATGGTGCAGTTGGTTTCCTTCTGAATTGTCCCACTTTTGTATTTGTGCATATAGAGCACTGTGTTTTGTAGGTTACAAAGGTACTATCTCTACTGGGAGGTGCCTCATTCAAACCTTATTAAAAAACAACATTATTTTTGTTATATGGTAATTTCACTGGATAAATGGCACGGTTGTTTATTGCTGTCTTTGACTGTCTATTGAAAGAACTGGTCAGTGGCCAAAGCTCTCCAAAGACTGTATAGATATTCTTACCTTTTATCAGATACTAGTTGAAAAACCCATTTACACGGGCCACAGTGCCACCCAGCAACTGGCCGGATCCTGTCTTGTCAGTGGCCGCGCTGCATTTATGCGCAGTACTGACTAGCTGAACGCACCGAGATTAATACTGAGCGGGGCGCTCCGAATTCAGACCATAGTCCTCTCTGCACACCTTCCTGGGACCAAGCGGTTCCAGGCAGGTGCGCAGAGAGGACTCCGGTCTGAATTTGGAGTGCCCTGCTCCGTATCAGCCGTGGCACAGGCAGTCTCTACTGCCCATGACTGCAGCGTGCGCAGCCGTCTCTACTGCGCATGACGGCTTCTGACAAACATCCTTAGTTAATTATTATATAAGATTTCATTTCTTCTCTTCAATTCTCTCTCAGTGGAATGAGCACCCTCTACCTGTAGTCTAAAGAAGGAGTCTGAAATGCAGTTGTATCTGTAAAGCAGGGGGTCAGCAGCTCCTGTATCACTAACAGTGCATGCTTTCAATATATCTCTGCTGAGAAGTGGATTCTGGCTGAGTCACTTTATTCTATTAACCTGTAATCAAATAGGAATGTCCTGAAAACATGTGCTGATTGACATAATTGGAGACCAATGTTGTCTAACACTGCTGTAGAGGTTCAGAAGAGCACTGTATGCTCTCTATTCACTCGATTAACATAAAGAGCATGGGAACAAGAAGTAAGCCACACACACATACACAGCTCTTATGGTTCTTTGCATCTGAGTCATAGACTCTTTTTACAGATTAAAAGTTGAGGGCACTGATATTGCTGAAAGCAGAGGGAAGAAAATAACTGAAATAGCTGATTCAGAGGGATGTGTGTATAATTAAAGAAAAAGAAAGCTTTAGTATAAACTACAAATTTTAAAACACAAAACAGTCATCTGTACTGTTTCTTTAAGATATGGGCAACTAAATACCTACTGCAATTTATAATCTTCATTAATCTTTACATTAACATAATTACATTACATATACAAGATATTTCACTGACAGTTCGTCTTGGGTGTGTTCTGTGGCAATTTTATTACAAAGGTGGAGCCCAGGGCAGGGCCGGTCTTACAAATGGATAGACGTGCAGCAAGAACCTCTATTGTCTGAGACTTTTTTGTATTTCTTGCTTAACCTCTTCTCTGCTGCCAGAGGGGCCTGTAATTGTCTGTGCACACTTTTACAGAGCTATACATGTCCTGTCGACAACCAGCAGGCAGAGAGGGAATTGTCTCAGCTCATTACAAATCTTTTGGGTGTGGTTCTCTAAGCTTACTTTTTCCTTCTAATTTGCCACCAAAATATTTCACAACAATGGTTCCCAAACTATATAATCCTGCAGGAGACAATTAACCCTGTGAGGGACAGAGGGTGCCCAACAGATTTCACACTTCTCTGTAAGTCAAAGAGTTAAACATTACATGAATGCGTACTAATCAATTTCTATCTATCTATCTATCTATCTATCTATCTATCTATCTATCTATCTATCTATCTATCTATCTATCTATCCAATCATCCCAGACAGCAATTTACCATTGATGGAAATAATCATCAAGATTAAATAATGGAACACTGGTCAATTCACTTATAAAGGAAAACTAACCACTCCCACTTGTCATTTTCCTCAAGATATACTGGGGTGAATGTGGGAATCCACCCACCAGCGCAGGTCCACTGACACTGGCCTCTAAAGCCAGTGGCTGCATAATTTATGCACTATCTCTCATGTGCATACCTCCCAACATTTCAGTGGCTTAAGAAGGACACTTTTGTTTTAGGTGCTGTTGCTGGGAGCACAACTGTTGGGTGGGGTATTACAGATCATTTTTATATTATTCTGTGGCCTATGGCTTTATGTAACAGAATAAATTATTTAAAACTAGACCAAATTATTATATTTAAACAGACTCGTTTATAAACACGTATGCTGAAGTTTTAACAAACATTAATGTGAATTGGATTGCTGTGGAGCAGTTATGATACAATCATATATACACAACACATTCTGATCTCCTAAACAGAGGACATCAGGGCAGAAAAGAAGGACAGGGGGATCTGGGTCCAAAAGAGGGACTGTCCCTCCTAAATTAAGACACTTGGGAGGTATGCTATAGCACATACCGATACACAATCACATTAGGACTTTACTGACACCAAGCCCTGAACACCAGCCCTATGGCATTCACAGGAAACCAGTACACAGTCTACACCTTGTTTAACCCTTTGATTGCCAGAGGGGTGAGAAATCCATTGCTTTGCAATGCATATCACACCCCTCTGGCACTCAAAGGGTTAATACATTGCATTAAACAAGATGTAGCATAAAGAAATGCCCCAAAACTCCTACAGACTGTCCCACTGTCCTTCACTTGGTTTAATGTTAGCGTATAACGCTTAGTAAAATTGGCATTAGAAAGCTGTAGGGTCAAAAACATGATTCAAGTGCTTAATTTACAGTGGGACTGCCATTCACCCCTGTATCTTCAGTCAGTCCTGAATATCATGTGCATGGAGGAGGGCATGACAGTTGCTAACAGGACTGCAGGACCTCAGATTCGGCTCTCTACACATGGTAATCTTAACCCTTTAGAGACCAGAAAGATGTGATGGTCCTTAAGCCTTTGAATGCCAGAAAGATATGCAGAGCATTGCAAAGCAATTCATTGCATATGCCTCTGGCACTCAAAAGGTTAAAGGGTTAAGCAGGCTCATGGCAGGCTGTCTGCTTCAGATTGAAAAGAAAAAAACTGCCAGCAATTATCATGATAGTCTGTATCATTTTCCTTTTGGTCCAGTGATTGGTGACACATAGGGTTGCCACCTTTTCTTAAAAAAAATACCGGCCATGACATTCCCTCCATAGACTTAACATTGGACAGAAGCCAATTTTTTACCGGCCTGCTGGTAAAATACCGGCTGGGTGGCAACCCTACTGACACACCCTATAATAACTGTGCACCAGAAAAGCCAGTGATATTTCATGGCACATTCTCAGACTGGGCAGTCATAGCACCTTATTAATTTTAGTGACACACTTACCTGAGGAAACATTGATGAAATAATTTCAGTCCTACAGTCATTAAAATAGGGTTGTTAGGGCCAAACCAGCTGCATCTTAGGAAAAATAAAATAGTTACTTTAAATGGGGATTTTAACTCCTGCTAGAGAGGTTGCCAATGCATTGTTTTGAACACACAGGATATCTCTTTCTAGAAATTAAGAGGGTAAACATTTCCATTTAAACCAATGGTTCTTTTTTAAATGTTTATTTGTCCCCTGTGGTGAAGTTGGAATAATCCTGAATGGCTAATATTTTGCTTTCTGCATAAAGACCTTCATTCTCAGTACTACATTAACCCTTTGAGTGCCACAGAGGTGCACAGCACATACCCCTCTGTCACTCAAGGGTTAAATTATCTAAAAGGTTTGCTTTAAGGACTAACCAATCCAGTAAACATTTATCAGTAAAGTTCTAATGTGATTGTGTACCGGTATGTCCTATAGTATTTACTAAGCTAAAAAAAATTCAGCCCTGGAGCTTCTTCATGCACTGAAGTGACTTCACAGAATAATCTTATATACTATTACTAATGTGAATAATACAATCTACTCAAGTATTGGCACACAGAATAAAAAATGGAAGTCATAAATAAGGCAATACATTTTCTCTCAATCAGGGAGAACCATGTAAATCAATGGGAACTTTGGGAATTTGTGAACCACTGAACACCTTTCTACAATTCAGGGAATTACATTCACCATTTGAATCAACATGGATTTTTATTTGTGATGTAAATAGGGATGAGCCAACAGTATGCCTTTGAAACCAAATAATTCCCTTACTTTGGCAATAGAGCACCATAAGCATCCCCATGTCTTTATTGTTGATAGTGACCTATGTTATTCTAAATCATTATTCCTTTTGCTGTGTGTATTCTATCTATGAAGTAGTAGAGTTTCTGAGGTTTTTAGGAATCTCCATCTTACAGGATACCTGCTAAAGTACATTGTAAGGCCTGACATAGAGTCTATCAGATAGCTGAAGTAATTTAATGTTCTTGTAGAGAAGCCAGACTATGGGCTCGATGCAAATGTTGGCGTTGGCTGAAAAAACTGGCAACGGTGGTTTTGTACGTCAATGCAAATGTTCCCACTAGTAAGAAATAACGGCAGTTCTGAAACACACGTCACCCGTCTCCAAAACATCAAAATCTCGCCCATAGAGGACAATGTAGAAACAAAGCCAAAAGCCATTCAAATGTTGGAGTTAGGGCTAACGTGAGTTAAACTGCAACATATTCCTCCAGAAATCTAACAACCGTTATTTTGGGCGAACATCACACAATTCAGAGTAGAAAACTACCGTAGAGGAAAATAAAACAGAGAAGCAGGTCATCCAAGGACATAAGCCAAGCATACAGAGGTCAGATATTAACCCCTGCAGTGCCTAGCAAATGCAACAACAAGTCTTACAACAGTGGTTCACAACCCCTCCACCTAAGATACCCCTAACATGCAATCATGATGTTCCAGAGCACCCCTTGAGGGCACAAGGGAATTCCCAAATAAAAATAACATATGCCCAGCATCAGGTCCCACTGCGTCAATGGCAATGAGGAGAATATAGTGCATCAAATGTCCGATACACACACATCTCCCCAAAACATGTGTAAAATTAATATTACCAATCACTAATGCAGAACATAGCAACATGAGAAAAGTGACGCACCCTGAGCTGGCGCACATGGAGCACCAACATAACATGACACCCTGGTTGTGAACCACTGGCCTACACCATATAAACAAGTCACAGACAATAAGAATCCAGCAACCCCACAGGGACAAGGGGAACACAAAGCAGTACAACATAAGCCATCCCAACACACCTTTGAACAACAGAGGTTAACACACAACACGACATGCACACCTGTCACTCCAGCAACAAATCAAGCTTGTCTATATACCATCAGCAGTCCATGGAGAAAAAACACACACCTGACAGGTACATACCAATTACACATAATCATACCACTAACCACAGACACACCAGAAAACAATTACCTGGATAACACACACCATACCATTAGTCCATTATGACCACATGATACAGAAAAAAGGGAAGAAAGGAAGGGGTTAACCAACCAGAGGAGAACCACCAAGCGGTGCCCCCCCAAAAAAAAACCCCAAAAAACCTAATAACTGACTAACACTCCAGGAGTATACCAAACCAAACAAAAGCTTCATCAGAGAGTACAAAATTAATCAAGTGAATATATCAAATCAATTAAAAACTATCCAGCACTAGACTTGTGCACGGGCAAAATTTTCGGTAAAATTCGAATTCGGACGAATTTTTTTTTTCTAATTCGGATGATCCTAATTTCGGACTGGGCCTATTCGATTCGGACGAAATTCTGATCCATTCCGAATTATTCGGCCAAATTTAACATGGGTTAAATTATAGCAGTGCGCCTCCGTGCACGCTGCTATCATTCTTTGCAGACAGGGTGTGCATTTAGAAAAAGATCCATCCCAAAAACGGACATTGTCGTACATTGCCAGTCTGTGCATGTCACCTCTACTCCAGCATGGGATACCAGTCACAATGCAAACGTCGAACATCGAGAACCCATGCCTGTCATTCAATTTAGCATGTTCGAACATCGAAACCCCATGCCTGTCCTTCAATATAGCATATGTTCGAACATCGAAACCCCATGCCTGTCCTTCAATATAGCATATGCTCGAACATCGAAAACCCATGCCTGTCACATCCTACTCAACATAAGTGGTCGACTCGAACATGGACAAACTACATGTCACATTCTATGTTAGTACATGGGTAAAGATTAAGGTTTCATTTTCTGGTACCAGCTCCTACCCTACTGTCCCTCTTTAGTACCCAAATTCCTCTCTCTCGTTTTCCTATCCTGATTTCCCCTCATATCAGATAACTCTATGTGTATATACATTGTAGATTTTCATACTACATCAAGAATAAACATCAGTGATTGTAATGTGATAGATGTAATGTGTTAAAAAGAAAAATTGAAACATTCTGTTGTGAACAAACTGCAACACAGGAAAGAAATAAAAAAAAATGCTTGACATCTATTCTGAAGAGGGGTCCACAGCATTGTCTTAGTATAGCAACATCACCGTTTTCTGTGAGTGTGCAATACAGGGCTCTACGGTAATTGCTGGGAATTTCCCAACGTCATAATCAGGGGATGATGGGAGTTGTATTCTAACTACTGTTAGGAAACACATAAGTGATGCACATTCATCTCCCACCTAGAAATTATTTACACACAAGGCGACTCCCCCAAGTAATACCTAGCCCCTTTCCAAGTGAAAGGACTTCCAGAAAGGCTTCAGATCTCTTAGTGACTCACCTGTTATTGCCAGTCAGCGGGACCCGGAGAGTAGGAGGGGGTGATGCTATGGCTGCAGATTAAGTCTGGCACGGTGCTCTTAGTTGGTCACTCGTCACAATGTTGAAGCTCAGCCCGGCCAGCACCTTCTGGGTGGAGACACCTCACAGCAATCCTGTTCAGGACACATCATGCACTGTTGTGCACTCATACTAGGGATCCCAAATGTTTAGACTCATTTCGTACAGGGGGCACCCTACTGTATTTGTAAAACCTCTCTAGCAAATCTGGGACGGTAGACCTATTTACTCAAGTCTTGACTTTAGGTGGGCGATAAACAATACAAAATAGGCATAATGTTTCACTATCACATAATTCACGTCACTGAAGCAGACAGCAGGCATCGCCACTGAATGAGCATAGGGCTGCCCGGCTGCTGACAGTCACAGTGATGGGACACCCTGCAACACAGAACTGGCGGAAGAGCACAAAATAAACATGCTATGGGACGGCAAATTGCCACCCCTGTCAAAGTGCCGCCTGGGTCCATGGACCCACTGGGACCCTGTATTCAAACAAATACCTAATGTTTTTTTATATTTTGCACAGGAACAAATATTACTTGCTCTTGCAGTGGCAATAACTGGAACTAATGCTGGCTGCCTACCTATGCCTAGACTAATGCTACCTGCCTGCCTACACAACAACTGTACACTCTCTAATCTCTTCTTCTCTCTCTCTGAGCTCCAACAACGCAATGAGGAAATGCAGGCTGTCTGTCTGTGTGGCTGTGTCATTAGACCAACCCCCATCATGAAACGAAGAAGGCTATTCGAATACAGACAAAAGAGGGAAGTAGTGCATGAAACGGAGAATGGAATTGGACTAGAGACATGGAGGGAAAATTATGGAGGGAAAGTAATTGAGCGCGCACAGGAAGTACAAAAAAGTCCTGGTCAAAAGTAGTCAAAACTTTTGGAAATGTGTCGATTGCCGAAACTTCTGAAAGTTTTGACGAATTTCGGACCTGGGCTGTTCGGAGTCGGATCATTTTTTCTGAATGACCCTTGAGTTTCGGATTGGCCGAATGTCTCCGAATGACCCCATTTTCGTCGAAATCCGAATGTCTCCAAATGAATTCGCACATGTCTATCCAGCACAGGAATATGGAATCATGAAGAAATTCCAACATTGAATAATGCCTCTATAGACTGAGAGCAAGTATATATAAAGCAAACTTGCAAAACCAAGTATCCACTAACAATTCGAAGTGGCCCATTAGCAATGTGCAATATTATCATACATATAAAGTACAACGTGACCTAAATCAGTCTTGTTTTCACCCTCTGCAGGCATCCACGACATGACCCCTCATGGTCCAGAAGTTTGTTCCAGTGACACGTTGAATCCACGTCCATGAGGATCACCTGTTGGTGTCCATGTCAATTACAAATCTGATCACATATGACTATATTGTGTCATTGATCATCCCTCCCCTGTCAGGGTTTAAAGGTATAGTAATACTGACTTTTATAAACCTATCTAGTAGGGTTCATTCCCCTGAGTAAAACAAGGGAACTCCTCCTGCTTTGCATTCCAAAGTTATTTCAGCTAAAAGTTGAACGTCATAGATCAAATCTCACAGTGGACTGAAATTGTACAGTGGCACTGTTGCTACACCATCCCATGGACAGCTCTGGTCTCAGCACCATGAATCTCCATAGGATGGTGTAGCAACAGTGCCACTCGACAATTTCAGGCCACTGTGATTTTCCTATTGTCACAGTTACCCCGAGAAGTTCAGGAGTCAGTACGGTTTAGTTAATGCTGTTTATTTACAAATGACATAAAGAGGATATATACAATATATACAATAGGAATAAGCACAGGGTAATAGCCAGCAAGCCTGCTATCAGAAATAATAGGTTGCAATGCTAAACCACTGTGCTGGAGACTAGGCCTTAGCCACTGGAAGTCTCAGCTGGAACCAGGAACAGGAACTGGAACAGGAACCCAGGATCTTGATCCAATTAGGAATGAGGTCTGACTCAGCCTCCAGTCAGAAGGAAATATCACTGACTCACACCTGGAGCCAGTAAGGTTGAATACTGACTCACGCTGCAGTCAGTAGGAGCGAATACTGACTCACGCCTCATCAGTAGGAGCGAATACTGACTCACGACTGCAGACAGTAAGAGCGAATACTGACTCATTCCTGCAGTCAGTAGAAATAAGGTGAAAACTGACTCACGCCTGCAGTCAGCTATGCAAGTCTACCAGAGTCCCAGGCCTGCACTAGATTGGGTGTCTGATCACCAGGGGAAAAGACGAAAGAATAGTCAGACAGAGCCACAAGTCAGCATCAGAGGGGGTAGTCAGACAAGCCGGGTCATACACAGTTCAGGTAGTCATCCAGAGCCACAAGTCTGCACCAGATTGGATGTCCACTATTAGGGGTTAGGCAAAAGAATAGTCAGACAGAGCCACAGGTCAGCAGTAGAATGGATGGAAGACTAGCCAAGTCATACATGGAGCCCAAGGTAACAGAACTGCTATGAACAACAACGCAAGGGCAACTGAGTCAGGACTCAGTCTGCCTTTTAAACCCCTCCATAGGAAGCAGGTGGGCGGAGCAGCTCAGAGGGAGGAAGTAGGTAGAAGGAAGTAGGTAGGAGGAGACTACAGGAAGCAAACACATAAAACAGAGGCCTGCTGCATGCTTGAAGCCTCGCACCTGTAGATGATGCTGAAACTAAGGTAAGCTGTAACACCTATTTAAAAAACAACTGTAAGCTGAAATAACCTGTGAATGAAACACCCTTCAGCAGTGGGAGTTTAAACATTCTAAGCATTACTATCTCCTTAATTGTGATCATGTTGGTGATCTGTTGATATATCTAATGTGTTCATGCTGTTCAAGTTCAAGTCACATCATGGAACAACACACTGATGTTGTTTGGCTTTCATATGTCTGTGAGTTGAACTTGGACAAACAAGTCTGTATGTGATGTGTGTGTTCACCCCTGCTGTAAAAGCTTGTGACGCCATTCATCATGCAATAGTTGTGTTCACTGCATAGCTTTGCAATGCATTGGAGACAACTCTGCCAACAAACAACATCTTGAATAGGAAACATGCATGGACACAGATGTTATGAAGAAGTGCAAATATTTATTGAAAGGGCCTGGAGAAGGTTGGCCGAGGGGGTCTGGTGGCTGGTGGTGGTGATGGGGGTCGTGAATCACTGCTGACTGGTGATGCATCACTGGACCCCTCCCGTGATGACTGGCCCATGTCCTGCTGCTCATTTTGTCTGTGGTTGGAGTCCCGCATCTCCACCAGCATCTGGCTGAGGTCCTCCATCATCCCGGTGTGGAACTGGAGCTGCTGCGTGTTCTACACCACCTGCTGTGCCTCAATGGCCTTGAGGCACCCCATGGTCCACCCTAGGGTCAGCTCTACTCACCTCAGTGCTCGGGCACACCTCCTGATGACTGTGAGCTGCTCCCCCTGGATGGTCACACATGTCGCATCAAAGGCTGCTGTGCCCGTGGGTGTCACAGGCGTGGAGGTAATGGAGGCTTGTGGAGGTGGTGGTGTAGTGTGGGGGAGCGGACTCCCATGGAGTGCCTCAGGAGGACCTTCACCGTCATGGGTGCTTTGTGGGGAGAACAGGTTCTGATCCCTGGACCCCTTACTCCCCTCGTATTCCCTGGCCTCCGAGTGGCTGACTTGTGTTGGTGGGGTTGATGGCGTTGGTGGTGGTGGTGGCAGGGTGAACACTTCCCTTGACTGGGGGTGTTGTGGCTCCCCCAGGAGCCCCACGTGCTCACACCCCATGGGCCATACAAATGTGGACCCCTGGGTGTCCTCCTGCCACATGTGTCACCGTGGCCTAGGGGTTGTCCCGAAACCAGACTGCTGCGGCATAGGCACCATCTCAGGCATCAAATGCTGTTGGTGGTGGGGCCTGGTAGGCCAGCTGCTGCTGCTGCTGCTGCGGTGGGGTCTGGTAGGCCAGCTGCTGCGGTGGGGCCTGTTAGGCCAGCGGTTGCTGCTGCTGCAGTGGGGCCTGGCACGCCAGCTGCTGCTGCTGCAGTGGGGCCTGGTAGGCCAGCTGCTGTTGCTGCTGCGGTGGGGCCTGGTAGGCCAGCTGCTGCTGCTGCTGCTGCGGTGGGGCCTGGTAGGCCAGCTGCTGCTGCTGCTGATGCGGTGGGGCCTGGTAGGCCAGCTGCTGCTGCGGTGGGGCCTGGTACGCCAGCTGCTGCTGCGGTGGGGCCTGGTAGGCAAGCAGCTGCTGCTTCGGTGGGGTCTGGTAGGCCAGCTGCTGCTGCTGCTGTGGCTTCTGATGGTGAGGTGGACCCTGGGGGCCATGGTGGGGCCACTGCTGCAGTGGTGGTTGTGGTGGCAGCGCCCTGGACGTGGTGGCCTCCTCAGAGGAGGTGCCTCCAGAGTCCTCCGCTCGTGATGCCTGGTGTGCTGTGTGGGGAAATGACATGATGTAATCAGTGATGTGAGCTATGACAGGAGTGCTGCAGGACTATTACATTTACATGTGAACCATTGAGTGGCAGGATGGTATCCATTGCATTGCTTTGCCACCCTTACACACACTATGCTGCACCTGGCCCACCCTCACTATCTCCTACCGCAACAAAAAAATATGGCATACTGATGCCGCTCTGCCACCACACATATCACAATTCATGCATCCATAACAAAACAAAACACTTAAAAAATACATGCCCTACTGTGAGTCAAATACTGTGGAGTCTGATGCCCCACTATTGTGATAAGTGCATTGTGTGTACAGCCGTGGCTTGCATTCTATTTTGTATACTGTGTGTGTACAGTGGCTGCCTGAACCAATCACTTATTAGGATGGTTATGACAATGAAGGGGCGAAAATGGCCCTTGTATCAGCAGACATTAAGTTATTGGAGCTTTCCAGTGAACTGCATGAGCTCCTCAAACAGACCCAGGAGGAGTAATCGAAGAGTGCACATACAACGCACGAGAGCATGCACACACAAAATGACGTCTCTGTATTGCCTAACCACACCAGACGAAGGAGAGAGCAAAATCCTGCTCAGATCTAAGGATTAAATTGCAGACAGAAAGTGCCTTCTGCCAAGATTGCTGCACTCTACCACCACTCTGAGCCTCCTCAGATGACCATGACCAGGGGGTGCTGATGACTGCTGCAGCAATATGCCATGAACCTCCCCCTCTGCATTGGAAAGCCAGGCCAAAAGCCCCAGTGATTATGTAGCCAAACAATGTGACAAGTTTGCTGTCAGAGTTAACCCTTTGAGTGCCAAATGGATATACAAAGCAATGCATTACCTACCTCCTACCACACAAAGGGTTAAAGGTATTATGCATCTATTCCCTTAGTCTCCAGAACTCTTCTGTTCCTTATCATGTGTGGTGTCATGAGTTTGCAACTATATATTTTTTGAAGCGGTAAGGGGTTGAACTACACAGCCTATTCTACCTAATTTTATACAACATCCTTAAGCCCCATCCCTGCTCACGATTAAACCCCACCCCTTTGTATGCACATTGCATCATTTATCTCCCCCTAACAGCACCACAGCACCTCCAGGGTGTCCAGTTATGAAGATGTAGTGTAGTGGCGTTGTGTTGTTAAGCAATGCCATTTGTGCTCAGAAGGGATGGCGCAGGGGTTGTAATGATGAAACAGGATGGTCTATTCAGTGGCAACTGTGACACAGCACTGATGTGGTCATGACTCCGATGGTCATGTACTGTCATGTTCTCATGAGGTTGAGGGTGGAGGGGGCCAGTAATGCCTCACAAAAAAACTGCAGACCCTAACACACACACGTGAACTACAGAGAGGCCAGCACACATACATGTACACTGTACAGAGCTAAGCACACACAAACACAGATGCACACATTTACACAACACAGATGCCAGTGCACACATGTACATAACACAGATGCCAGTGCACACACGTACACTGTAGAGGGGGCCAACACACACACACACTACACGGGTCACTGCACACAGGTAAACGGCACAGTACAGCAAACACACATGTATAATGTACACACACCAGCATACACAATTACACTGTAGAGAGGGCAGCACACATACATGTACACTGTCCGACACACATGTCCTCTTTCTCTCCTCCCACCTTTCCCCTTCATATCAGCCCTCCAGTGAGGTAGGTAGATTTGTGTGTTTGTATATGTTTCTGTATGTGTGGTGTGTATGTGTGCATACATACATAAAGAGATTGTGGTGCTTCAGTATGCTAGCAGCTGCAAGACATCTTCACTACAGCTTCCATGTAGCTAAAACAACATTCATAGTGGACTCACCTGGACATACGGGTGCTCAGCCAAAGACAGGTTCCCCAGTCCTGTTCAAGTACACATCCAACAAATGAATTCTGGCGGCACACCAACTCAATAAAGGTGTGTAATTAAAAGCAAAAATACATTATTTCCAAATATAATAAAATACGACATGAAGACAGCCCAGAACAGCAGATTGTCGGTTCTACCCTATTTAAGGGGTGAATGTTTGCTGCATGAAACCCTCACTCGGTGTAGAGAGGGCCACAGCGAGTATGCGCAGGCAGCAATATGATATGGAAGAAGGAGAAACAAGATTTCTACAAACACCAGGAGGATACCCAGATGCAGGACTGAAGGGAACCCAGACAGTTACCCACAAAACTCATATATATATATACACAAACGGAAACCATGCATATACATAAAAGAGAGTAATGTACTGAGTACCTGAGGTCCGAGAGGCTGGCCGGAATCCTCAGGAAGCAGGCATGGAGCAGAGAGGCTGCTAGATGAAGCGGGAAGCAGGAACAAGCTGGAGACTGGAGTAGAAGACAAGCTGCCGCTGAAGACTGAAGCAGAGAGACAGGCCACAGACTGGGAACTGGAGCAGGAGGCAAGCTGCAGCTGGAGACTGGAGCAGAGAGACAAGCTGCAGACTGGGAACTGGAACAGGAGGTAAGCTGCAGCTGAGACTGGAGCAGAGAGACAAGCTGCAGACTGGAACTGGAGCAGGAGGCAAGCTGAAGCTGGAGACTGGAGCAGAGAGACAAGCTGCAGACTGGGAACTGGAGCAGGAGGCAAGCTGCAGCTGAGACTGGAGCAGAGAGACAAGCTGCAGACTGGGAACTGGAGCAGGAGGTAAGCTGAAGCTGGAGATGGGAGCAGAGAGCCAGACAGGGGATAACCCTGGCGAACCCAGTGACAAGCTCTATGGGAGAAAGTACAGCTTAACTGCTGTAAGGAAACTCAGACTGAGCACCGGGAAGGACGTCGCGCCGCAGTATATGCGGTCCAGGACCGACGTCATCGCAGCCGGACGGCATGACCGACGCTGCGGCGCCGTTGCCTAGCGACGCCACCCGGAAGAGAGAGAGCCGCACGCCGCCCATGGCGAGCACCGCGCCGACAGAGTCCCCCCCCCGACACGCGGCCTCAGGATGCGACGGGGGCCAGGATGGTGCGGATGGAGCCGATGAAAAGAGCGCAAAAGGGCAGGGGCGTGAATGTTAGACGATGGTTCCCATGGAATTTATCAGGTAGCGCTATTCAAGGTTCCGGATCTGACGGGATAGCAGGATGAGGATCCACTTGACGTTCCTGCAGATGCTGCTGTAATGCTGC
Organism: Rhinophrynus dorsalis; assembly: GCA_037306005.1. Lineage (NCBI taxonomy): Eukaryota > Metazoa > Chordata > Amphibia > Anura > Rhinophrynidae > Rhinophrynus > Rhinophrynus dorsalis. The sequence continues at coordinate 102,777,931 of CM074719.1, read as the reverse complement.
TTGATTTGCTTGTAGCTCCCGTACGGTAGCTGCCAATGAGGACAACTGGTTCCCCAAGGAGGAGAGGGCCTCCGCCAGGCCTGCGGTATCCATGTTCTTTTTATTCGGGCTCAGTCTAATGTCGGTTCTACCCTATTTAAGGGGTGAATGTTTGCTGCATGAAACCCTCACTCGGTGTAGAGAGGGCCACAGCGAGTATGCGCAGGCAGCAATATGATATGGAAGAAGGAGAAACAAGATTTCTACAAGCACCAGGAGGATACCCAGATGCAGGACTGAAGGGAACCCAGACAGTTACCCAAAAAACTCATATATATATATATATACACAAACGGAAACCATGCATATACATAAAAGAGAGTAACGTACTGAGTACCTGAGGTCCGAGAGGCTGACCGGAATCCTCAGGAAGCAGGCATGGAGCAGAGAGGCTGCTAGATGAAGCGGGAAGCAGGAACAAGCTGGAGACTGGAGCAGAAGACAAGCTGCCGCTGAAGACTGAAGCAGAGAGACAGGCCACAGACTGGGAACTGGAGCAGGAGGCAAGCTGCAGCTGGAGACTGGAGCAGAGACACAAGCTGCAGACTGGGAACTGGAGCAGGAGGTAAGCTGCAGCTGAGACTGGAGCAGAGAGACAAGCTGCAGACTGGAACTGGAGCAGGAGACAAGCTGAAGCTGGAGACTGGAGCAGAGAGACAAGCTGCAGACTGGGAACTGGAGCAGGAGGCAAGCTGCAGCTGAGACTGGAGCAGAGAGACAAGCTGCAGACTGGGAACTGGAGCAGGAGGTAAGCTGAAGCTGGAGACGGGAGCAGAGAGCCAGACAGGGGATAACCCTGGCGAACCCAGTGACAAGCTCTATGGGAGAAAGTACAGCTTAACTGCTGTAAGGAAACTCAGACTGAGCACCGGGAAGGACGTCGCGCCGCAGTATATGCGGTCCAGGACCGACGTCATCGCAGCCGGACGGCATGACCGACGCTGCGACGCCGTTGCCTAGCGACGCCACCCGGAAGAGAGAGAGCCGCACGCCGCCCATGGCGAGCACCGCGCCGACACAGATCCAAAACCCATACCCACAAGAACTAAAAGGTCTAACATGTTTCGCGCTGCAATGAGAGCTTACTCATAGACATCCATCATTTGTGGTACTGGTGGCTACACATTTCTGTGGGACTTTCTCGCAGAGTATAGGTTGGTAACTGATACACAGGAACACCTTTGTCTCAATGCATGTGTGATGTTTTCAGCATACTTGCAGGATAGCTATGTTCTTGGCAGAAACAATGACCCCATTGACTACTGGCAATCAAAACAATTTGTCTGGCCAGCACTGGAAACCCTTAGATGCCCTCCAGGGAGAGTTTTAAGTGCATCTGGTTATACTGTAAATTACCGTAGGACATGGTTGTCAAGCAGCAATTTTGGGAGTCTAACATTCTTAAAAATGAACCAACATCTAATACCATCTGAGGACAAAATCACACAAGACAGAGAAAACCAGGGCACATATTTCATTAACAACAACAAAGAAGATGATGCAGAGGAGGGTTGTGAAGGTTTGCACCATCTACCATGCTGGGGCCAATGTTATGAACACTGATTAATGTGTGTCAATAATCTAGCCATCATGGCAGCAGACTTACACAGAGAAAAGCCTGAGAAATATTTGTGCGCGCAGGACTCAGGCTAGGCAAACAAAACCCTGGAGTAAATATTTTTTGGTGCAGGACTAGGGCTTGCCAAATGAAGCCCTGAGTAATATCAGACTTGCAACTGTTACACGTCTAGAGGAAAACATGTTTTTCTTAATCAGGACTGTTGTGTAAAGGTGTGTTCACTCCTTTCCCTTTTCCACAACCTTGTCACAAATAGTGCACAGTACAGTCGCTGATGACTGCACTGTGTGTGCCCCAAGGGAAAAATATTCACTCACCCGTGATTTAGGTGAGGGGAGAGGTCGAGAAGAACAGTCTTCTTCTTCTTCTTCTCCAGAATCACCTTAACTGTCTGGGGAGGGTGACGCTGTTGCCTCAACATCATCATTGCAGTTACCAGGATTATTGATGGCAAGTGGAGTAAGACCTGGTTGCATATCTCTGCTTGAAGAAGCCAGTCCCATAGTGGCCACAGTGCTCAGATTGTGGCACACTAGCCCTCTCATCACCATCCTGTTGTACTTTTGAACTACAAGTCAGATGTAGTTTATATACAACGCTACATTAACCATAATTTATGTGCATTAATCTGAGCTACATTTATTCTCATTCATTACTATCCCTTTAAGGTAATGTGCAGTACACTAATAATGCATTAGGTTTGTCTAAGCCCCAGATCTTTGTGGGAAAGCTTTTGGGAACCTAGCAACTCTGGAGAAATTTACATTATTCAAGGGTTTAAGACACTTCTATTTACACCTCGAAAAACAATAAGAATAAGCAATCCCCTTACATTAAACCCACAATATTCCTTATTAATCTAAATTAAAAAGGTATCAGCTCTTTCCCTTACTAAGGATATTACACACTTTTAAGAATAATATTGAGGCTGATATACAAAGAAGAACTGGAACAATTCAGGACCAAACCAACTGCAGCATAGGGAACAAACAAAAATTCCCCACATACCCACTGAATTAAATGGGGATTTGAATCCCTAGGATTCTATGGAGTTCTCCAACACATTGCATTTGCATAGACAAACACTGGAGACTACCCAAGGGTTTAAACATCCCATTTAAAGGGCAATTATAATGAAGATAGTGTTTTATTGGCATTACCATCCATGTATTGCTCCCTTCGTTAACCTTGATGAATGACCTATGAAATGTGAGGGGTGATCTGAACATTCTAAACTGCATGTTGATCAGAAAAAGACTTAGAACCACTGATTAATCTAGATTAACATGATATTTCATTACTGACCAAAAAATAATTATCTGAACAGATATTCAATTGATTTACCTGTTATGACATCAATTTAATAGTGAAACACACATAGTGTACAGTTACCAAATAAAGCCTTATCAGATACTATGATAATATTACTCTGGCAATTTGGTTGTTTTAGTAACAGGAAGCATTAACAGTATATTTCTGCATATAATGAGTATATTTTATTTCATTATGGATAGCTCATGGTACCTTATTTTAACCTGTCAACAGTATTTGGTATAGAGTATTCCGCTATTCATGTATAGCGATGGCATTATGTATCTAATATCAATGCTTCATTATCCATTGGTACCATAAATGTTTCCATTAAATCCATTTGTCATTCTTATTGATTAAGGAAAACATAAAATAAACAATAACAGACTGTGTAGATAATCGGTCTGATAATTTATATATTGAGGGTCATGTTTTAACCCCTTGGTTACAACTTAAGAGGGATGGTCCATACTTACCCTACATTTCATTGTTTGCTTTTATTATTTTTTATATTTTTAATTAGTCCTAATAAAATGTATTGATTTGAGATGCTTTCATTTTTTTTGTATTCATTCTCCCATTCTGTCTCTAATGATTTCAGCAATCATAGTCAAAAGGGAGTGTTCTATCTTTGGAAATAATTGCTCAAGACTGTATATTTATTACTGTTGCATTTAGGCAGTATATTCTATTTGTTTTGTAAGTCAAAGGGTTAATGTGTTTAATAGAAGCACTTATCCAAGTAGGACTCCTTCATACAGCTGTCATATTTACCTATTTATATATTTCTTTGCTTAGTATTTGCAGTTGTAGGAGGTAGTCTGTCATGGCATTCCTTACAGTTGTATAAATTGGAAAAAAATGTTTATAATTTTAGCAGCATGTAGCTATATATATGTATTCTCAGTAATAATATAGGTCACACCTCAAGTAAATAATTACTAAATGATCATACATGTAAATGAGGAGTGTAGATTAAAACATGTGAATGAGAATTGTAGATTAAGTAGTAGAACCTTGTCATCTCATAACCTTTTAAACTCAATTAAGGTATCCACTAAATAGAGGATATTGTTGTAAATTGAATGTAAGAGTCACACAAATATTTCCAAGTGGCAACTCACTCATAAGTTTAGGATAACCACTTGGACCTTAAACACGTCTCTGATGTATTGTCAATGTAACATAGTAACATAACATCCTGTACATGATGGGATAGTACACTATTGGATCTTGCAGTGGCTGAGTGCAAGTGCACACTGCTGTGAAATATACTATCAGTTCTCCTAAATCTTTTTCTAACATGGATTACCTAAGCAGTTTCCCATTTAGTGTATATATATATATATATATATATATATATATATATATAATGTTTGTTTTTGCAGCCAAAATGTATAACCTTACATTTATCTATATTAAACCTCATCTGCCACTTCTCCCCCAAGCCACTCAGTTTATCCAAATCTTTCTGCTGTCTATATGTTTCCTTATACAGAAAGTGTTATCAGCAAAATATTGAGACGTTGCTTTCAATACCCACCTCTAGATAATTAATAAACAAATTAAAAAGCATTTGGCCCAGGACTGAAGCCTGTGGCACTCCAGTTACAATTTAGACCAACCTGAAAAGATTCCATTTCAACAATTCTCTCCAATCTATTATTTAACCAGTTCTCTGTCCATGCACAGATAACACCTCACAGACTGAAGCTTTTTCGTTTATGTAGTCAAACTGTTGTGAGTCACAGTATCAAAGGCTTTTGCAAAATCCAAATATGATACATCAACAGCAATACATTTGGTAAAGAAACTACTTAGTTTTGTAGAATGCAAATATACTAGTTTTGCACAATCTGTTCTTCATAAAACCATGCTGACTCCAACTAATAATGTTGTTAGTCATCACATAGGCCTAAAGACATTAAGCTCAAAGGTCTACAGCTTAAATGTTGTACCTTTTTTTGAATAATGGTGCTACATTTGCTTTCCTCCAATCAAGGGTACTATGCCTGGTGATAATGAAACAATAAATATTAAGTATAATGGTCTTCCTATTACTGAACCAAGTTCGTTTAGTATCCTTGGGTGTATACCATCAGGTCGTAGTGCTTTCATCACCATTAACTATTCCAGTCTCTTACTAATTAATTCACATGTCTCAGTTTTAAGGGGAATAATATCAAACTTAATATTTTTGTGATTTACAATAATTTAGGATTTTTTTAGGATTAAACACACAGCAGCTGGTGCAGCACCACCACTCCTCATTATATGCTTGTTTATCTTGTTCTAATTGATATGTGTGATTTTGTGTAAGAAATACAGTACGCCCAGTTTTTCCTGTTTTTTTTTCTCCTGAATATAATTTATATATGTCTGTATAGTATCTGCCACTCACTCTCATTAGAGTCTCAGTATTAGTCAGACAGCTCAGGTAGAAAGGTTTACCTGGTTGTCTGGCTCAATCACTTATCAGTCAATCTTTTAATGCTCCTTTCTCCTTCACACCCGCAAACACAGTAAAATACTGACTACCACCAATACTCCTGTCCGATCAAGCAACTCCAACTGTCTTTGTGTCTGCATTTACACTAGGCAGGATGAACACATTAATATACTGATGGAGCAAGAAAAACAGGGATAACCTTAGAGAGGGATATTTTTACAGACTAGAGGAAAAGAAGCTCAGTAAAACATTGTGTTCTTTTAACCCTTTGAGTGCCGAAGGGGGTACACAACACATTGCTTTGCAATGCGTTGCGTACCCACCTGGCACTAAAAGGGTTAAGCAGCCAGGAGCAGCACCAACACTGGATCGTAGTCTAAAAATAGCCAAGATCAAGCCAGTAAATCAATCTGAACCAGGATGCAGTACCAAGGGTAACAGAGAGGCTATGTCAGAACTCAGGAGGAATCAGGATCAATACAATAAACTAGTCGAAGGTATGAATCCAGGAAAACAACTAGGATCAGGAAGAATGCTGAGAATACTCTCACTGAGGTACAAACAATGAGCAAAGAAGGGCCCACCACAGTGAATGATTAAATATGTGGCTCAACCAATGCGAGTAGAGGAATGTCCTTAAATCTATGTTGTCCCTTCCAGTGAAGAGAACCTCTTTCCAATTGGGAGTTCAAAATCCTCCAGACAACAAACTCCTATTGACTATCAACAAGGACCGGTGGAGGAAGATGCTTGGAGACAGAAAAAAAATTTTGGAGGACAGGCCTCAGGAAAGACACATGAAATACTTGGGTTATGTGCACAGAGGGTGTACGGTCCAAGATATAGGACATGAATAGTGCCCACAAAAGGGGGGGCAACTTGCAGGAGGCATAGATGGTGCATAAACAGCCACACTTTATCTCCAAGACAAAAACAGGACCTGACAGTCGACCTTTGTCCATAACCTTCTTTTAGCGAGATTGAATAGAGAGTCTCTGTTAACTCAGATAGAGGAGTGGAATGTCAATTGTCAAGGCATTACATTCACTCACTCTATACAGGGGGAGTCCATTCCCTTTTTGGACTTGAATTAAAAGGTACACTTGGAGGTTCTATATAAAGTAATGTATACAAAAAGGAAAAGTCTTGCATTCCACATATTAAAGAGAACAATTGCTACTGCCTAGTTGGATTAAAGATGTCCCTTATGGACAGTTTCATCGACTAAGCAGGAACTGTAGCTTTGTGGTGGATTTTGAAATGAAAGGGCAACTCCTGAAAAAAGATTTTCAAGATAGAGGGTATGGGAAGAAGAACATAGATGATGCCTTCCAAAGAGCTAGCAGATTAGATAGAGATATTTTATTGGTCCCCAAAAATGAAAATAGGAATAAGAGCAACAGTCAAAACAACAAAAATGATTATGCCCATCAAAATAGAGACGTAAAAGGAGTTTCCAACATGGGAGACAACAAATCCCAGGACTCAGGGCCGGATTTACCATAAGGCACAGTAGGCATTTGCCTACAGGCGCACCCCACAGAGGGGCGTCTGTCATTGAAATCAATTGTTTTAAAAAAAAATATTTTTATTCATTGCACTTGCGCTGCGCACAGTGGCAGCAGTAACCAGCCGCATAGTAAGATCTGGGCCTTCTTCGGCACAGATGTGTATGCTGTTGCTCCCTCATGGGCTCTTTAGTAATGCAGAGCGCTGGGAGATGACATCATTTCCATGACATAATTTCCCAGTGCTCTGCATTATTGAAGAGAAGACCGTACAGGAGCAAAAGCATACTGTCTGTGCAGAAGGAGACACAGACTTTTCCTGCCGCTGGACCACCAGGGAGGTAGGAAACAGATACGGGGGGCAATGTGAAGATGATGGGGGCAGTGTGAAGATGATGGGGGTGGTGTGGAGATGATGGGGGCAATGTGAGGGCAAGTTGGAGCTGATGGGGGCAATGTGAGAGCAAGTTGGAGCTGATGGGGGCACGTTTGAGATGATGGGGACAATATGAGGGCAAATTGGAGCTGATGGGTGCAAGTTGGAGATGACGGGGCAATGTGGAGATGATGGGGCAATGTGAGGGCAAGTTGCAGTTGATGGGGACAATGTGAGGGCAAGTTGGAGCTGATGGGAGCAAGGTGGAGATGATGGGGGCAAGGTGGAGGCAAGTTGTAGGTGATGGGGCAAGTTGGAGCTGATGGGGGCAATGTGAGGGCAATATGGAGCTGATATGGGCAATATGGAGCTGATGGGGGGAAATGTCAGGGCAATATGATTATGTGGGGGTAATGTGGAGATTTGGAGCATTGTGTAGATGTCCGGTGGAGATGGCCAATGGGGGGGCGCTTCAGATTTCTGTGCCTACAGGCTTCCGAGATGTAAATCCGGCCCTGCCAGGAATGGGAAGAAATTGCAAGGTTTTTCTAAATGCCTCAGTACATTTGTGGTGTACTTAATTAAGTGCCCCTGTGGACTGGGCTATGTAGGTAAAACCCCACAGGCTCTTAAGAACCATATAGGGCAGCATAAATCTGATATTCAAACAAAAAGGATACATCAGTAGCTAGATATTTTAATCAGATGCGACACAACATTGCACAAATTAATTGCACAATTAAGGTGGAAATATGGATAAAGTGTTATTCCTGAGAATGGCTAGATCAGCGGTTCTCAACCTGTGGGTCGAATGACGATTTGTCAGGGGTCGCCTAAAACTATCAGAAAATTGTTTTCTTGTCTATTTTAATCTGTAAAACTTGTAATTGTCAGGGAGACCGGGACTGACAGCTCAGGTGCTCAGACAATATATCTGCGCTGGTGCCTGGCTTCCAGCTCTCGGAACAGTAAGGATTTCTTTATAATGGAGTAATTCAGTAATTACAGCGATGAAGAAGCAACAAAAATAATTTTACTGTTAGGGGTCGCCACAAATTGGGACATTTTATCAGGGTCGCGGCACTAGAGAGGTTGAGAACCGCTGGAAACAAGGCCAAGCAACTCAACTATTCACAAAAACATAGGAACTGGGGAGCAGAAAAATGGCAGCAGTGGCCTGGACTGATGAGTCAAAATTTTAAATATTTGACTGTAGAGGAAGGCAGTTTGTTTGCCGAAGCCATGAGAGCAGTACGAAAATGAGTGTCAACAGGCAACATTGAAGCATGGAGGAGGTTCCTTCAAGTTTGGGGCTGCATTTCTGCAAATGGAGTTGGGCATTTGGTCAAAATGAATGGTCTCTTCAATGCTGAGAAGTAAGGAAGAAGGAACCATCTGCAAGAGGAGGTTTAGAGAGTGTTGGAGAGAGACCAGGACTGGGGATAGGCCCAGTCAAAGCCATCCAAACTAGAGGCAGGTCTAGCCTCTCTTAGATGTGAGTACCCACTGATGGGGATTTTGTGTTCCACAAAGTATCTCTAATCTACTACACTTAGAGGGGACTGCGCTGTTTTGTTTTGTTTTATCATTTATTTACTCCACAAGAGCCCTTCCCACTCTTTGAGAAACTAGCTGCATGTCCAAGATCTAAGAATTTTTAAAACGTCGAGATTTAGTGGACTTTAAAATATGGGACTTACTATGTAAGTTACTATTTTACTGTTTGTGATAAATCTTGTGACAGCATATATCTTTTGTTTTATATTTAATTGTTTTACCTTGTCATTTTGTTTTACAAAATTATACTTTTGAGTATCCATATTTTTGTTGAGCGCAAGAACATTTACAAGTTGGTATATCTGTTTGAGTGCCAGAGGGGTATGCAATGCATTGCAAAGCAATGATTTGCGTACCCCTTTGGCACTCAAATGGATATACTACAATGGTTTAAAGTTGGATAGTACTTGCAACTCTCAGTTTTCTGCCTACTCCTAAGAGTATATATATATCTTTTCATTTACCTTTGTGCTTTTTACAAGATTAGTTGTATAGCTATTGCATCTAGGGTAGAGAGAGAAAATAAAAATTATGTAATTATTTTGAAAAGGAAGAACCTAATAACTTTAGGGATGATAATGTGTATTTGAAAAAGATGTATTTAAAATCGTAAAAACTGTTGGCAGCAAAGAAATGAGACACTGTTGGGATATATTTTTGTTGCAAGAGTATTTGAATAAGAAATTAATACACAGATGTTTGATGATTTATAAGAAATCCTCATTTCTAGATCCTGTTTTCATGGAGGGATGGAATAAGATTTTGGATGACTGTTCATTAAAACTTTTACGGCACCTAAATGAATATAGGGAGCAACACCTTAAAGAAATTGATGTAGAGACTATTAGGATCAATGATGAACTTCAGCCATTTATGCATACCAATACATTTAGGGAAATGGATTCTTTGATAAATGATAGGGTGGGGAAGTGTGAACTAGAGTTGAAGAATAAGACAAAAAGATGGTTAGAGATGAGAGGGACTACGAGTCCAATAAGGTAAGAGGTTGGCAGAAAAATGGGAAAAAACATGGCTCCAATGTCTTTTGTAAGGAGAAGAAAGAGAAAGATGGGGATTGTTTGATAATAGTGGAAGGGGAGAAGAACAATTACGGGATGCTGCTTTGTTTTACTTATCACAGGTGTAGGTGCAAGCACTCCACCCAAACCCATTACTAATGGTGTGACTATTGGAAATGTGACACAACCACATAAAGTGTTAATCACTTCAAACAGATATGTTGTGCTGGATGATATGGAAATCGGGGAAAGACTTATAAGTCCTGTTATTCCTGATGGGAAGGATTCTATAATAATGGCTAACTCATGTGTTTCTCATTTTTTGGATTTAGGTCAGAGACCTATGGTAAAGAAGAAAGAGATGGAGAAAGAGAAAAACAAGGGAGTAGTGACAAGGAGAAACAGATTGGAGGAACAAGAAAGAGAAGAAGGGGAGGCAAAACAGAAAACTTAGGCTTATCTTAAAAGCAGAAGAATGCAGAGATGGGGTATATAACTTATCTGATCAAGATATTACATATAACCAATTCAAGGTTTTGAAGAGAGGCCTGAAATTTGCCCAAACAAATAAGCCTAATTATTATGAGTTTCATTAGGAAGATAGGTTTAAAGAGATTATATAGAAATAAGGAATTGTTTATTTTTAAGGAACATCTACTTTCTTTCCATTGAATTAGAACAGGTCCATATGTGGAGGCTTTCTCCAAGTTTGTTTTGGACGAATATAAGAGAACAATCAGAAATAAGAAATGTAATTGATTTAGTATGTCATAGGGGAGTCCTGCAAGAACTGGCGCAGAATAACCTGATAATAATCATGGAGGCTCACAAGGGAGAGTCAGTGGTCGTGCGAATACAGAAACATACAGTAAAGTGCAAATGTTTTAGGCTGGTGTGAAAAAATGCTATAAAGTAAGAATGCTTTAAAAATATATATTAATAGTTTATATTTAGCAATTAACAAAATGTATAGTGAGTGGACAGCAGAAAAATCTAAATCAAAACAATATTTAATGTGACCACCTTTTGCCTTCAAAACAACACCAATTCCTCTAGTTACAAAGTTTTTTAAGGAACTTGGCAGGTAGGTTGTTCCAGACATCTTGGAGAACTAACCACAGTTCTTCTGTGGATTTAGGCAGCCCCAGTTGCTTTTCTCCTTTCATATTATCACATACAAACTCTATGATGTTGAGATCAGGGCTCTGTGGGGGGCATACCATCACTTCCAGGACACCTTGTTCTTCTTTACACTGAAGATAGTTCTTAATGACTTTGGCTGTATGTTTGGGGTTATTGTCATACTGCAGAATAAATTTGTGCCAGTCAGATTCCTCCCTGATGATATTACTGATGGATAAGTATCTGCCTGTACTTCTCAGAATTGAGGATACCTTTAATTCCACCAAATTCCCAACTCTATCTGCAGAAATGCAGCTGAAACCTGCAAGGAACCTCCACCATGATTTACTGTTGCCTGCTCTCCAGTCCTTCGGCAAACAAAGTGCCTTCGGCTACAGCCAAACATTTCACATTTTGATTCATCAGTCCAGACCACCTGCTGCCATTTTTCTGCACCTCAGTTCCTGAGGTTCCTCAGTTTTCAAGCATAGTTGAGTCGCTTGGCCTTGTTTCCATGTCAGAGGCATGGCTTTTATCAACACTGATTCGGAAAAGAAGAGAAAGGGAGAACAAGAAACAAAGTTTCCCCCTACGAATCCCCCCTAAAAGGGAGTTCTATACTTGAGCCACTCAAATAAGCACATTCACATATGAATCTTTATTAATTGGTAGAAAAAATATAAATCAAAAGGAATGACTAGTTAAAAACTAGTATGCCAACATATTTATGGGCTTTATGGATCTCAAGGGTGTTATGATGATTTGTGGCTGTGGGGGAAGCCTGTTCTATGGTAGATATATCAGTGATGTGCTTCTGATCTAGAGGGAGTAGACAGTCTCTATTAAATCAGAAAGAAGAGTGGAATGCCAACGATCAAGGGATTATATTCACTCACTCTATACAGAAGGAGTCCATTCAGTTTTTGTACTTGCAATTAAGAGGTACACTTGGAGGTTCTGTAGAAAATAGTGTCTACAAAAAGGAAGTGTCTTGCAATGAATATATTAGAGAAGACAGTTACCACCTATAGTCTGATTAAAAATGTCCCTTACGGGCAGTTTCATCGGCTACGCAGGAACTATAGCTCTATGGTAGATTTTATAATAAAAGGGCAATTCATGAAAAAAAGATTTTGTGGATGGGGAGAAGAACATAGAGGCCTTCCAAACAGCTAGCAGATTAGATATAGAAACTTTACTGGTCCCCAAAAATAAAAATGAAAATTGGAATAAGAACAACAATCATAACAACAAAAATTATGGTGACCATTAAAATAGAGATATAAAAGGAGATCCCAACATGGGAGGGGAACCAGTTAAAAGGAGTGCATTTCATCACAATATATATTTGTTTTTTTCTAAGGACATTAACCCTTTGAGTGACAGAGGGGTAGGCAATGCATTGCTTTGCAATGTGTTGCATACCGCTCTGGCACTCAAAGGGTTAAAGGTATCTTTGCTAAACATTGGGGAATCTTGAAGCAGGATTTGCTGCTGCAGGATGACCTGACAGATAAACCAAAGTTAGCATTTAAAAAGGTTAAAAATGTGAACCTTTTTCAGTTTTGTCCACGTGGTGCCAATACAGATGTAATCTGCTCTGAAGTCCACAAATTCTGTAGTGAAGATAGACACTATACATCAGGATATCTTGACAGTGGCCAACAATCTATTGGAGTTTGATGGCAAACAGGGACATCTTCGCTTCTCGAGTAGATGCGTTTCCCAGCCAAGTGGAACAAAGTTGTTGAAAATGTCCCTTTTGCCAACAATGTAGGCACAACTTATCTCCTCTGCTTTTCCATCGATAACCTTTGTGAATGCTCCTACTTCCATGGGTTCATAATCAGGTATCAGAGTTTCAGTCCGTGATAGTGTTCCTGTAGAAATCTGCCCAAATCTAGATAGAAAAAAATGAAAGACTCCAAATATTCGTGAATGTCTCTACAAATCAAGGCATCTTTTAGGTGTTCATTCAGATATAACCTGAAGGTCAGATTCCAATTAGTTTCATAAGAAAGGGTAAAAATTCTACTGCATTGGAGGCCACTTTGCTATTCCCCTGCCTTAATTCTAGAAGAAAGGTTTGTGTGGCTGCCATGCAACCAGGACTATAAAAGGCTGCTCAGAATGCCATAATAAAGGCATCCAAGTACTTCAACAATGGGGAATTCTTTCAACTAATAGAGATTCCCAGACCAGAACCGCCACTTTAATTAAGGATATAATAAATGCAACTCCAGAAGCATGGTTACAGTCTGTGTCAAGGTGTGGAACTGCAAGTCAAGAGATCAGTCTGAATCAGGATGCAGTGCTGTGGGTGACAAAGAGGCTAAGTCAGGAGGAATCAGGGTCAATCACAGTGCGATCAATCAGATAAGCAGAGGAACCAGTAGAGAAGTAGCAGTAGAGTAGAGTCAATAAACTAGTTGAAGTTCTGAAGCCAGAAAAATACCTAGGGTCAGGAAGATACTCTCACTGTGGTATGAAGAAGCAACTGAGAGCCAGCCACACTGAAAGTTTAAATAGTTAGGTCCAGAAATATTTGGACAGTGACACAGTATTCATAATTTTGGCTCTGTATGCCACCACAACAAATTTGAAATGAAACAACCGAGATGCAATTGAGGTGCAGACTTTCAGCTTTAATTCAATAGGTTGAACAAAAATATTGTATAAAACGTTTAGGAATTGCAACCATCTTCATACACAGTACCCTTATTTCGGGGGCTCAAATGTAATTGGATAAATTAACACAATCATAAATAAAATGTTAATTTTTAATACTTTGTCAAGAATGCTTTGCAGGCAATGACTGCCTTAAGTATGGAACGCATGGGCATCACCAAACGTTGGGTTTTCTCCTTTGTGATGCTTTTCCAGGTCTTTACTGTAGCTCTCTTCACTTGTTGTTTGTTCGTGGGTCTTTCTGCCTTAAGTTTTGTTTTCAGCAAGTGAAATGCATGCTCGATTGGTTTCAGATCAGGTGATTGACTCAGCCATTGCAGAATATTCCACTTCTTTGCCTTAAAAAACTCCTGGTTTGCTTTTGTAGTATGTTTTGGGTCATTGTCCATCTGTAAAGTGAAGCACTGTCCAATCAACTTCGCTGAATTTGGCTGAATCTGAGCAGACAATATATCCCTATACACTTCAGAATTCATCTGGCTGCTTCTGTCTTCTGTTACATCATCAATAAACACTAGTGTCCCAGTGCCATTTGAAGCTATCCATGCCCATGCCATCACACTGCCTTCACCTTGTTTTACAGATGATGTGGTATGCTTTTGGATTATGAGCCATTCCAAGCCTCCTTCAAACTTTTTTTTCCCATCATTCTGGTACAGGTTGATCTTAATTTCATCTGTCCAAAGAATGCCATTCCAGAACTAGCTTTTTTAGATGTTTTAGATGTATTCTGGCCTTTCTATTCATTTGCACCTTGTTGTGAACCCTCTCTACTTCCTATCGTGAAGTCTTCTTTTTATGGTAGACTTGGATAAAGATACGCCTACCTCCTGGAGAGTGTTCTTCACTTAGCTGGATATTGTGACGGGGTTTTTCTTTACCATGGAAAGGATCTTATGATAATCCACAACTGTTGTCTTCTGTGGCCGCCCAGGCCTTTTTCTGTTGCAGAGCTCACCAGTACATTCTTTTTTTCTCAGAATGTACTAAACTGTTGATTTGGCCACTCCTACTATTCCTGCTAGTTCTCTGATGGATTTTTTTTCTTTGTAGCCTAAGGATGGCCTGTTTTACTTGCACTGAGAGCTCTTTTGACCACATGTTCACAGCAACAGCTTCCAAATGTGAATGCCACATCTGGAATCACCACCAGACCTTTTACTTGCTTAATTGATCAAGAAATAACGAAATAATAGCCCACACCTGTCCATAAAACAGCTTTTGTGTCAATTGTCCACTTACTTTTGGTCCCTTGAAAAAGAGGGGACTACATATTAAAGAGCTGTCAATCCTAAACCCTTCCTCCAATTTGGATTTGAATACCCTCAAATTAAAGCTGAGAGACTGCACTTTAAGCCCATATTCATTATTTAACTGTAACTTGAATTCATTTTGGTAAATAGACAAATAACAAACCTTGTGCCAGTGTCCAAATATTTCAGGACCTAACTGTATGTACCTCAGTCAATGAGAGTGGAGACTGTTTATTAGGGATGTTAACAGATGTCTGGTGGTGGGGCTCACATACTTGTAATTTCATGACAGGTTGGAGACTAGAACCAGAAAAGAATGGTGATATGCCTCCACTGAGGGGTGACCTGTCTAAAGAGATATAAATGTTGCCGTCCCCAAGAACCTATAATAATCCCACACTAAACCTGTAATCTATAATACTCATTCTTCAAACTAATCACCAACTACCTACACTACTATCAACAGAAAACCCTAATGTCCACTATGATTTTTCTTCTTGCACCTTGGCTCAAGTGTCTTTTATTTCATGTCCACATAGGTAAATATAACTCGTTCTGGCAGGACTTCTGCCAGCATGCTCAAACAAGCCAATACTTTCCCAAGCACAAAAAAAAGAGACCAGGCAAAATATTTATTTTAAACATGCTTAAAGGGGAACTGACATCTTATAGCAACTAAGGAGACACGGAGAGATATTTCTATATCATCTATATTTAGGGTAAACAGTTTTATTTAACCATTTAAGGACCAGAGTAGTGTGCAGTGCATTATGAAGAAATGCATTGCACACGCCTCTGGTCTTTATGGGGGTTAAAACAACAGTTTATGATCTACTTAACTTTATTTGTTTATGCTGACCAGGTTGCCAGCCAGATGCTAACACGCCACACTGCACTCCCTCCCACCTGACACTTCCTGATAGCCATTACAAGCTCATTTGCATAAACTGGCAAATAAAGATGAATATCTCATAAACTATTTTTTAAAATAAAACATGACTATCAAATTGATGATTATGTAAGTGCTTTCAAAACCACTTACGTTTTCATAAGGTGTTCAACTTTAATAGAGGAGGTATCAGGTCATGGAGCTTGTGTTCCATCACTCGCCACAATGCACTTACAACCAGTTATAGCACTGTAGCAATATGCAAGTATTGAACAGCTAAATATTTAACTCATAAATAGACCGTTATGTTTAACACTGCATCTGGTTTCATGCATACTTCCCATTGTGTATTTGGGAAGAATTATAGCTTACTAATAAAGTCTTCCATGAAATTTGTGATACCATATCTCACTGGTTTTAGCTATATTCACAATACATATTAGCATCTCTCAGCTAAATACATGAAGAATTAGAATATTCAAGACACAGCCAGTTTTTTTTGTTCTGCTCCATGCAAATGCCAAACTTAATTGCCCTGAAGGAAATTTCTATGGAAAATAGACAAAATGTGATCAGCAGTGTTATGACATGTGATTGGGAAGGGTGTGCTTGTTTATATCCATGACAGAAATGGCTTATATAGAGCTGAGGACCAAATTATCATGCTAAGTCTTTCATCTACTAATTTGTGTAGCTGACTGCCAAACGTACAACCATTTTTGCAGATATAACAGGTTGTCCTTCCATCAAGGAATGTTTGAGTTTTTAACTGGCTTATGGAAAACTGAAAAAGTGCTAAAGGATGCTGGACATATGCTCTATAACATTAAAGGGATAGGAAGCAAGCCAGCTGAAGATACCATAACTGATTTGTGCAAGAAATAGATTTGTTATAAGGTTGATGCGCCACTCTTTAGAACAAGACCTTACTCCTGGTGATCAGCATGTACAGACTGATATCTATACCCTACAGGAGGTGGGGACTCAGCACACTTATACAAAGTGCATCAATGATGTCACCCTTTTTTTTTTTTTTTCATTTCCATTTATAACCTACATTACTGAAGAAGCAGTGTTTTAACACTGCGAAACACATTTTTTAAGTGGGTATTTTATTAGGTGGTATGTTTTATACTTGTATTTAAACATTGCTGAATAAATAGAGGTTTTGTCAAGTATTGGCTGGAGTGGCAGTCCCCTTTTTTCAAGTAAAGATTGATAGTGGATCCCGTTGGAGTTGGAAGACAGATTCCTGAGAGGTTGGAAATTGAGAGGTTACCAAGCAAGGGCGGTAAGATATCCTTGCAAGCCTGGTTAGCTGTGTGTATGCATATGTGTACAAACAGCCATATACAAATGTGAGTGTAAATCATTTTATTGTGATATCGATACATTGTTTGTCGGATCTAAGCACTATTGGCGCCCCTTGATTTTTGTCTTTTGGGTATATCTGTATCCTTCGTGAGTGGAGGTGAAGGTTGGCAGCCAAAATCCTGAAGTGGAGAGAGCTGGATAAGGGACAGCATAAACATCCCTGAGTCTTATTGCTGGTTTACATATATGTGTATTTCAAGCAAGTGATTTTGTGAGTACCATTTTAATAGGTGGTGGTGAGGTGTCCATTAACTCCAAGGATATTACACCAAGAAGCGCCTTGTGTTTTTCTCTTTTGTTTTTTATACAGGATATCATCTATGTGTTTTATGAAAGGGTAAGCAGTCATTTGGATAAGGGAATTGCTGTTGTATACTTGGACTCTGCAAAAGCATTTGATACTGTTCCTTACAACAAATTACGGCATCATTTAAAAGGCTTTGGTTTTGGAGGTGATATCTGTGCATGGATAAAGAACTGGTTAAATGATAGATGGCAGAGAGCTTTTGTAAATAGAACTTTTCAAGTTGGTCTAAAATTGTAAATGGGGTATCACAGGGTTCAATCTTGCTCCAGATGCCTTTTAATTTGTTTATTAATAATCTAGAAGTAGAAATTAAAAGTAGTGTCACAATATTTGTTGGTGACACTAAGCTGTGCAAGGAAATACATATGGAGCAGGATGTTTTTTCTCTGAAGAAGGGTTTTTTTGTCTTCCTCTGGATCAACAAGGATGATTTGGCATGAGCTGGACTTGATGGACACGTCTTTTTTTCAGCCTCTTCAATGTTATTATATAAGTTACTATGTATGTCAAAAAAATTACAATGTCCATCCAGACATCTATGTACCTCAGACCAACAGACAGTCCTAATTATCTCAGAAATGACAGTTTTCATCTCAGAGACACAAAACAAAACTCTATTTTTTATAGCCAGGCCCTAAGGAATAACCACATATGCTTTGACACTTCTGACTGAGATCAACAGCTTAAAAATTTCAGGAGAGATTTTATCAGTTATGGATATAATGCCAAGATAAAGGACATCCAAATTCAGAGAGCCACCAGTATACCCAGAAGAAATCTCCTGGAATACAAACAACCGCAGGAAGGGAAAAGGGTGCCCTTAGTAGTTACCCACAACCCACAGCTTGAAGTACTGTGTAATATCTTAAAAGAGCTCCAAACAATCGTAGATACTGATGATTAAAAAGAATGTCCCCAAGACCTCCACTCCTCTCCTATAGACAGCACCCCAGTCTGAAACAACTGTTGGTGAAGAGCTCCCTTAAGAATGCAACAGATAATGGTACTTCTTCCTGTCTACAAAGGACATGTGGAACCTGCACACAAATATGTATCACAGATAAGGTTCCCATAATCCATATGTGGGTGAGATAGGACAGTTCACTTTAGAAATATCACACCCTAGTTCGAGCCCATCCAAACGGCGCTTTAGAAACGTTGCACTGATCAAAAGGGTAAGACCAGAATATCACTCTAATCAAAAGAGCAATCATCTGATGTAGCACTTTTACATGTCGCCAAATAGAGGGCGACATTGATGTTCAGCTTATGGATACAAACATGAGGAGTTATATGTACGATCTCCAGCATGTTTTGCATTATAATGCTGTCATTGCTTTTGCACATACTCTTAATATTAAATCAGCTCTGCTGTACTAGCAAACTGGCACAGTACAAAAAAGATTCCAGCTGGGAATGCATTTTGCATTAACTCTTTGATTTCCAGAGATTCAATGCGTTGGATACCTCTCTGGCACTCAAAGTATTAATGCCGCCCGTGCCAATGGGAGAGAAGAAGGCAGTCTGTGGGTATTTTTGGGCATTTCTTTTTGTGCATATTGCAATGGGACTAAGAGACCAGTGGTGCCACTCCAATTTGCTAGTAAAACAGCTGACTCAGGATTAAGAGTATGTGAAAAAGCAATGACAGCATTATAATGCAAAACATTCTGGAGATAGTACCTATAAAACCTCATATTAACTCCTGGGTGCAGTATTGCGGAAAGGTAGAAGACGAAGTGCAGCACTGTAGAAAGCCAGGGAGCTAAGTAACCTGGGTGCAGGAGCTCAGTAAGGGATCAGGGTAAGGCTTCAAATGTTATATGGCTTCCATAGCACGGGGAGAAAGGGGACGGGAGCTCCGAGCCACTTCAAAATGTATCTATAAATTGAACATCAATGTCGCCCTCTATTTCTCTATTTGGCAATTACATGAGATAAGTGACTAGCACAAGCAAAAACATTTGGCGACATATAACATGTCTGAGGGAGAGACCTAAGATCTTGAAAGCTTGCATTCTAAATCTGCTAAGTTAGCCAATAAAGGTATCAGCAACTATATTTGCCTCCTGTATTTCTACAGCTAACACGGTACCAACTCTCATCTGTTATCAACATAGAAGATAGCCTAATGTTCAGTATAGAGTATTATGACTAGTGTCCTGCACACAATTGATACGTGCAGACCCCTAGGCTCCGCCCAACGCGTTTCGCTGCGTATTGCAGCTTCGTCAAAGGACGCCAATGTGCAATAAAAGTTGTATATATGATAACTGATAAAAAATATCAAAGTGAGTTAGCCTAGAATGCGGTATGACCGCGAGGGATAGCCAGCTAGCAACAATATGGTCAGTGAAAATTAGTAACGGGGAGTAACGGTTAGACAGTCTAGAATGCGGCTAGACCGCGAGGGGTAGTCAGTCGGCGAGTCAATATTCTCAGCAGGCGAGTTGAGTGTGTAGTGAACTAAGTATCATATAGTGAGACTACTCCGTAGTAATCAAGCGGTTACGGTCAGTGAAAATTAGCAACGGGGAGTAACGGTTAGACAACTTAAGGTCAGATAAATATCTCAAATTGTCTCAAAGCCAGTTTGTAGAGATAACCCTTTGTGTGACAGTGTCGGAGGGGTATGAAATGCATTACTTCACAATGTGTTGCTGCATACCCCTCTGGCACTCAGAGTTAACCCTATGAGTGCCAGAGGTGTTCACAATGCATTGCAAAGCAATGGTACTCAAAGGGTTAAAAAAATCAACCTCTATGAAGTGCCCCTTGAAGGAGGGATAACAATTGTCAGGAACTTTGACTCGTGTATTTTTTTGTCACTCTCAAACCTCACTAAGTTACACTGTCATTAGCTTAGCTGCGGTCTGCGGACGGCATTCCCCCACCTCCCATAGCTGCCTGAAACGCACGCTTGTGGGCGTGGTTTGGTGGGGGGCAACATTTCATCCTTGGACCCAGGCAGCACAATGTCTTGGGACAGCCCTGCCTATAGATGTCACAAATTATCTCTGGTGAACCACAATGGGGCAATTTATACAGGATACAGATACTGAATGAACTGTATGCTGTAAAATACACCGGAGGGAAAGAGCTCCCTAAGTGCCATTCCTCAGTCTTTCCTGCAGCAGAGATAATGGTACATAGTACCAATACCTCTGATTATGTGGCAACTGTGACTTTTTTTTTATAATGAAAAATAAAAGATGAAAAACCATTTTCAACAGACTAAAGAGGTGCAATTCTGGGTCAAATTAAATGCACTATAGGTTTTGCATGAAAGTTTTGCAAAGTCCCATTGATTTAAATGATGATTTGGCCCCTTGGGCAGTGGACTGTGCATTTTGACTGGACCAAGAGCAGAGCATCTTGGTTTAGATGTATTGTCATATATTTTCTTCAACCTATCATTTCATAACATGGGCTGTTTATTAGTATACTAGCAAATGGTGCATGGCATTGCCCATATGACCAGGAACACTGTGTATGTCTGAGACCCAGTGGAGCACTGCAGCAATCTTCACAGGAGTGGGTGAGGGACTTCGGCCTCCGCCCACCCCTGTGAAAATCTCCGTACAAAAAGTTAAATGGTGTCCTAATCCTGTTTACTTTTAGTATAATATTGTTCACACAACTTTTAATCACAAGAGACTGATTTTTCTGGAAAATATGTTATTAATTGTAGCTAGGGACTCACACCCATTGTTAATAAAAGGAATGTAAAAATGTTAATGACAAGGGACTTTCTAACATGGAAACTCCCTCCACGACTCAGTCCCAAAGGACTAAACTGTAATGTTCAGTGGAAAAAAAATCATTATTTTATTAGTTTAATGACCAGAATACATAGATTAAAAGCATTTTTTCACATATTTCATTCTCATAGTAACAAACTGTGGGCTGCCAGATGCCACTGATCTATAGACCCCATAATCCTTAGCTCACTAATGGTTGAAATAGCTATTAGTAGTGGGCAGCTGTGTTACTTGCACATATATTGTGGGCAGGCATGCTTTTATGAAGTCTAGCAGTAAGAGGAAATGCTACTCAAAGTATTAACCTCTATATATTTCTGAAGTTGAGTTGATTTTCAAAGTGTTACAAAATTACCTGTATTTATGTTAGTCTTTTTTATTTAACCCCTTTAGGACCGGTGTAAGGATCGCCACTGGTGTATTTGCCTAAAGAACTAGTTAAGATCCTGGAAAGTCATGAATTTTTTGCTCACAGCGCTCCTGCGAGATTGCTAGAAGCACTAGCGGGGTCTGAAATTGACCACTCCAAGACTGGAGAGATCATTATCAGACCCCCATCTGGCAGGTTGGAACGCGTGATCAGTCACATGTGCCAGCAAGCAGAATGTTGTCACTGTGATCCATAAGTGGAATCCAATACCAGGATCATATGAGCTATTTAGATTATTTATTTATCAGATTATGCAATTCATACAATATTGTCTGGCATGCCAGCCAGGTACACTCCTCACAGGTCTTCCTCTCCACTGCCACTCTCTGCTGGCCAGTACTAGCTAATTTGCATAAAATACAAAGTGCTAACCATAGAATCTGCATGCACATCCATATTCACACAATATTGTCCCTTTACACTGTAGCATATTGACTGAATATAATTACATCACATTAAGGATGAGGTTTTATTCTCATAATATGGCCAAAGTATGCTATGTGTACCAAAACAGCAAGGTACTCCATTTTAGTCCAGTCCTAAAATTCACTGTCTTGTCAGCTGAATCTCTCATATTCTGTTCTTTATAACTGAGACTCTCTTTTAACCAGGAAAGATACATTGAGATTGTCTCTAGTTTTAAAGTATGAATTGGGTTCTCATTTTATCTACCTTAGAAGAGTGAAAGGTGAGTTGACCTTGCCAGGACTAGAAACTGCCCCTGAGGTTTAAACAGATTCTGCAGCTGGTGCTTTAACCAGCTGAGCTAGATTGCACCCGTGTGTAGGATATGTACATGGAAGTTTCTCAATTGTAATGGCAATAGAGAGCTAAAATATGGTTCTTCAGCATACCTGAGAACTCTCCAGATCTTCCTCGGAGACTCTGGTTTTCAGACTGCATTAACCTTCGCGTCAATTATATCCCCTATCGGGCAGCACATAAGCCCTCTCCGGGGCTCAAAGAGAAGAAGTTCCCAGATATGTGCTATAGTATAGTGATTAAACACAAAACAAGTACTATTTGAGCCTCTCACTTTGGCTTGAAGGCAACAGATGCCTTCCTAAGGGTGACCGGTAATCCAGATGTGGGCCCCTTGCCGTCAGAGCTTAGAAAAAAAGCTGCACCTCACTGAGGAGGCCCAAACAAGGCCAAAACGTATGTCTGGGGTTAACTGATATTCCTGTGCAGAGAGATTATGACTGTCACATTATGACAGCCTTTTGTGGGTGTGATTAGTCTGATACGTACATGGAAATATCACCTCTGTAATTGCACTAGCGAGCGAAACTGTGATGATTCGAAGAGGTGATTTAGCAGTAGAACAATCAATATTTGTTTTTATTTGCCTACAGGGCCTCTCACATTCTTTGGCCTGATTAATTTCATACTTGGCAATATATATATATATATATATATATATATATTCCAATATCTACAAAAAAATGGAGAGCGCTACTGTTCACAGTAAATACAATCTATATTTATTATAAATACTCTAGTATCTTTACACAATTCTATCTAGTTCAATAATAATTATGAATACAAACAAAGAACACTAAACATATCATCAAATACAATTAATATTGCTCCGGAGCTAAAAAAATCAATTCAATAAAAAAATAAAAAATCATAAAAAAAGATAAAAAAAAGCGTCCATATATATAATATAGAACTTATAGGGGTCCCCCGAAAAAATCTTGTAATTTTCAGTTGTTGATACACATCCAATAATCCGTGATAACTTTCCAATTAAATGATTATTCCAATAGTTTGTTAATTATTGATTTGTATATGTAAGCTCTCACGAGCAGGGCCCTCTGATCCTTCTGTTCTCCACATCTGATTGTACTATTTAATACCTCTGTATGTCTATTCCCTGTTGTACAGCACTGCGGAATTAGTTGGTGCTATATAAATAAAGAATAATAATAATATATATCTCCTTCCTTTATGGAATGGCAGGAATATTCACATGACCTTTTTTAAAGGTAAAGTTCTTAAAGGCAACCTTATAAATGGAAGATTTAACTCCTGTGTTGCTGATAGTACTGGACAATTGACGGCAGGTCTTTTAGTGCTGAAGAATGGTAGATAGTAGCGGGCAGGTCTATAGTGATGGGTACATGACCTTCAAGCTATACTCATGACTAGGTAAGACTGATAATAACGTTGACAGGTTCATATATAACTGGGGTCTCTAATTGATATTGATCTCCGCTGTATTACTTTCTCATAAGTATTATGAAATATGCTGTATTCAATGTTGGCAAACCCCAGCTTTTACCTTAATCTGGCAAATGATGTTCTTGTAAAGGTTATATTTTAACCAAGTATACACTTAACTCTTTGAGTGCCAGAGGGGGACACAACACATTGCTTTGCAATGCTTTGCGTACCTATCTGGCACTCAAAGGGTTAATGGTCTTCATTCAGCAGCGTTGAACTGGTTAATATAGTGGTTATACACCCCAGAATGAAGGCAATTCCGATGGTGCTTTAATTCTTGCCATTAATCTTTTGACTGTATAATATATCCTTTAATCTACAACACCAATCAATTTCATGTGTCTAAACTCAGTGTACCAATATATACATTTAATTCAGGAACAAAAGCCAGTCAGAAACTGTAGGGCAGGAGCAAACAGCTAACCACATACACAGGACAAGGCCTAACAGGAAGCTTTAACCAATAACCATTGCAAAGAAGAGGTGGACAGTGGCTCTGTAAAGGAGACCAGGTCATAACAAAAGCTGTACTGAAAACAGGATCAGGGCTCAGGTAGCGCAACCAGAAATCTCTGCACTGGACCATGACAGTTTTTTCCATTATGTGACTTAACAAAAGTGTTATGACAAAGGTTGAACTTGATAGACTCATATGTTTTTTGTGGTTTGTGTATTGGACCTTTATTTTTTCCTTGTTTTGTAGTCATGTGTCCTTTCCATAAAAAAGGGATAATTGCTCACAACTCCATTAGAAGTTGAAGGAACAGGATCACTCTCTTCACCCAGACTGTCTGCGAGATCCTCCCCCCTCAAACTCTACCTCTGAATTTTGGTTGATGACCTGAAATCTGTTCTCATGAACAAAAATCTCTTTACAAGGCACAAGTTCTGTTTTTTATTGTTTCTCTTCTAATTTCAGATCATTATTTATTTATTTATTATTATTAGTAACATACATAGTAATATAGTAGCTTTAAAAACTCACGTACATGTTCGACCCATGCCATATCTTACCATAACAGTGGACCTATTCAAGAACAAGCAGCAAACAATATTGTAGTCTGGAACATGATTGGTTTGGTAACAGGACTGGTTAAGCAGTTGCGGATCAATACCAGAACAAGAAGAAAACAGGACTGGTTCAGCAACAGTTGATCAATGCAGGAATAGGCAGCAAATGAAAGTGTAGTCAGGAACAAAAGCCAGTCAGAAACTGGAGCGCAGGAGCAAACAGCTAAAAGCACACACAGGGCAAAACCAAACTGGAAGCTTTGAGCAAGAGGTGGCTCTATAAAGGGGACCAGGTGATAATAAAAACTGGACTGAAAACTGGATCGGGCCACATGTAGGGCAATCAATAATCTCTACACTGGACCATGACTGTTTTTCAATCCTCTGGATCAGCAAAAGTGTTATGGCACATGTTGAACTTGATAGATTCATATATTTTCTAGCCTCATCATTTATGTTACTATGGGACATAAAGCAATCATATATTTAAAAACATTAGTCCTACATCTACCTTAGGATGAAAATGTATAATACTGATATGTCATAATAACAACCACAGCTATACAGTGACTACGATCTTTAACAGTACAGAATTATCTGTGTGCATTCAGTTCGTGTTAGCCACCTCAATATTGTTTGTCAGGTGTTAAAAATAGTGTTAACATACAGATAATATAAATGTTTTCACTACTCGAGCGCTAAACAATGAGGAAACCTAATGTATAGCATTGGAAGCTAAATTATCAACTAAAAAAAAATAAGCTCACATTACTTAAATAAATGCAGCATAAGGTTGTAGAGGCAGTTTGTGAATTAATGTATACATACATAAATGCACATACATATATAAGTATGAGGTAATTTACTGTCGATTGCTGAAGCCATTGGGTGGGGCCTATTGCACTGATGATCCTGCTTGTTAGCACCCCATTAAACTCGTATGTGTTTCCCACCAGTGCACAGTCTGATTGCTTTGTGTGAGAATGCATTTGAGGCTACTGGCTCTTGTTGAATTGAATTATATGAATGTTTGAACAACATGCATACAGTCTTTTGCTCCTCACAGATTACCAAAAAATGTGTTATTATTTTGTCTTAGTTGTTTGACTGATCCATTTCAGATTACCAAAAAATGTGTTATTATTTTGTCTTAGTTGTTTGACTGATCCATTTCAGATCCAACATTCTTATACATGGGGAAAAGGGGTGATAATACAGTACTCTGTCTAGCAGTTTCTGACAGATAAATCCATTCCTGTCATCTCCCATCCATCTTATTCTCCCAGTTTAGCACAGTGAAACTTTTCGCTGTTTCCCATACTGAAAACAGTCATGAAAGGGAAGCAATTTGACATGATCGAAAACATCAAATCCAATATGGCAGACCTAAAAGCATTTAACAAAGAATACGTCCAGAAATGCTTCTGACATTGGGCAGGAACGCTGGAAAAAGTGTGTATGTGAGGGAGGGTAGTACTTAGACAGTTTCATGTTAAATAAAATCTTTTATTCAAATATTAACCATACTTTAGGATCACACCTCATATATACAATGTGATCTTCAGCAGTTTTTCAGTGGGAATTTCTATTGAGGAGATGTAATTATCGATCACCTCCATTATAGTTTCCGCATGCATACGCAACTCACATAGCACATTGATTTGTTTCACACCTCTCATTTCATTTATGTGTTATTAACCTATTACTGTTTATATAAATAATTCAAAGTTCATAGGATATTTCATTTGAAAGTCAATCTATACATGATTTTTTTGAATATCTTGTTTTTGCTATGCTATTTACTGTTATATTTTCATTATGAAAGATTTGATGGAGTAAATTATTGCATGTCAAGAAAATTAGTTTTGTCCGAATCATAAGAGCAGTAAAATTTTAAATGTTCGATCTTCTTTTGCTTTTATGTTTGGTTAGTCAGAATTTCATTAAGAGCTTTTATTGCCAGTCACAATTCGTTCAACACTATAACCAGTGGGGAAGGCCTCTGCCATCTTGTCTGGACTAACAGTTGAACAAGATACATTCAAGATACATTCAAACAAATTACATAAAAGTTGGCCAAAAATATCTATAAATAAAGAGATAATCTGAAGCACTTGCAGGGTAGCACAATCAAGAGCTGAAACACAGAACATAGGAGTAGCAACTAAGTGTAGTAATTTATTAATTTATTAGACACTTATCAAATATAAGAAAGCCAAATACACACTCACAAACAGATAATAAAATAAAGCATTGCAGGGTCCCAAACCCCGTTATTGCGATCTCGGGTCCTGCCCTTGTCTTACTGTACCCGTGATCTGTAATTGTTGAATCAGGATGGATGAAGTAGTTCTTATCCTCAATATACCCAGTCGGCAGACACAGTATGGCTGATCATTCTGGGACAGTCCATGAGTGGACAGGGCAAGGAAACATCAAGGGCGGATGCAGTGATGGGACCAGCGCAGATCTATGAAACCCCTGGGGAAGTGGGGGGTATTTCCACAAAAACACGTTTGGGTAAGCACACACAAGCACACACACATTTTAGTGCAAGTCCCATCCCCGCATCTCCCTGAATCAACAGTTACAGATCACTGGGTACAGGTAGACAAGGACAGGGCTTGAAATCCCAGTAAGGGGATTTGGGACCTCAAGATGCTTTATTTTATTATTGGTTTGTGATTGTATGTGGTTTTCTTATTTTTGATGTGTGTCTAATAAAGTACTACACTTAGTTGCTACTCCAGTGTTCTATGTTTCATCCCTTGATTGCTCTACCCTGCAAGTGCTTCAGATTCTCTGCCACTGTATCACAAGTCCACTTACTGTAAGCAGCATGAGGGATAGAATCTTTCCATCATCCTGCTCTGCTTCAGTATTTAATTATTATTATTTTTTATTATTATTACACTTTTTATTGTTTAATACACTTTTTGGGGAAGCGCACAGACATTTTACAAAATATAAAGACCTGCATTTTTATTTTGTTTTATTATTTGTTCATATTTACTGTGAGTACAATACAGTTCTGTTTCCCTTGGGTTCTGTGTATGACCCGGCTTGTCTGACCATCCATTCTGGTGCTGACCTGTGGCTCTGTCTGACTTCTCTTTTGCCTGTACCCATTGTGTAGTGGACACCCAATCTGGTGCAGACCTGTGGCTCTGGCCAACTACCTGAACTGTGTATGACCTGGCCTGTCTGTCCATCCATTCTGGTGTTGAACTGTGGCTCTGTCTGACCATTCTCCTTGTGCGTTCCGATTTGGCTTAGACAACCTTTCTGGTGCAAACCTGTGGCTCTGGCTGACTACCCGCTCCATGTATGACCTGGCTTGTCTACTCACTCCGTAATGACTCCTGGTTTATTCCTGGGAACCGTGACAACAGCCTGCAGTAACAAAGTCACAGAGAGACTGCTGAGGGAAAGTGGAAGATTCCCTACTCTCCCAGGGCAAGGAGAAGACATGTCCATTACCCTGTACCTTGGAAGGTACTACATGCCTTGAAGCTGCATGTGTGTTCTGTCTAAGGAGGTTTTCTAGATCCTGGCTTAGCTGAGTCTGGCAGGGTGGATTAGTTAGGAGGTGCTTTAAACTGGTTAACCAGGACCAGCACTTATAGGCCAGAGAGGGCTCCAATGGGAACTAGGCTTTTATTGTAAGATTTCATTTCTTGGGAATTTGCTTTGTTAAAAACATGCAACCCATATGCCATTACACAAAGAATCCTGACTTCCGGTGCCTAATTGCCCTAGAAGACCATGCTAAAGATCAAAATACAGTGACATACCAGGCAATCTATCTATCTATCTATCTATCTATCTATCTATCTATACATGCATGTGTAAAAATCTAAGTAATCTGGTTCACTGTTCTGGGGCATGGCTGGAAACGCTGATTGGCTGAGGAGGCAGGTGGCGTAGAACCCTCACTCCTCAGAAATCCATCGCAGCCACTCTGTTTAAAAAAAAAAAAAAAAAAGTTACCCAGTGCCTCCCGCTTTAAAAAAAAGTCTGACCTCATGGTGGGGCATCAGGACACCTCCTGATGCTCCCCAGCTACTGATCTCTGATGGGAGATCAATAGAGGTGACTCAAGGGAGTTACAGAGCTCCCCTGCTTCCATTCTACCCAGAGAACCCAGGTAGGAGTGAGCGGGATCAAGAAACCCTCTCACGTCAATGAGGTAAGTCTCCCTCATCGATATGAAAGGGTTTCAAGATCTCACCTACTCCTTCCCATCTCCAGGTAGAATGGAAGCAGAGGAGCTCTGTTGCTCCCCTGTTTTGCCTCTATTGAGCTCCCAGTCAAATCCGTTGGGAGATAAGTAGCTGAGGGGCATCAGGAGGGGTCCGGATGCCCCACCAAGAGGTCTGACTTTTAATACAATTAAACCCTTTCAGTGCCACAGAGGTATCCAACGCATTGCAATTCAATTTGTTGGACACTTCTCTGGCATTCAAAGGGTTAAAAAACAAACAAAAACAACACAAAAAAAACAATGTTAGCTGCATGGGCATTCTTGATAAAGGTCCCTACAGGATTGGAACATTGAATCATAATAAATTATTTGTATGTAAGACCTGTGAGTGCTTGCCTTATTCTACAATACACAAGTTGATTGCAAATGCACCCAGGCAAGTTACAAGTGATGATGTGAATGTGGAACTTCAACAGAATACTATATATATATATATGTATGTATATATATATATATATATATATATATATATATATATATATATATAGCTTGTTCCTAAAACTAAATGTTAGTCCAATAAAAAGGTATTAGGTATTATATTAAATACTGCAATAGTCATTCATTTGGCATCCACACCACTGGACTAACATGGCTATCCTAAATGTGTTGTTAGTGCATATCTTAATAAGAGACAGATTAAAAACTTGATCATGTTACGTGTATTCTATCATGGATGGGAAGCCTTTTGAATTTAAACACCTCAAAAATTCATATCCTGTCACTACTAGAGAAATTTACTATTTATTATACATTACCAATCAAGAGTGTTACTTCCAAGAAGTAGTCAAGAGTTACTTTGAAAATCACCCCCTTTAAGAAACACTGTAATTCTCCACTTACAGCTACAACTCTTATTCCTCCATATTTTCATCTTTTTATATACCCTCCCATCCAGAAACCAGATTATCATTCATGCACATATGGCAGCAAGACCTGGGCTTAGATGTGGAGGACTGGAGTAATATCTTTAATGCAACAGTCCAAACCTCTCCCTGTATCACCTTTAGGGAATACAAATATATCACATGGTTAAGAAGGTACTTCATACCAAAAATATTATTTAAATTAAATGATTAAGCTCTTGTGCTGGAAAGGCTGTGGCCAGACAGGGTCATATGTTCATCCTTGGTGGCACTGTTCTAAGGCAAGCAAGTGAGATGGCTCAGTTGGTTAATATCCCAGCTGTAGAATCTGTTCAAACCGCAAGGTTACAGGTTCCAGTCCCAGCAGGATCACCTCAGCCTTTTATCCTTCCAGAGTGCCACCATTCTTTTGCTTCATAATATTTTAGCCCTCTATTGCCATAATAATGGAGACATTTCCACATACATATTAGACTAATCCCACCAAATGGGTAGTACAGTTCCAATATGACAGGCAAGTCCCTTCTGCATAGGCAATACCAGCTAACCCAAGAAGGGAGAGAACAAAAAAGGTGCATAAAGGCTCCATAGAATACTTTAGGATTTATATAGGCTTTACTTACTGGGGTCTTGTATCACCCATCAGTGCTGGTGTTGCCAAACTATGGATTTCCAACTGTTGAACTACAACTCCCTACATTCTCAACTGACCCAGCATGATGGGAGTTGTAGTGCAACAAAACTAGAGAGCCTTAGCTTTCTTACCCTATGATGACTCACTGTCTAAAACATGTTTCATTTAGGCTGATGTAATAAAAAGAACTGGAGTATTTCTGGGGCAAACCAAGTGCAACATGAGGGAGAAATAAACATTTCAAAAATTCCCCTTAAATGAGGCTCTTTACTCCCAGTTCTGCGGCTGGTCTACCCCAGAATTGTGCCAGTACTTCTTTGTGCATAATATTTCTGGATAATATGTGAACTCTTTAAGGACCAGTGGGCTATGCAACGCATTGTAACACAATACATTTTGTTCCCCTCTTGTCTTTATAGTGTTAAGCAATTCCCTAGCATTCAGTGCTGCTCAAATGTTTAAAACAGTTTGCTATCATCTGACAAGTGGCTGTTTACTTTACAAATGCCAGTAATTTTCACAAGTTGTCAGTCGCAGCTAAATGCAGGAGACAGGCCCAGGTAAGTTCACTGCTCAAGGGCTTATCTTTGTCTTGTGTGCTTATTCACACCTTCCCTCTTTTGCCTGTGTTTGTATTTCTGCAGTATAATTAGAAATGAGACACCTTCATCAATAATCCATTGTATGTTTCCCCTTTGAAAATCGTGGTGGTGTTTCATATGCCAATTTATGCCCATGTCTTTCAGAGGTTCATGTACCATCATGAGCAGTGTAGAAATTGTAAATTATAAAACATGAAACATTGATATCGGAAAAAAATGTCACAGTGGCAGCCAACCAGGGTCTGAAGTCTACTGTAGCTGATAACTTTATCACTGGTTTAGTCTTCATATTACGTTGAAATCTGTGAAATAAAAACAATTATTCAATGTATCAGCTGTAACCAAAACCTGGACAAGATTATCAGCACTTGTTTGGAAGCACTTTGATCCTTATGTTCAAAAGAAAAGAAGAATAGGGCAAACCAACAGCACCATAGTGGAAAAACTGAAAAACCTCAAATTCTTATTGATATTAATCAGCTTTTAACACCTTGCCAGATAGAGATGTCACAACAAATTGCTTCACAATGTTTTAGAACTTCTCTGGAATACAAGGTTTTAGGAGAGCCATTAAATCAATTGTAATTCGTACTTTTTCTCTATTGTGCAGTTTCATGATGTAATTCTGGGTGAATCTGTGTTTATTCCTTTTCTCCTGACTCCCAGAGTGTTGAGGAAAATCAGGATGGAGAAGGCACATGGCATTTTAATCTCCCCATCTCACCATCTTGCCTAGTTTTCACATGTTCTCAATCTATCCATGGCAGAGCCATGTCCGCTCCCTCTGCTTCACAATCTTTTTAACTTAGGGTCTTCTGTGTCACCCAGAGTTGGAAAAGCTGGCTTGGAAGCCAGCATCCTGAGGAAGAAGGGTTTCTCTAACACTGTCATTGCTACTATGATGATGACTCATAAGCCAGTTTCCTCCCTGGCGTACAATAAGGTATGGTCCTTAGTCTATAAATGGTGTAAATACCATAGGTCGTGGCTGCAATCTTTTAAGCTTTTCTTCAGGATGTTCTTCGTAAAGAGCTTGGTACTAGCATTATTAAAGTACAGATTTCCACTCTTTAGGTGTTTATTCAGAGGCATAATGCTTTAATGCCAGATGTGCCAACTTTTGTGCAAGGGGTGGTTCATGCCTAATTCCATAGTAGGTCTTGAACTTGGTTCAGGGAGTGCTTCAGAGAGATCCTTTCAAACATCTGTTTTTATTCTCCTTGCATTTCTTTATGCTTTTTCGTCTTTTCACGGGTGGCCAAACTTAAGGCTTTATCTTGTGTGCCTCTTATTCTGATTTGCCACTCTTATAGGGTGGTTTTGTGGACTCCTATGGTGTTTCTGCCTAAGGTAGTCTCTACATTTCATATTAACCAGGAAATTTTGTTTTTGTCTCTCTCTGTTCTGCTCTGTCTGACAGGAGCAGGGGGTTCATCTTTTGGATGAGGTTAGTTGCTTGAAGTACTATGTTTATCGCATGCAACCTTTTCAAAAATCTGATTAACTTTCTGTCCTGAGGGCCCTCATGTGGGCCAAGCTGTGTCTAAGGTGACAGTGGCTTCTTGGATTAAGTGGACTATTTACCAGGCATATGTCCTCAGGAAGAATCCTGTGCCCTTTCAAGTTATGGCTCACTTCAGCAGGTTGATGGGCACTTCTTGGGCCTACAAGAGCCAGGCCTCTGTGGAACAGCTGTGTAAGATGGTGAAGTGGTCATGTCCTGTCAAACCCTGTGTTAATGTACTGGCCTTGGCTGAAGCCAGTTTTGGTAGAAAAGTCCTTTCGGCCATCCTGCCTATGTAGCTGCTGCCCTTGGTTATATTTTTGTCAGTTACCTGTTGGTTTCTTATTTTTTAGTTTGCTGTGTGATGGCAACAAGGCAAGGCAACCAAACCCCTAGTACGCTAGGTGTTATAGCAGTACTGGCAGCAACAAGGCAAAGCAACCGAACCAACCAAGGAACGAAGGCCACAATCTTGTGACTGGAGTCACTAAACCCACGCACCAGCCCACGGTCGGGCAAAGGACGCTATAGACACCTGGACAGGCCGAACGGCCGCACAGACCGAGACTAACGAGGCGCACCAGGAGCAACAACCAACCTAGTAGAGATGGAGCGACAAGCTGTGCTGGGTCAAGCGTAATAGGTGAGGGTATCTCAGGAAAAGAATTAAACAGTGCCGGACAGGCACTGACGGAGCAGGGCAGACAATGGGCCAAGTAGGAACTCAGACAGGAGAAGCAACCAGTTGGTTTGGTACACAGAGCAGGAGAGTCAGCCAAGCCGGGTTGGTACACAGAGCAGGATAGTCAGCCAAGCCGGGACGGTACACAGAGCAGGATAGTCAGCCAAGCCGGGTCGCAACAGAAGTCAGGAACAGGTGCTCTCACAGGAACGTAGTCAGTTGAGCCGGGTCATACACAGGATACCAGGAACCACAGGAACAAATGCTAGATAATGGAACACCACGAAATTAATGACAGAGCTCGAATATAAAGGTAACCAGTAGGAGGAGTTATCACTGATCGCCAATAAGAATGCTAGAAGGAAATGACCAGGAAGTAGCATTGTCGCAAATGGAGGAATCACGGGCACCGTGATAAATGCATATCCATTTGGTATCCAAAGGGGTAAAGCAAAAGCAACCCTAGCAATGTTCCATTTATAATACTTACTCTTGTAGGGTTTACTCTTCCTTTAATAAATCTAAGACAGTGGCAATGCTTCTATACTGTGGCAATCAAAGTTTTCTTACCTGGGAAAAACTATATAGGATGTTATCCCCCTCTGAAACAAAGTATGTATACTATTTTAGCTTTGTTTAGTCTCCTAATCTTTTTTGCGGTGATCAAAACATAATGTCTTAATTGTTTATTTGACTCTGAAACAAGGAGGTGAACTATAGTGCCAGGGGTCATCTCCTTGTGACCTCAGTCATGTCACTTTATCTCCATGTGCCTCAGGAACCAAAAAATACAGTACATTGCAGGATCACAGTGCAGTGGCTCACTATGCCTAAAATATTGTGCATACAACAATGTATAAACATCTGTATCATGACAGAAAAATAAAATGATTATTATATGTCTTTATTATCAATTGTCTACATGTATTTGAGACAGTTGTCTGACAACTGCAGATTGTTATGAGTCACAGGTATGCAAAGCTTGCAAACTATACAGCCATCCTGGTAGAGTCCGGTATTAGAAAATGAATAACTACAACATCCCTAATCATTATCAACATGCAGTTGCTATTATAAAATAGATAAAAATCAAAGGGTGTTTTTTATAGTTGACACTGGATTGTATAAGCAAGTAGAGATGAGAGAAACCCCCACAGTTGATTTCCTGGATTAATTTGGAGGACCTGGAGAAAATTTCCAGTTTGACCAAACTTATTTCACAACAAATCAAGAACGTGGAAAGGGTGAGAGAGAGAGAGAGACAATGGTAGCTGGTTGGAGTGGGGCAAATTGCAGAATACACAAGAGGAGATTGGAACGTCAATTACAAAAAGAGAGGGGTAGACATAGGGAGAAAGCCAGAAAGATGAGGTAGGAGAGATCAACAAGGGAGAGAAGAGAAGGCAGCTGGGAACATGAGGATACAGTAGATGGCCACTGGGAACATGAGAATGTTGCCTCAGGGAGTGTGATGAGAGAGAAGGCGTAGCCATTGGAAGAACAGGGGGACAACAGCATCCAATATTTCTCATTATTGGAGTGCTAAAGTCCAAGAGGTGTTTCTGAGGAATGGGAAACCCCCTCTCGGTTTGCCCTTAAAGAGGTCCACGACTGAACAGAAATGCATGACTAATTTTTATATGATGCACATTTAATTAACTTTCAGACCATACAAATTATAGGATCAGTGGTGTTACTTGCAATGCAGGAATGTTTCTTTATAAAAACCTGTAACACTGCATTCCATATTCACAGGGTAATTAAAAGTTTATGACTCAATTTTGCTTTTATACATTAGGGCCTGTATTTTATTATACAATGCTTTAAATATATTCTTGATTGAGCAAAACTAAAAAAAAATGACAGTCTAGTCTCCAAAATAAATTGATCTTGGAATCCTTGCATCTAAAATATTTTGCTAAAACAGAGAGATGGGTTGTCTGATAACAAGTTAATCCCATGTCATCTGAAAGACATGCTTATAACAACTGTAAGCTTTT
Source organism: Rhinophrynus dorsalis (assembly GCA_037306005.1). Classification (NCBI taxonomy): domain Eukaryota; kingdom Metazoa; phylum Chordata; class Amphibia; order Anura; family Rhinophrynidae; genus Rhinophrynus; species Rhinophrynus dorsalis. The sequence goes on along the minus strand of CM074719.1, from coordinate 102,742,480 downwards.
AGGTGAAGGGAACCCCTTATTTGCATCCTTATACTGTGGTTGTGTTCATTATTCAGTATGGCACTTGTATTTTTCCCTGTATTGTATACTTGTTGTATACAGTTCTGTCCACCTTATGTATGCAATGTTCTGTCAGATAATGCTATTTTGCTGACCCATTACCTTTTTATCTGGTATTACATGAGACCATCATAGCCATACACCATTACATCAGCCCAGCAGAAAAAAAAACTCTTACATGAAACAAGAAGAGCAATACACCATTACATGCAATGCAATGTACCAGTGGAAGTAGTAATGACAGATAAAGTAGATGCATTTAATAGATGATTACATACATTTCTAGAAGAAGGGTAAATGTGGGGTTATACTTTGTTGTTAGCAGATTCACTAGGAAGCTCTAGTAAATAGAGTAGAACTGTCACGGTTTTATTGAACACTCAGACAATTTGGTGAGATAAAACAATGAAGCTTTATTAAACAACTCAATAAAGAACAGAGATGCCCTTCACGGGTCCAGACTTCAAACAGTGGATAGTAATATTGAATCTGACACAGGTCAGGGCACAAACAGTTAACAAAATATGCAATAATGACTGGAACAGAGACAGGAACAAAACCTCAGCAGTACAGGTCCGGAGAGGCCCTAAAAGGGAACTATACTGCAGGGCAGACACCCCAATATAGGGAAGAGAATAGGCTCTACCAGCCTTACCTATAACCAGGTAAGGCAGCCCAAGAAATGGTACCAACGGGTATAATGAGGAGGCTCTACCGGCCTTACCTATAACCGTGTAAGGCAGCCCAAGAAATAGCACCAATGAGTATATAGAGGAAGTTCCCGGAGGCACTCAGAGTAGGCACCGTCTGCACAGTGTTGATATAAGCAGACGGCACTAAATAGCGTAACCGGAGGTAGCGGGTAAGTGCGGACTGACAGGTGGTAGAACCGCTAGTGACCATAGCACACAGGCTGTATAATATGCAAACAGAGACTGCAAGGAGGCGCAGACTGAGAGGCAGTGCAACCGGAGGGAGCAGATAAGAGCAGACTGACAAGTGGTAGCACCGCTAGTGACCGGAGGGCACAGGCTGTATAGCATGTAACGGAGGCTGCAATGAGGCATGGCTGACAGGTGACGCAACCGGAGGCAACTGATAAGCACCGACTGGCAAGCGACCGTAAAGGCAAAGGCAGTGGGCACGAGACAGGGACAACAGAAGCACTAGCGACAGACGGACGCTAGGCGAATAGCCAAAGCCTGGAACGGTACACAGAGAGCGGAAGTCAGCCAAGCCTGGGTCGGTACACAGAGAGCGGTAGTCAGCCAAAGCCTGGAACGGTACACAGAGAGCGGTAGTCATCCAAAGCCTGGATCGGTACACAGAGAGCGGTAGTCAGCCAAAGCCTGGATCGGTACACAGAGAGCAGTAATCAGCCAAAGCCTGGATCGGTACACAGAGAGCGGTAGTCAGCCAAATCGGTAACGGGTCGTAGTCAGGCAAGCCGGGTCCAATAATACGGGCAGCGGAGACAGGAGCAAGGTCAGACGAAACCGGATCATACACTGAACAGGAACGCAGCAACAAGCGGCAGGTCAGGAACACCACCAGGAACACCACGAAAGGACACCGGCATAGTGACAGGAGGGTATATATAAAGGCAAGCCCTGGGAGGGGCTAACAACCCAGAACCAATAAGAGGCAGCCAAAGCAAACTCGGAAGTAAGAATGTCGCTCAGGCAGAATCACGGGCACCGTGATAAGAACAGTTGGAATGATTATTTAGGTAATTTTTGGATATAGTATGGCAAAGGTTGAACCTGATTTAATTATGTCCATTTTTTCAGAAAATGTTTCACTGGCTGTATAGATAACATTATACATACATTTGTTATATTCACAGTAAACTTGGGACACCGGTGAACATTTCTTCTGCTGCCAATAATGTTTTATGTGTCCTTAAGTCATAAAAAATAATGCTATCTTCTTTTCTGGATTACCACCAATAAATGTAATCACTCACATATTTTAAATTCTTACTATGTAAAAGTACACAGTGGTTTACATAAGAATGTATTGCAGTGACAAAGGGGATTTCTTCCTAATGCTATATTTGTAGAATATGAAGTTTCATTTTCTATAGAAATTACCTGGGCATCAAATCATGAATCCAGAACATATTACAAGTAATCAAATGGTGACAGGTGATATTTCTGAAACAAAAGGGAAATTATTACCATTTGTGTTCTATTTTTATTTAAAAGTACATATGCTTAAACTTACTGTCTTTTTTGTTTTTGGAAGCACAATATGAGCTGTATAATTTTTGCAGTGTGTGAAAGCTGGCCCAAAATGTGGCTATTGAAAAGCACCAGATCCTTTGATATAAACAATAGCCTTTTTGAAACACAAACTGTGCAGGCTAGGGTTCACCTGAAAAGAGCTGATGCCCTATCTTTGCAAGAGTCAGATTATTGGCTGGCTTTCACATTCTGACATTTCTTTTTAAGGCTAAAATGTATTAAATTGTGAATAGAAGAAATGTACTGAAATACCCATATTTATTAATGGATTTGGATCTCTGTGAGAAATCAGTGAGCAAGTACACAATACCACATAGAAATCGTTTTTTTCCCATATGGCTTATTCTACAGAAGTATGTATCTGTATATGATACAACCTAACCCCACGGTTCTTCACACTTTAACCCTTTGGGTTCGTCTACTCTGGCTTTCAGTACGGAAGGCAAATAGTAGTGACATGGTGCTGTCCTGATTGGATGGGATTCTCATTTTTATTCTCCAATGGCAGGTGAGAATGTACGAGAAATAATTTGGGCACCAGGGGTTTTCATTATTATTAAACTATTTTATTAATGTATCAAACAGGAATAATGACAGTCCAATTTACTATCTTTTTCATCATGCTCTGCTTTATCACTTCTCTTCCACAATGGAGATCCTATATACCCCTTTTCCACTTCTTGGAGAAAAGTAATCCAGTTCTTTATTCCAGGTAGTCCATTAAGACCCCTTTAGGGGATCACCACCCTCTTCCACATATACTGCTGCAGCCAGACAGGGACACCCCATGCTCTAACCTGACTCTTACCCAACTGAGTTAAACTCCTCAACTTTTCATCTAAACTCCTCTTAGTTATATTGAGAAAACTCTCAAAAGGATCTGGCCTGTGGGCACCCGGCCTGTTAAATATATGAAGTATACACATAAGTGGGCAAAGCACAAGTAGGACGTTTTGATGGGAAAGTACTATTTACAAACATTTAATAACATACTTCTCTACCTTCATTTCCAATGAAATGGTAGAGGCCTTGTGGGTTGAAATACACACTGGGGGCACACATAATAAAAAGATATTGGTGGGGGTTTGCTACAAGCCACCTAATGTTGGGGAGTTGGAGGAAGCCCAACTTTTACTGCAAATGGAAAAGGCTGCTAGGTCAGCAAAGGTAATTATAATGGGAGATTTCAACTACCCTGAAATTGACTGGAGCAATTTGACTTCAGGCACAACAAAGGGAAATATTTTTCTAAGTATGATAAATGATAATTTTATGTCCCAACTGGTAGAGGAGCCAACTAGAAAAGAGGCCTTGCTTGACCTAGTGCTCTCAAACGATTCTGACATTGTAAACAATGTGCAGGTAAGGGAACATTTGGGCAGCAGTGACCACAATATTGTATCCTTTGAAGTTTGTTATGAGAAACCCAATAGCAAGAGTTTAACCAAAACATTCAATTTCAAAAAGGCTAATTTTACAAAGTTAAAAGAAGCTTTAAAGGATATCCAGTGGGAAGAACTCCCCGTGAAAATAAGAAGGGGAGGCATGTCTGAGCTGGGGGATGACAAGGAAAGTAAGTGGGTGGGTCAGGAAGTGAAGTATGAAGAGGTGGGGTAAGGGTTTATATATAGGGCAAGAGGATGGGCTCACTTCCTTTTACAGTTGACAACTAGAGAACAACGTGTTCTGTGCAGCTGGATTCTGTTCCTGTCGTCTGGCGTCTGGTTCCGGATGGTGGAGGTTTGGAGGCCGCTTGCTGCTGGAGGGAGGTTCCTGTCTTGGCTGCCCCTGATTCGGATTCGTGTGGTGGTTCAGTGGGGGTTCCTGCGTGGTCGGAGTGCAGCGCCCGTGCTCAGCCTCTGGGATGGCTGTGCCCTCTTGCTTCATGGCTGCGGAGGTGGGACCTGGGCCAGGAGAGGCGGGGACGCGGCCCGATGTGTTGGTGTGGCTGCGGGGACAGCGGCGAGCCCTCCAGCGCGGACTGGCTGCCTGGTGGATGGAGCTGTGCCGGCTGCGGATGAGGAGGCCGATGCCGGGATGAGCTGTGGTTGGCTGTGAGTGACCGTGGCGCTTTGCTCGCTCTTTTCTGGGCTTCCGGTGGGGGTGGTCTGGGGCTGGGCTTTTTGATGGTGGTCATTCTGGGATTCATGGAGCTGTTGTTCAGGGTTCTTGTCCAGCCGCTCTGTCCTTCTGCGTGGGTGCTCCCTCCTTTCTGGTGCTTTCTACTCTGCTTCCTTCTTTCGCTGGGTTGTGGTCGGTTTTCCTTGGTCTCCCTCCTATAGTCATGCCTTCTTGGCTGCCTTGACCCCCTTTTCTCGTCCCTCCTTCCCCTCCTCTCTGCTTGCAGGCTTTTCTTTCTTTGCTCCCCTGTCTTCCGGGGTCGTGGGGCCCTCTACCTGACCCCCCCCCCTTTCTCTTACTGCTATTCTCTTTCTGCCCCTTTTCTTTCTTGCTGGGATGCAGTCGCCTCCTCCCCCCCCCTCTCTTCTCGGGTTACTGTTTTATTTAGTTCCTGGTAGATGCGGGGGTTCGCTCCTCTGCCTGTCCTCCCCCCCCCCTCTTGCCTTGCTCCCCCTTTCCCCCCCTTTTTTTTTTTTTTTTTTTTCTTCTGCTTTCGTTGGGTTTCGCTACAGGGGGTGGGGGTCTTTATTATGAGGGCTTCCCAGCTCCGGTCCTTTTCTGTTGGGTTGGTTGTGTGCTGCTATTGTGGCTAGGGGTTGTGTGCGGGGTTTTTTCTCTTGGGGACTTGTGTTTCTTGTGCACGTCTCTTACTAACAACACAAAAACAAACCAAAAAAAAAAAAAAAAAAAAAAAAACCAAGCAGAGAGAGCAACCAGCCGGAGGTAATTCACAAGACAAAGAAATAGATAAAAAAAAAAAAAAAAAAAAAAAAAAAAAATATATATATATATATATATATATCTTTTCCAGTTTGTTCTGCTGCTTTGTGTATTGCTGTTGTTCCTGTCTGTTTTGTGCTGCTATTGTATGTTTTGGGGTTGTTTGGGGGCCTGTTGCTTGGTTCTCTTGTTTTTGCAGGTTGTTGGACAGGTTCCGAGGGTGTCCGCTGCTGACTTTGGGTCTGGAGATCGCCTGGTCGGGATGCTGCAGTTCGTGCCGGCTGTTTCTTCATCGGGGACAGGTGCATGGCGGTCGAGGTTTGGACGGATGCTCGGTCTGTGTGGAGGTATCTTTGTCACTTGTGGGGAGCCTGGTGGGACAGGTCCTTGGGGAGGTCCTGATGGGAGTTTTTGGTCGGCAGTTCTGGCGTGGGCTGTTGTGCCTGGCCAGTTTGGAATGGTTGGGGTCAGCCTTTGGCCTTCGGGGGGGCTGTGTGTGGCGTCGCCTACACCAATTCACTGGGGCACGGAGTGTTGGGTTCCGGCGTTGGGCATTCTCGTGTGGTGTCTCTCCATCCCAGTGTTGGGCATCTGGGACCGTTTGGGGGACTGTGGCGGTATTGGTCTGGGATATGTTCTGCTGGGGGACTTTCTGGTTGGGCGATTTGGGTGCTGGGATTCTTGGGGGGATGGTTTAGCTTGTCCTGTGGGGCTGGCGCAGGGTTGGCTCTCTGGGTGGTCTTCTCCAGCAGCATTGGCAGCTGCATATTGGTGCTGGTCTGGTCGTTGGGGTCTTCCTTTAGGGGGGCTGTCTCTTTCAATTGATTTAGGTGCCTATTACGACCGGAGTTTGGTGTTTGGGGCTGTTTAGCTCCACGGGGTGCCTGGGGGATTCTCTACTCGTGCACACCGTGGGGGTGCTGTCAGTGTTGGGGGTAGCTGGGCTCATATTTATCTGTGGGTTTGCGTTGATGGGGTGGTGTCCAATGGTGTCTCCGCGTACCGCGGTGGGTACGTCTGTTCTCTCCATCTCATGTGGATTGGGGCCGTTTGGCGGGGTTCGGCGGGTGTTTCAGTGGTTGGGCGGACTACGTCGGTCGTTCATACCGGAGGTCACTGGGTGTAGCGTCCGGGTTGGGTTTGCGCTCTGTTGTTCCCGGATGAATGGGGCTCTGGGGTTGTGTGTGGAAGCCCATAATGGTTCATATTTGATTTATGGCGGGGGTTGGCTGTGGATATATCTCTATGTTTGTGTTTGGGTATGTCTACTTGTCTTTATCTATATGGTTCTGGACTTTGTATGCAATTTATTCTGTGTGTATTTCTTTATAGTTCTAGCTTGCATGGGTATGGATCTGTTTTGTGGTTTCGAATGGTGGGGATTCTATTTGCTTCAGTAGGCGTTTCAGGAGACTTTCCATTGTCCTTCCAGGGTAGGGGTTCTTCAATTACACCAATTCCGGTTGCTTTGGGTTTGAGTTATTTCCTGCGTTCGGTGTTTGTGGATTTCACGGGAGGTCTCTTCTAGTTACATGTGACAGGAGTAGGGGCCCTCCGCTCTGTCTTGTTCACTGACACACTGAGTTCCGTTTAGGCGCAAACTGCTTCGGATACACAGGTACGGTTGTGCCATTGGTACGTGGGGCTGGATTGAATTTCTTACTGTACGGGTTTGGTCAGGTTGCTGGTCCGAGCGGTTTCTTGAGGTTTGGGCTTCGGCCATTGGGGAGTTGATTGGTTGTTCCTTGTATTGTTCCCGTGGGTGGTTGTTTGGGTTTTGGGGTGGATTGGGGGCGGTATGTTCTGGGGGTGTTTCATTCCGGTAGCATGGAGCTCTGATGGCGGTGTTTTCTCTAGCAAGTTCTTCTCTTCCTGTCTCCGTTTCGGTGGGTAGAGTGCCCTGTATCCTGGGCGTGGGTGCTTATGGGGGCTGTCTTGCTTCCAGGCCGAGTCATGGTGGGGGACGTGCTCTGGGGTGACAGTGACTGGTGCGCCTTGCTCCTCTGTGGTGTTGGTGATCGTCGGAGTGCCAAGTCTCGGAGGAGGATCTTTGTGGCATCGTCTCTTCGGCACAGTTGGTGGTGGTGTGGGCTCCATGATCAGCAGGGAGCGTTTGGTGTGGGCCCTGATGTCTAGGACGATGTGGATCGTGGGAGTGTAGTGTTTTGGTGGACCGGCGTGCTGCGGGGGGGCTGTCTTCAGCGCTTCATATGGGGAGATGTCTGGGTTGGTCATTGGCTTTTCAGTATGGGATTGGGGGGCCCGCGGTTTCCTTTCTTGGTTGGCGGCTGGGTTCTGCGCGGCGGGTTCAGTCTGGGTAACCATGTCCGGTTTTGAATTTATCTGGGTTGGGTGCTCGGGATCTTCCCATGTTCGACGTGTGCGAGCGGAGCGTCTTTCCTTCTTGTGGACTTTGTTTTAGCGTGCTGGGGGTTTTGTCGAGTGGGCGTACTAGGTCTTGTAGGCTTGTTGGGTCCCGGGTGTGTTTTGGTTGGGGAATCACGGTTTGTATGGGACTCCTTTTGTTTCCCTCTTTGTGGGCCGTCTATGACTCCGGCTCTTTGGTGTTGCGGGTCTCTGTTTTCGTTCGGGTCGCTTCGTCCCTCCGGGGTTGTTCGAATTATTGTATTGTTCGATATACGGGTTGTTGGTTTGTTTCTGTATTATCTTCTATGGTGGTTTGATCCCTCTGCTCTTCGTGCGGGTTTTACGTTGGGGGGTTGCTAGTCTATGGGGCTGTTCGGCGGCTTTGGTGGGTGCCCCCTTTGACTCGGGGCAGTCTTGGGGCTGCTGGTTTGTTTGGAGCTGGGCCCTTGTTAGGTTGGTCGTTGAGGATTTACTGTTTTGTTTTTTGATAGGCCAGGTGGGGGTGGACAAGTTTTTAAGGGCTGATTGGGCCGCGTTTGGTCTGTTTTCGTTTTCGGGCCTGTGTCCGGCTGTTTGGGGTCTGGATGTTTGTTTGTGTGCTGGAAATTGCGGTGCGGTGGTTTGGGAGTGTTCCTGCGGTTCTGTAGCAGCGTCTTGTGGGGTCTGGTTCTCGGGGTATGTGTTTTTCGGCTGTCCGCATCACGTTTGCTGCTCGGGGGGTATTCCTTCGTGGTGTATTTTGTGGATTTGGCTTCGGAGTTCCTGAGTCCTCTGGGTGTCTGGTCGGTCTCCGTTTTCTGCGAAGCTGGCCGGCGGTCCAGTTCTCTTGGGTTTCTTCCATTTTGGCGGGTTTCATCTTGTTCGGCGGGTGTCCTGTTTGGTCGAGATGGGGGTTGTTGGCGGCTCGCATCTGGGGATTGGTTGTTCAGTTCGTTACTAGGTCTTGGGGGGTCGGGGTTCACTCTATGTTTGGAGGTCACTCCTTCAGTCTCGGGCTGTGGGGGGATCAGGCCTCAGCTTTATGTGGGGGGGAAGGGCCGGAATGAGTAGGTAAACTCATCAGGCCCTTGTGGCGCTTTGGGCCCTTGCCAAGGTGGAGAAGGTCTTTAAGTTGGTTATGGTTACATGAAGTTGGTAGGCCAGCGGCCTAGGAGCAATTTACACCCGGACTGTGTCGCGGGTTTGGACACCGGCCTCATTGAGCTACATTGACCAGCTAACGGGGCGCGGTATGGTGGAACAGTTTTGGGGTGAGCCAGCGGCTCAAAATTGGGGTGAGCCAGCGGCTCAAAAAAGGTGATAGGCACGTTTGGCCTATCAAAATGGAGAGATTGGCAAGGGCTTAAAGTCTGGGGTTTGTAAAAAGTTATCATGTAATGTGAAATAAAGCTGTGGCCTGAGTTTAACCCATATCTGGTTGTTGTGTCTTTACTTGAATCATTACCCCATGCGTAAGACATGTAATTTTCAAAGATAAAAATGCACAAGAATCATGGAATGTATTTAAAATGCTCTTGGGCAAATATACACGTCAATATATACCATTGGGGAATAAGCACAAGAGAAGTAAAGCAAAACCAATGTGGATTAATAATGTGGTTAGCAGGGAAATGAGAAATAAAAAGCAGGCTTTTAAGGTGTTTAAGTCAAACGGGTCAGATGCATCCTTTAAAAAATATAAAGAATGCAATAAAATCTGCAAACAAGCAATTAAGCTAGCTAAAATTGAAAATGAGCAAAACATTGCAAATGAGAGCAAGAAAAACCCTAAACAATTCTACAAGTATATTAACAACAAAAAAGTTAAGGTTGATATTGGCCCTCTTAGGACTGAAACAGGTGAATTGATTAGTGAGGATAAAGCTATGGCTGACACCCTAAATACGTTCTTTGCTTCAGTATATACAAAGGAAGCAGAAATGACAAGCTGTGGGCAAACAGACAAAACCATGGAATTTCCTCCAACATCTACATGGCTTACTGAGGACAAGGTCCAAAAGAGACTGGAAAGGGTTATAGTGAATAAAGCGCCTGGACCGGACGGTATACACCCAAGGGTACTTAAGGAACTTAGTTCAGTAATAGCAAAACCATTATACTTAATATTTATTGATTCGCTTTCATCAGGCATAGTGCCCTGTGATTGGAGGAAAGCTGATGTAGTTCCATTGTTTAAAAAGGGAGCAAGATCCAAACCAGGAAATTATAGACCTGTGAGCTTGACTTCCATAGTGGGTAAGATACTAGAAGGATTATTAACTGACAGTATTCAGAACTATGTGAAGACAAACAATATCATTAGTAGGAATCAGCATGGTTTCATGAAGAACAGATCATGTCAGACTAATTTACTTGCATTTTATGAAAGAGTGAGTAGTAATTTGGACAGGGGAATTGCTGTTGATGTAGTATACTTGGATTTTGCAAAAGCCTTTGACACAGTGCCTCACAACAGGTTACTGCATAAATTAAAAGGCTTCGGTTTGGGTGGTGTTATCTGTACATGGATTGAGAACTGGTTAAATGATAGATGGCAGAGAGTTGTTGTAAATGGAACTTTTTCAAATTGGTCTAGGGTTATAAGTGGGGTGCCGCAGGGTTCAGTCCTGGGCCCAATGCTTTTTAATTTGTTTATTAATGATCTAGAAGTGGGAATTGAAAGTAGCATCTCAATCTTTGCTGATGACACTAAGCTATGTAAGGAAATACATACAGAGCTCGATGTTTTTTCCCTACAGAAGGATTTAGATAAACTAAGTGAATGGGCAGAAAAGTGGCAGATGTCATTTAATGTAGATAAATGTAAGGTTATGCATTTGGGTTGTAGAAACAAACTTGCTACATATACTCTAAATGGGAAACAACTTGGGAAATCCTCATTAGAGAAAGATTTAGGTGTACTGATAGACAATAGTCTTCACAGCAGTGTGCAGAGTCACTCAGCTGCTGCAAGAGCAAATAGAGTACTAGCCTGCATAAAAAGAGGTGTAGAAGCAAGGGATGCTAATATTATCCTACCTCTGTATAAATCCTTGGTTAGGCCTCATCTAGAATATGGAGTACAATTTTGGGCACCTGTTCTAAAAAAGACATTACTGAACTGGAAAAGGTGCAGAGATGTGCAACAAAACTGATAAAGGGATTGGAGGATCTGAGTTACAAAGAGAGACTAGCCAAACTGGGTTTGTTTACATTAGAAAAGAGACGTCTAAGGGGTGATATGATTACCATTTACAAATACATTCAAGGTCAATACAAAGAACTATCCAATGAATTATTTATGCAAAGAGCTGAGCTAAGAACAAGAGGTCATCCATTAAGACTTGAGGAAAGGCGCTTTCGACTAAAACACAGGCAGGGATTCTTTACAGTAAGGGCGGTAAGGCTAAGGAATTCTTTGCCTCGGGATGTTGTGCTTGCAGATAATGTAACTGCATTCAAAAAAGCAATGGATGCCTATCTAGCACAGAACAATATTGACAGTTATGATAGATGGCTTCAAAGCAAATAGGATATTGAGCCGGGGAACTATTTGACACACACACACACACATCTACACTGGAAATTGCTCCAGAGGGCTTTTTTGTTGCCTTCCTCTGGATCAACAGGGGTGTTATTGGCATGGGCTGAACTTGATGGACGCATGTCTTTTTTCAGCCTTATCTACTATGTTACTATGTTACTAGGTAGGTAAAGGCACTTCATTATTCCTAAATCTCCAAAATGCATTTTTGAAGGATCACAGCATTTAACAGTGGAAAGCAGCAGAACAGAAAGCCTGATATACGTATGTTTATATGGAGAATATACCAGAATTGTAGCCATAGGTGGGCCTTATTGGACCAAAGCCTACCTACTCTAGGCACAACCCCATCCACCAGGCTGTCTGTGAGTTTGCACACTAACTGCAAGCCTGGCTGGCAAAGCTAGTGGTATAAATACAGAGACTCTATGGCCTTGATTTGATTCCCCCTGTTGCCAAAAAGAGAAAAAACAGCTGCTGGCATTTCATCAAGCCCCATATCAATACATCCAAAACAATCACAAAATGTGTCGAATGTTAGTAGAATTAATCCTAGGAGTACCAGTGAGGTATGCTTACCCCATTGGCTCTCACAGGGTTGATCCAACTAAAATCTGTCATGTAAAATAAAAAACAACTTCAATGAAAGATGCGTTTTTAAACAAGATATGCCCTCCAGCACTCAGCGGGTTAAATGTTGTCTGGCATATCTCTTAAAATTTATATGCTGCCATTCCGTTAAAAAAAAAAAAAAAAAAAAAAGTAGTTCCTTTGTTGAAGAAAGAAAAAGCCTACCAAAAGTCTCCGCTTCTGCTGGCTCCACTGGCTCTGGCAGCAATGCATAGAGCCATAGACCCCATCCCCCATAGCCTTTGTTCCCTCACACTGGAATGGGCATTGGCCCATGAGGTACCTGGAGGGGGTCTGTATTTCTTCTCCTTTCCCTGCCGCAGCCGCCAGCGGTGGAGACCACAAAGGGGGCTGTTTCATAATAAACACTTTTTCACACAAAACTTTAGTTTTCTCTTGGACAGCATACATAAATGAAAAAAATGCACAAAAGGCATTATTAGTTTGGAAATTAAATAAGCCACATGGGGGGTTTCTTGCTTTTCTAGCCCTAGCCTAGTGTTTTCAAATGTTTCTAGAATGTGGTGCAATATGAACACATACTTTTTTACACCATCAAATCTTTCATCACCATGGACTATGTTAGTGTATTGAGTACTTAGTGCCAACCTGGGAAAAATGGCACTCTACTAGTATGAGTTGACATATTGTAATGGCTTCTAGGATCTACCAGCAGAACAAGGCTGGGGAAGCAGACAATGCATGTGTGATTCTTTTGCTACTGGTGAAACAATGGGGTGTTAAAAAGTGTATTATGGTTCTGTGGTTACTAGTGCAATAAGATTAGGGTGTCAGAACATGTATATATGGTTCTGTGGTTACCAGTGGGACAAGGTTGGGGAAGCAGATAATATATGTATGGTTCTACAGCTAGCAATGTAATAATGGAAAAATGCTTGGGTGTCAGACAGTGTATGTGGTTGTATGGGAATACTAGCGGACAGTAGAAGCAGACTGGGATGTCAGACATTGTATGTGGGGACCTGTGACTACCAGTTGGAAGCAGAACTAGGCCAGGGTATCAGATATTATATGTGGAGACCTGTGATTACCAGGGAACAGTGAAACCAGACTGTCAAACAGTGTATGTGGTGATCTGAAAATACCTGTAAGCAGTGAAATCAGGCTTGAGGGAAGTCAGACAATGTATTTGTGGATCTGTGACTACCAGGGGGCAGTGGAACCAGGCTAGGGACGTAGCCTGTGTATGTGGAAGTCTGAATACAGCAATATTTCTGACCACACTCAAAAAAAAAACAGTAAAACAGTAGAGCTCAATCCCAAATATGTATTAGCTTGCCCTCCCTCCACCCACTTGCTTTGAAGGTGAATAATATATATACATGAGAAGAACAAGAGAATCACTCATCCTCTAACTGGTAACTAATTAATGTTTTTATTATAATAGCATCAATTCATGGAGTATAAGCAAAAGGCAGAAATGTCAAGCCTCTGTGATTAGCAGTGGGCAGTGGAAATGGAGGGGGTCAAATAGTATATATGGTGATCTATTGCTCTCATTGGAACCAGGCTGAGGTGTCAGACAGTATACATGGAGATATGTGACCTCAAATAAGCAATGGAACTAAGCGTGGTGGTCAGATAGAGAATGTGGTGATCTGTAACTAACAGTGGCAGTGGAACCAGACTGGGGAAGGAGGCTGTATATGTGCATATGCCAAATGGGTGTCCAAGACAGTGAAAGCGCGCAGGGTTAATTATTTTTTCACTTTCAGAATATGTGTGTGTGGGGGCGTCCTGATGCCCCCTCCCGGCATTGAATGCTTACTCAATCATGTAAGAGATCATTATGACGCTCAGAGGGTTATTTTATATGAACAGCTCTACCTGGTGACCACAATAAAAAAAAATCCCAGTTTAACAATAAAACAGTTCTGAGCTGTAATAGCTTTTCAATGAAACATCTCCCAGGAGTTGTTTTTACTCATTATGATAAGACTAGTGTTGAGCGAGCGTGCTCGGCCGATGCTCGGATCGGCTCGAGCATCGCTCTGCTCGGCACATGGCGGTACTCGTCGAGTACCGCCATGTGCTCGCCCGCCATGTTCGGGTGGCGGGGATCTGTGCCGGAGGAGGCACAGATCTGAAGACGCTCCGCTGGACCACCAGGGACTGGAGGTACGGGGGCATTGCGGAGATGAAGGGGGCATTGCGGAGATGAAGGGGGACATTGTGGAAGAGGGGCATAGCGGAGATGAAGGGGGACATTGTGGAAGAGGGGCATAGACTCTATGCCCCTCTTCCACAATGTCCCCCTTCATCTCCGCTATGCCCCTCTTCCACAATGTCCCCCTTCATCTCCTCTATGCCCCTCTTCCACAATGTCCCCCTTCATCTCCGCTATGCCCCTCTTCCACAATGTCCCCCTTCATCTCCTCTATGCCATAGAGGAGATGAAGGGGGACATTGTGGAAGAGGGGCATAGCGGAGATGAAGGGGGACATTGTGGAAGAGGGGCATAGAGGAGATGAAGGGGGACATTGCGGAGATGAAGGGGGACATTGCGGAGATGAAGGGGGCATTCGGAGATGAAGGGGGCATAGCGGAGATGAAGGGGGGCATTGACCAGGCACCCTCCCCTCATCAGAGCAGGGGGTGCCTGGTGTAATGCTCGTGTCGCCCCATTGTATTCAATGGGGCTCGGGTGCTCGGCCGAGCACTCGAGCCTCAGGGGGTGCTCGGTCAGAGCACCCGAGCATCGGGGTGCTCGCTCAACACTAGATAAGACCTCTAAAATATTTTTAATACAAATATTTAATATTTCTTCAACCCCTTGGATGCTAGAGACTTCTCCATTGCATTTCTGCATTGAAGATGTCTCTAGTCAGAAATCTAAACATGTATGTCTTCTTAAATCTGCTAAGGTTGGGAAATTTATTTAAGATATTTCATTTCTTATAGTTGACATTCGCAACTCTAGTCTTTAGGGCATCCCAAACAGGGCAGAACACCTTCATATTAATACAGTGGTACTATCATAAACACAGGGGATCCAAAAGACTGCTCTGAGGAATATTGCTCCCACAAAAGTAAGCTAAATATCCCAGTTCTTTTTAACTGGAACCTTATCCAAACAACAAAAAGATGAAAAATTTTGGGTGTAAATCAACTGCATCATAAAGAAGAATTATCACTTCCTAAAATTCTAATTTATGTAAATGGGGCTTTTAAACCCTCAAATCTAAAGAGGTCTCCACCACATTGTGAAGTAATGCACTGGAGCTCTCTCTCTAGCAGAGCTGAGTAAAACATCTGCAATTTATGTCAAGGATTGATTCAGTAGACCCAATTTTACTACATGATATTTTGCTTTATTTCCTTTACTGAAACTCCAATAGCAGCACAGTAACTTCACATAATAACAACCAATCAGAAAAAGGTAAACCAGGTAATATAAGGCATGGTACAGCTAACCACTCCCTCTTTCTTTGCTGCTCCAACAAGCTGCACAGGTCAGAGTACCCTTGCTGTTTGTATATTTTCTGCGATTTACTAGTGTTTGCTTTTGTTCACTGTACTTTATGTGTTCTGTGACTGTAGATGTATAGCCTACATGTGTTTTTTGTCTAATCCTAAAGGTACATGCTATTTTATCTAAAAAAAAATGTGTCCATGTTTCTTTTGTCTAATTCTGAAGGTACATGCTATTTAATCTAAAGAATTTTGTGTTTGGATCTGACCGCCTGGCACTCTGCCGTTCTGGGTTTACTTTCCCCATTTGTGCTCCAAACGGCCAGCATTCTGCCTGTTCGCGGATGTGGTGTGCGTTGGGATCGTTGGCCTTCCTGGTATGGTGGGGTTCGCGGCGGTTAGATCCTTTTCTTTAGCCGTATTATGTGTATAGAAATTTTTTTGCTGAGCCTGGCGGTACGTGGACCAGTTGTTTGGACCAGCAACCATCTTGAATCTTGCGTCTCGAGAGATTCTCGGCAGCCATTATGTTGTGGTTCTACTGAGTTTCGGCTCCGTTCCGGATTAGCTACCTGGTGCAGTGGCTGTTTTCTTTTCTTTCCCTTGTCTTTCAGAGTGTTTCAGGGGTGCTTCCAGTGATATAACCTTTTTAGGTTCCCATTACATGGCCTGTCTAACGGGACAAGTGTTTTTCTCTGCCTGCCATTGGTTTCCTTATACAGGTCCCTATCTGTTGGGGTAAGCCCCCTCTATGTTGGGGTGAGACCCTATCTTGGTGCATTCTCTAGTGGGGCATTGTTTTATTGTCTATATCTGTACATATTATTACTGTGACACTATATTTGCTGGTTAAGGGTGACCCACTGTGGTACAACTGGGGTGATCCCCCATATCCTTTACATTGCCCTTTGGTTGAGCCCTTATGTGCACCTGGGGTGAGCCCCCATATCGGTTCCTTGCGGTTGGACCTAGTTTTTTCCATGCGGCGCATGGGTATGCAGGGTCTTCCACACTGCTTTATCAAACTGGGGTGAGCCCCCATATATATAAAAGAATAAGCCTCATTGCATAATTTATGGTACCTCACACACAGAACATAATTTATGTCCCCTCAGAAAACAAACACAAATTGAACAGTATGCCTCATTACATAATTTATGTCTCATTAGGAGACACAACTCCCATTGGATGATTCAATGGGGACATTACTGCTCCCATTGGGTGATTCATTGGGGGCATGTTTATCATACAGGGAGTTGGCCCGCCCACCACTATCCAACTGACAAAAAAAAATATAGCTGCCACTTCTCCTGGTCCACTCACACTCTCACCCAGGATCATGACCCCACAAACACCTCCCACAGATAACTGTAACCCTCCATACAATGTGTGTCACCTCCCACAGATAACTGTAACCCTCCACACATACTGTGTCACCTCCCACAGATAACTGTAGTCTGGAACCCTCCATACACTCTGTTTCAGTACGAGGGTGTAATGCTTCCATAAAATACAAACTCAAGGATAAACTTAATAGCAACTCTTTTATTTAACCCTTTCAGTGCCAGAGGGGTACGCAACACATTGCTTTGCAATGCTTTGCGTACCCCTCTGGCACTCAAAGGTTAACTCTTTTCATCTCTTCAGTCACCTCACCTCACTGTTTTCAACTGTCACTCCTCCACTTCCTGCTTCCTGATTCCCACCCTTTCTCCTTAAAGGGAGAGAGATGCTTTGCTGTATGTTACAGAGGGCAAGCCTGAAACACCACTTTCTATTTGATGCCTCAGCATATTGCTACGTTGCCTCAACTGAAGAGCCACTGTGTGTTATATTGCTATGTTACCTCAGCTTAAGTAAGGCGTTACTGTTCCCATTGGGTGATGCAATGGAGGAGTGATTTAAATCATTCAGGGAGTTGGCCTGCCCCCACTATCCAGCCCGCCCACCACTATCCAAGTGACTGAAAAAACAAAATGGATGCCACTCGCCCCTCCACCACAGACTCACATACAAGTCACACACACACACACACAAGAGCCACACACACAGAGTCCCCAGGGGTCCCTCCACCAACCTGAGGCACACAATGAGCTGATCCAACAAAGAGAGGGCAGGATCGGCTTCAGCGTACCTTCATTTCTGGTATCCGCAACACAACAATGCTTTCGGCTCCTGGTGCACAATGTGCTTTTGCTGCAGGAAGCCCAGCTGCTTCATGTAGCTTGGAGGCAGACAGGCCCAGTTCCAAATCCTTCATGTTCCCCCTTCATGAAGCACAACACTCCACCCTGCAACAGTCCGGTCATGCGGCCCTTCAAAGAGCTCTCTATGAGCAGCAGCTGGAAGCGGCTATTACCCGTGGCTGAGGGGCTGGAGACAGACCATGCTGGGGCCACTCTGTAGTACACACTCTTACACACAAGCTTCTTCACTGTCGCTCTCTGTCCGCTGTCATACACCTGCACTGTGTAAGTACTCTGGCACAAAAATATACATGCCACACTATAGCTACTACACACACCATCCCTGCTCCAACCACACACACCATCCCTCCTCAGTTCCCGCTCTCGGTGCCCGGGCTGCGTCCCTAGTAACGCTTTTGGCCGAGGCCTGGGGCAGGAGCTGGTCCGGCGGGGAGCTGGTCCGGCGGTTGTCTGGCAGCCTCTGAGTGTGCATGTACAGAGTCCACTTCAGGGACTGTGGACTCCTTGACTCTCGCTACATACTGGGACAGCTGGTTAACCCTTTCAGTGCCAGAGGATTAAGCAACACAATGAGCAATGTCTTGCCTACTCCTCTGGCACTTACAGGACCGTAATAATATCTGTATGTGTGTGTGTGTGTGTACGCATGTATGTACATGTGTATGTATGACCAACGTCTGTATATGTCACTGTATTTGTTTGTGTCTATGTACGTGTGCAATGTGATTCTTTCTGCTTCACACAGTACACAAAAAAACCCATCAGCCAATACAGCTAAATGAAATGTACAATACAAACAAACACAAAAAATTCTTACAAAATACCTTCAACATGCAACCTACAACATTTCAAACAAAAAATGCTACATAACACATACCCTACTACAATGACGGGCAACACCATCACATATTGCTGGTATGTATATATATATATATATATATATATATATATATATATATATATAAAAATAAAATATACAAACAGATCGGCCCTAATACTGGGGAAAGGGTGCCCTCTTATTATCCTGCTCTGTATAAATAAAAATAAAATAATAATAATGAAAGCACAGATATCACTACAATCCTTTAGCCCTGTAGTGCAAGGGCAAAAGTTCTCGAATGCATTGATTGCTTCTTGAGACCACTCAGTGGTTTTATCCCCTTTGCAAGTCATTTCCGTAAGGGGTTTGACAATGGAGGAAAAATTTTTGATAAATTTTCGATAATAATTGGCGAATCCCAGGAACCTCTGGATTGCCTTAAGGCCCATAGGATGAGGCCAATTAAGAACTGCCAACAACTTCAAAGGATCCATGGCGAATCCAGCGGCAGAAAAGATATAACCCAAGAACGTCACTTGCGGCTTGTGAAACTTGCATTTCTCCAACTTGCAAAAGAGCTTTTTCTCCCGTAGCAGACTTAACACCCTTGAAACATCTGCTTGATGCGTCTCCAGAGTCGGGGAATGTATGAGGATATTGTCCAGATATACCACCACACAACTCTGCAGGAGTTCTCTCAGAACATCATTAATCAGTTCCTGGAAGACAGCTGGAGCATTACACAAGCCAAAAGGCATCACCGGATACTCATAATGCCCACTTCGAGTATTGAACGCTGTCTTCCACTCATGTCCCTCTTTAATGCGTACCAAATTGTACGCCGCCCTTAGATCCAACTTGGTAAAGATCTTAGATCCCTTCACTCGATCAAAAAGCTCAGTGATCAACGGGATGGGATAAGCGTTTTTCACCATCAATTTGTTTAAGCCACGGAAATCAATACAGGGACGCAACTCCCCGTCCTTCTTCTTAACAAAAAAAAATCCAGCACCAGCAGGAGATGTGGATTTCCGAATAATGCCTCTGGCCAATGCATCAGACACATACTCTTCCATAGCCTTATTCTCCTCCACAGACAAAGGTTACACACGACCCCTAGGAGGAGTTGAGCCAGGCAGTAACTCTAGGGCACAATCATAGGGTCTGTGGGGAGGCAGTGCCTCAGCCTGATTTTCGCTGAACACATCAATCAAGGAAGAGTATTCCTCCGGAAGAAGAGACTTAGAGGCAACGGTAGCTCTCACAGGACAAGATAGACAGGACTTGTTACAGGACTGAGACCATGATAGGACCTCACACGTTTGCCAGTCCATCCTAGAATTGTGCTTTTGCACCCATGGGAAGCCCAAAACAAGAGCATGATGTGGAGAATTAATCACCTGAAACTTTAATGTCTCCGTATGCAGGGCTCCCACTCTTAGGGTTATCAACGTAGTCTCATGCGTGATGTGAGAGGGCTGCAAAGGTCTACCATCAATGGCCTCCACTGCCAATGGTGACTCCAACAAGGATAATGGAATATTATTACTGGCTACAAATTCTGCATCAATAAAGCACCCAGCGGCCCCTGTATCTAAAAGGGCAGAAACCAAAACAGACTTATTAGCCCAGTAGATACAGGCCTTCAACATGGGTTTACTCAAAAGATTTTCCCGGGACAAGGAAATCTTGTCAATCATCTGGCCTCTGCCAGCTCGTGCACCAGACTGTCTCTCTGGCCTTACTGGACAAGCGCGCAACATATGTCCAGATCTCCCACAATACAAACAGAGGCCTTCCTTCCTCCTAAAGGCCCTCTCCTCTAGAGACAATCGGGTAACCCCCAACAAAGCAGGCTCACCACTCTCAGAGCCTAGATCAGGAAGCGTGGGAGGCAAGGGAGGATAGGATGGGTCAGAAACCAGAGCGGAGGAATCGCCAGGTGGCCTGCATGCATACTCATCACCCTTCGGTCTCCCTCGAACCACAGCATCCACCTGCATGGGTTCCATCTCCTCTGGAACAAACCTAGGAGGCACGGGAGGCGAGGGAGGATAGGGTGGGCCAGAATAACGGCCTGATCCTTTGCCAGAGGATCTTTGCATGTACATCTTAAAGGAGGGACGCTCCCTGATTCTAGTATCCAGCAGGATACAGAACTCAATTAATCTATCAAGTTCGTTAGGAAGGTCACGTGCCGCAATCTCATCCTTCATGGTATCACAGAGCCCTTGGAAAAACACAGCCATCAGCACCTCATTGTTCCAATCCACCGCCTGAGTATGGAACTCTATGGCATAATCAGCCACTGTGCGCATGCCCTGCCGCAGGGTCATCAAATGTTTGGAAGCCAGCACCACACGGCCTGGTCTGTCAAAAACATGTCTAAAGGAATTAATAAATTCCGAAAAGTTATGTACAATTGGCTTATTGGTCTCCCACAAGGGATTGGCCCATGCCAATGCCCGGCCAGTTAAGAGAGAAATTAAGAAGCCCACCTTGCTTTGTTCATTTGGGAATGAATATGGTACCAGCTTGAAATATATTCCCAATTGGTTCAGAAAACCACGGCAACCATCTGGGTCCCCACCATACCGCTGTGGGAGCTGAGCGGAACCCGTTAGCCTCTTGTCCACGCCTGCATCAACTGAGCGGGTTGAGCTGGTGCCCGGGAGGGATTGGAAGGGGCCACCAGTTGTGTACAAATCTGCTCAAGGTTTGCAGTATGCTGTGAAACCGTCTGAATCGCTAAAGACAATTGGTCCAATCTCTGACCCAGTGTCTCCATCCTATCCAGGATGCTTTGGAAAATTGCACCGCCATCACCTTCAGAGCTCATGGCCCTTGTGTACTGTCACGGGCACCCAGGAATGCTCAAAACTCAGTACGGTAATATAATGCAAAATATTTATTAGAATAAATCACAGTGATAAATAAGTGGTACAACAAGCAAAGGGTTACTAGCTGGCGACACTATTACCAGAAATAGTAGGCCTCTCACTAGACCACAATGCGAGAGACTGGGCCGAAGCCCCTGTTAGTCTCAGCAGGATACAGGAACGCCAACTCTTGATCCATCGACTGGAACACTGGAACAGCGACCACTGTGAACACTGACTCAGCAATCTTGATCCGACGAACAGGAACACAAGGACTGCTGGACTGGAGAACTGACCCACGCCTGCAATCAGTCACACTAGCAACACCACACCTTTGCAGCAACCCGGTGACCCACGCCTGCAGTCACCACTAAGAGACCCTGTGACTCTGCCTGCAGTTACTATATCGGACCCCTGTGACTCACTCCTGCAGTCACATATAAAGACCATGTGGCTCACGCCTGCAGCCACCACACGAGACTCTGTGACTCACGCCTGCAGTCACTACACCAGACCCTGTGACTCTGCCTGCAGTCACTATATCAAGACCCTGTGACTCACGCATGCAGTCACCAATCAGACCCTGTCCACAACAGTGGTCTGTCTTAAGCCAATAGTACAAATTGATCACAGTAAGGGATACTCGTGATCACTGGTTCATACACAGAGAGGGTTCTCGTACTTAGCTGGGTCATACACAGAAAGGGTTCTCGTACTTATCTGGGTCATACACAGAGAGGGTTCTTGTACTTATCTGGGTCAGACACAGAAAGGGTTCTCTTCCTTAGCCGGGTCATACACAGTGCGGGTTCTCATAAATAGCCAGGTCATACACAGAGCCCAAGTACTTAATCTACTAACAACAACGCAAGGGCGACTGAGTCAGGACTCAGTCTGCCTTTTAAACCCTTCCACAGGAAGTAGGAGGAGCAGCTCAGAGGGAGGAAGTAGGAAGTAGGTAGTAGGAGACTACAGGAAACAAACAGATAAAACAGAGGCCTGCAGCATGCTAGAAGCCTGGCGCCTGTAAATGCTGCTGGAAACAAGGTAAGCTGAAACTGTAACAGTTTGTTTGTCATTATCCCTTTGAACATACGGCCCAGAGTGTGGGAGAAGGAAAGCAATCCTGCCTGTCTGCAAACCATCTGAAGAAATTCTCCTACATTGTTTAGACAAGTGACCAAGATAAGAACTTAAACGATAAATAAAGTGAACCTACTTTTTTAATTTCTGGGCATCACATGATCAAATCTACTGAAATCTGATTGGTTAAAATGGTTAAACAGAACACCTGTTTCACAAAACATTTTTCGTCTTGCAAAACCGAATGTTTTGTGTGAATTCTGGATGCATGGGAAATGTCATTTGCTTTTTGTTTGTTAAAAGTGCACAAAACAAACTGTCAAATACATAACAGCTTCATATTAGAAGATTTAGGTCAGTCATTCTAAAATGTGTTCCATGGACCCCACAGTTCCGTGAAGAAATACAACAGTTTCATAGAACAGAAATAAGCAATGGTGGACAGTGAGACAAGACTACAGTGGCAGACACTGAGGCCAATGTACTAAGAGAGTGGACCAGTTCTGAAGAAAACAACTGAACCACAAGAAACATACATACATTCCCACTGATTCAAACAGTGCCTTTGAGAAGCAATGTATTGGAGACATCTCAAGCATTCAAAGGGTTAAATGCACCATTTAACCCTTTGAGTGCCAGAGAGGTACCCAACACAGGGATAGTAATGCCTCATTAAAATAATGTATCTGAGTGTTCGGTATACACCCTCGATGCCTTTCATGAATGCAAGTGGTTAAAATCTCCATTAAAATCAATTTTTAGTTTTAACCTTATAGAGCAGGTTTTTTGACCCAGAATTCCTTTACTTTTCTCTTGGACATACAGCTTTTAAAACTCTATTAAAAACAATGAGCATTTTTAGTTTTAACCTTATAGAGCAGTTTTTTTGCCCCAGAATCCCTTTATTTTGGACATAAAGTTTTTGGTTTTAATACAAGCTACCATTTCAAAACATTTGAAGATGCCATACTAGCTATTTGGATTCTAGAGAGGAATCCAGTACATTGTATTGGAGATTTCTCTCTATATCCAATTGGCTGTTAAACTACCACAGAGATTTTGTGAGAAACTAAAAGGTTCTACAGAATTAGGCTACGTACTTTTGCAAAACAAGCATATTGCATGTCACAAATGACTAATCCCCATCAGGTTTTATCCCCGGTGAGTAATATAGGGAGGAAGCACTGGTCTCATGACAACAATCATTCTAGTGTTTTGTTTAATGGCACATACACATAAAAACTCCATGCATGATATGTAGGTACTAACTGGATCATATTTTCTAATAAGGCCTCTTTCACATGGGTGACATTGTGGCAGCAACAGAACATTGTGAACAAAAATTTGAATCAGTATGTCCTATGGGGCACTTCACTCAGGCAACATGTTCTGTGATTGTCACAGAGACACAAGACACTGCAACTTTTCCCAGACATTGCGGTAAAGCAGCTACAAATCTGAAATAATGATTTTAATTCAGTTTTATTATAAGTACACAAAAATAGTCAGCTGTTGCAGGTAACTGTTTTTATCCTGTGATTTTATCACTTCTGTTTCTGTGGAGAACGTGGAATCCTACATTGTAGTACTAATAATGCACCAACAATCTCAGCTTCTACATACAAAACAGTTTCACTACAACAAATTGTGCTACAAAGTTTCTTATGTGAAAGAACCCAAAGGAAAATAGATGTACAAAAGCACACTTACATGCTTCATTTAATGCTTTGAGTGCCAGAGAGTTATCCAATGTATTGGTTGGATATCTCTTTGGCATTCAAAGCATTAAAAGGATTTTCTAACTCATTCCTCCACATATATCACGTCTATGACATCGAGCTTTACTTATCTGCACCTCAACTGACTCCCAATATTCATTGTATAGTCACAGAATGCTTCTCAGCTATCCTTGTCTGGATGGCTCATAGGTACCTCAAGACGAACATGTCAAAATCTGAGCTAACCCTCCTCCTACCTAGACTGTGCCCAGCAGTGCACTTGCAGGTGACACTACCATAAATCCAGTATCAGAAGCATGGTGCATAAGGATGATAGGTAATGCTGCTCTTTCATCTTTCTTCATATTAACGCTATTGTCAAATTCTCCTGTTTTCTCTTGTATAACATAGCAAAAATCCATCCTGTCATTTGTTATTCAAGAACTAAAATTCTCAGACAAGCACTGGTCCTAATCCGAATGGACTACTGCAAACTTCTTCTCTCTGGTCTTCCTACATCTGTACTCCATATAATTCAGCCCATACAGAATGCTGCAGCAAGAGTTATCTTACTGTCACCTAGGTTTGTCCTAGCCTTGTTCCTCCTCCAGTCTCTCCTATTGCTGCATATCAAACTCTGGCTAGCATACAAAATACTGCTGCTCTCATTCAAGACCCTTTTCTCCTCTATCCCTTCCTACATTTCCACTCTGATCTCCTGCTATACCCCTTAATGCCTCTTTCAATCAGCCAACACATTCCGTTTGATTCTACAGCTCCCTTTCTTATATTAAATCCTTTTTCTTGTTGCTCCTTATATGTGGAATGCTCTACCTCCCAGCTTGCACCACTGCACTCTTTTGCAGTTTTCATGTTTTGTTTAAAATCACCCTCCTCAACAAAGCTACAACAAGCTAGAAGGCACTGATTTTGTACATACAAGTTACTTATAATTTATTTTCTTTCTTTATTTTTCCCCATCCTGATTAGAATTCTATCACTGTATTATGCACTGAACACATATTTACTCTGTATGTCTTCCTTAATCATATTAGATTGTAAGCTTTTGAGCAAGGCCGACACATCCAGTGTGTTTCTTTGCATAGCAATTGTAACCCTGCATTGTATAAACACTTAAAATGTAAAGCACCACATACACCTGTTGTGCTTTATGGATAAACATAAGTATGAATAATTTGAAATGTCTGATTGTTACTTCATATAGCAGAAGTAGTCAACAGGGACGAAAGGACATTTTTGCCTCAAAAAAAGTAGGCAAAAAATGGAACTTCTAGTTGGAAATTTCTTTTTTCACCTAGCTCATTGCATTGACATCAATGGGAAGAATTAATTTATCCCCACCACATGGTACTTTTCTCTTTTTTTCCTGCAGGCATATAAAAGAGTGTCAGGCTCTCACAGCATACCATTCTGAGCTTGTGCTAGGAGAAATCAGCAAATTTTAGCCACAGAAAATAGGCAAATAAAGTGAAGTTGTTTAGGGAGTATTTTAGGTACGACATTTGTTCTCTGTAATAGGAGATTCTGGGAACAATCTGGGGAGAAGAAGGTTCACCCCAAATACCCCATAATTCAATGTGACTGACTGGCAAGTCACATGGAGCTATGATCCCAAGCTCCTTCCTGATCTGGCTGTTACTAACTCTGTAATTGGGGGGGGGTCTGGATGTGTGAAAAAGAAGCAAATGAGGTTGACCCCAAATGCCCCACCTGTAACAGTTTTGTAGGAAACTCAGACCATCAGGTTAGAATAAAACACAGTTTTATTAATAAAACAAGGAAGATCGGCCTCTATAGGCAATACAGATAAATAGAAAGAACAGTGGCGTATAAATGCCTTCTCAGGCCCAGTATACAGAGGAATTAAATATACATATACTGTCACAGGACAGGCATAGAAACATCAGGGTATACAATGGTTAAAGTACATGTAAATCAATCAGTCTCTGTGGTGGTGTGTTTGACATGCCCATAAAGAGGTAAAGGAACAGTAAGTGATGCTAGATGAGAAAACACCTGCAGTCCTATAGAACAGAGACTACTGCTTATGCTGCACAGGAACTGAGGCCAAATACTTTGCTTAAGTAGATGAGCTAGAGCCGCTGGCACCCCAACTGGTGCATAAACTGAGAGCAAGTGCACTGCTAGAGCAAGGAATACTAGAGCCACAAGCCCCCACGGGCATAGTAACGGAGACGACTTACACTGCAAGAGCTAGAGCCAATAGCCCCCACGGACGTAGTAACAGAGACTAATCACTGCAAGAGCCAAACCAATAGCCCCCACGGGCGTAGTAATGGAGGCAATCACTGCAAGAGCTAGAGCAAATAGCCCCCAAGGGCGTAGTAACGGAGACTAATCACTGCAAGAGCCAAGCCAATAGCTCCCACGGGCGTAGTAACGGAGACAATCACTGCAAGAGCTAGAGCCAATAGCCCCCACGGGCTTAGCAACGGAGACTAATAACACTGCAAGATTTAGAGCCAATGGCGCCTCCCGCGGGCGCGGTAACGGAGACTGACTACACTGCAATGCAGATAGAAAGAGCCTCAGCCACCCATGTAGGCATAGCAAGATCACCCAGGCTCGGCAAGTGTAGGGGAAAACTCAGGTAACGGCTCTGCAAGTGTTAATGGAGGCTCGGTGAACGGAGATAACGGCTCTGCAAGTGATACTGGAGGCTCAGAGAACGGAGACAACGGCTCTGCAAGTGTGAACGGAGGCTCAGGGAACGGAGATAACAGCTCTGCAAGTGTAGCGGAGGGTCAGTGAACAGAGGCAGGGCTCTGCAAGGGTTAAATACTGCACAGTGCTCAGAGGAGTAAACGGAGTAAGCAGGCTCAGCAGAGGAAATGGAGAGGCCCTGACACAGGAGGCAATGACACGATCAGCCCTGCCACAGCACAGCGGAAGTCAGAATGTCGCCTAAGCGACACCAAGCAGCTAACGGCAGGAACAGAGGCAGGATCAGGTAACGAGCCGGTTCAGGTCACGGAGCAGGAAGTCAGCCAGGTCGGGTCAATCACGGAGCAGGATTCTCAGACAAGCCGGGTCAGGTCACGAAGCAGGAACGTCAGCCAGGCCGGGTCAATCAAGGAGCAGGATTCTCAGACAAGCCGGGTCAGGTAATGGAGCAGGAGACAAGGAGCATAGTCAGACAGGCCTAGTCGGTACACAGGAATCAGGAACACTGGACACAGCAACAGCAACACTGGCTCAGGAACACCACGAAAGGGCACCTGACAGGTGCCAAAGGCCAGGTATAAAAAGGCCATAATGGGCGGGCCAGACAAGCTCAGCCAATGGGAGCGCACCACCGCAAAGAGTGACATAGGAAGATCACGGGCACCGTGATACCAACATTCTGTCTGACTGATTTGACTTGAAAGACAGACATCTGCAGTCTAATTTCCTTGCTGATCTGGCTGTTATTATCTCTGTGCTGGGGAAGTCTGGGGATATAAGTTGTTAATTTTTTTAGCTATAATTTTTTTGGGGCAGTGATAAGATAAGGGTAGGCAACTGTAAAAAAATAAAATAGAAATATTAGGTGACAGACACCTGACTAGGAACCTGTGTGAATGAGGCAGATTTGGTAGATAGCATACTAGATGAGTATTTTGTTGAGGGCCGAGGCAAGACATCACACTTCATCAGTTATGCATCACAGTTTCCCTTGGGCTATCCTGTGCTTCCTTCCTCTGTGGCGTGTCGGCTGGAATAGTGTCGGCCACTTTCGCATTGCTAACAATTTGAAACAGGCACTGGCTAGGATGCCTGTTTATGGGCCTATTCTGTGTGGCCTATTTGGGTCCCGCCTTCTCCTACTCCTTTATAAACCTCCCTGGGCCTGGGAGTCATTGCCCTTACGTGGTGATTCTCTCCTGAGAATCTGCTCTGTGTATGATCCCGGCTTATCTGACTACCCACATCAGTTCTGACCTGTGGCTCTGGCTGACTAACTCACTCTGTGCATGATCCCGGCTTGTCTGACCACCCACTTTGGTCCTGACCTGTGGCTCTGGCTGACTACTCACTCCATGTAGACCCAGGCTTGTCTGACTACCCACATCAGTTCTGACCTGTGGCTCTGGCTGACTAATTCGCTCCTTGTAGCCCCCGGTTGTCTGACCTCTGGTTCTTGTTGACTATCACTCTGCACAGTCCCTGGCTTGTCTGACCTGTGGCTCTAGCTGACTACTTGCTCAGTACCCTCCTAGAGTGCCTGACCATCAGTCTTGGTGTTCCATGGTTCAGGCCTCCCTGATGCCTCCGGTCACGTGACCTGGAGTGGAGACTGGTGCATCAGTCTTATCACCTCTGTTTCATCTGCAATTCGGGTCTTGTCTCCAGTATCTCTCAGTAGTGCAGTGCGCAGCACAGTGTGGTTGTGTGGGCTATACTATTATTTGCTGTACATTATAGATAAAGGTGGTTATTTATATTTTACGATATTATGTTGTGTACTTTAGAGTAAAAATACATACAGTAGTTGAGTAATATCTGGCAAACACACAAGGGGCAGTGGGAAGGGAAAGGAGGAGCAGTGCAGGGAAGTGGGAGTAAAGTGGTAGTTCAAAAACTGACTGCAGCCATGGTTGCCATAGTGTGTTCAATAAATGATGATGATCCCTCTCCTCCCATGGAGGATGCAGTTTGTCATGGTTCCACCAGCAGCAGCAGTACTATTTAAAAAATCTATGTAAGAAGAACACCAAAGATGACAACTAGTGACATTCTAGTGTTGATGATGGCATAATCGAGGAAGATGAAGAAGATGAACCAACTGCTGCATCTGACAGTAAGACAAACAAGCATCAAAACACCTGTCTTCAAAATAGTAACAAACTTTGGGAAAGTAAAAGTAAAAATATATTGTTTGACACCTCTAAAAGCTTAGCGGAATATAAGGGCAGTGAGCAAGAAGCGGTGGGTGATGCTAAAGATGACCTAATGATGACTGATGATGATGTACAGTAATGTGAAAAATTTTTAGGCAGGTTTTAATAAATGCTGTAAAGTAAGAATGCTTTCAAAAATAGACATGTTAATAGTTTATTTTTATCAATTAACAAAATGCAAAGTGAGTAAAGAGAAGAAAAATCTAAATCCAATCAATATTTGGTGTGACCACCCTTTACCTTCAAAACAACATCAACTCTTCTAGGTACAATTGCACAAAGTCAGGGAATTTGTAGGCATATAATCAGGTGTATGATTAAACAATTATACCAAGTAGCTGCTAACAATCATCCATTTAACATGTAGGTTGAAACACAATCATTATCTGAAACAGAAACAGCTGTGTAGGAGAAATGAAACAGGGTGAAGAACAGACAAACTCAGCTAACAAGGTGAGGTTGCTGAAGAGAGTTTAATGTCAAAAATCATACACCATGGCAAGAATGCACACAGCAACAAGACACAAGGCAGTTATACTGCATCAGCAAGGTCTCTCCCAGGCAGAAAACTTAGCGCAGCAGATGAAAATCACATCATGCTTACTTCCTTCTGCAACTGGAAGATGTCGAGCAGTGCCATCAGCTCAGAATTAGCAGAAAATAGAGGGACCCTGGTACACCCATCTACTGTGCACAGAAGTCTGACCAGAAGCAGTCTTCATGGAAGACTTGCTGCCAAAAGTCATACCTCCGATTTGGAAACAAGGCCAAGTGACTCAACTATGCATGAAAACACAGGAACTGGGATGCAGAAAAATGGCAGCAGGTGCTCTGGACTGAGGATCCAAAATTCAAATATATGGCCGTAGCAGGAGGCAATTTGTTCACAAAGGGCTGGATAGCAGTACAAGAATGAGTGTCTGCAGGTAAAAGTGAAGCATGGTGGAGGTTCCTTGCATGTTTGGGGCTGCATTTCTGCAAATAGAGTTAGGGATTTGGTCAGAATTAGTGTTGAGCGAGCATGCTCGGCCGAAGCTCGGTTCGGCTCGAGCATCGCTCTGCTCGGCACATGGCGGTACTCGTACGAGTACCGCATGTGCTCGCCCGCCATGTTCGGGTCTCCTCCCCGCACGTTTCGCGGCTGCTGCGCAGCCAATAAACGTGCAGGGAGGCTCTGACATCAGTGTAATGCCAGCAGCCATGTTGGCTGCTGGCATTACACTGATTGGCTGGCCAGAACCCGTGATCGGGTGCTGTATAGCACCTGACCAGCGAGTTCGGCTCAGTCTTAGCCAGGGAGAGATAAGGATAGGAAGGGAAAGTCAGTGTAGGGAGAAGACAAGCAATTGTGAAAAAAAAAAAAGACCCAAAAGTCCTTTTTAGGACTACTGTGTGTGGGGGCAGCAGTTTATTTTGTGTGGGGGGAAAAAAAAAAAAAAAAAAAAAATTCATATATTCTGTTTAGTGTGCAAAGTTGCAGATTAGAGCACATTCTGTTTAGTGTGCAAAGTTGCAGATTAGAGCACATTCTGTTCAGTGTGCAAAGTTGCAGATTAGCAGCACATTCTTTTTAGTGTGCAAAGTTGCAGATTAGAGCACATTCTGTTTAGTGTGCAAAGTTGCAGATTAGCAGCACATTCTGTTTACTGTGCAAAGTTTCAGAATAGGAAAACATTCTGTTAAGTCTTCAAACTGTAAAATATCAAAGTCACATATTCCATTCACTGTGCGTCGCCACATTTAAGAAGCAAATTCTGTTTACTGTGCAAAGTTTCAGAATAGGAAAACATTCTGTTAAGTCTTCAAACTGTAAAATATCAAAGTCACATATTCCATTCACTGTGCGTAGCCGCAGTTAAGAAGCAAATTCTGTGTACTGTGCAAAGTTTCAGAATAGGAAAAAATTCTGTTAAGTGTTCAAACTGTAAAATATCAAAGTCACATATTCCATTCACTGTGCGTCGCCGCAGTTAAGAGGTAAATTCTGTTTACTGTGCACAGTTTCAGAATAGGAAAAAATTCTGTTAAGTCTTCAAACTGTAAAATATCAAAGTCACATATTCCATTCACTGTGCGTCGCCGCAGTTAAGAAGCAAATTCTGTTTACTGTGCACAGTTTCAGAATAGGAAAAAATTCTAAGTCTTCAAACTGTAAAATATCAAAGTCACATATTCCATTCACTGTGCGTAGCCGCAGTTAAGAAGCAAATTCTGTGTACTGTGCAAAGTTTCAGAATAGGAAAACATTCTGTTAAGTCTTCAAACTGTAAAATATCAAAGTCACATATTCCATTCACTGTGCGTAGCCGCAGTTAAGAAGCAAATTCTGTTTACTGTGCACAGTTTCAGAATAGGAAAAAATTCTGTTAAGTCTTCAAACTGTAAAATATCAAACTCACATATTCCATTCACTGTGCGTAGCCGCAGTTAAGAAGCAAATTCTGTTTACTGTGCACAGTTTCAGAATAGGAAAAAATTCTGTTAAGTCTTCAAACTGTAAAATATCAAAGTCACATATTCCATTCACTGTGCGTCGCCGCAGGTAAGAAGCAAATTCTGTTTACTGTGCACAGTTTCAGAATAGGAAAAAATTCTGTTAAGTCTTCAAACTGTAAAATATCAAAGTCACATATTCCATTCACTGTGCGTCGCCGCAGTTAAGAAGCAAATTCTGTTTACTGTGCACAGTTTCAGAATAGGAAAAAATTCTGTTAAGTGTTCAAACTGTAAAATATCAGAATCACATATTCCATTCACTGTGCGTCGCCGCAGTTAAGAAGTAAATTCTGTTTACTGTGCACAGTTTCAGAATAGGAAAAAATTCTGTTAAGTCTTCAAACTGTAAAATATCAAAGTCACATATTCCATTCACTGTGCGTCGCCGCAGTTAAGAAGCAAATTCTGTTTACTGTGCACAGTTTCAGAATAGGAAAAAATTCTGTTAAGTCTTCAAACTGTAAAATATCAAAGTCACATATTCCATTCACTGTGCGTAGCCGCAGTTAAGAAGCAAATTCTGTGTACTGTGCAAAGTTGCAGATTTGCAGCACATATTCCGTGTAATATGAAGAAGGCGGGTAAAAAGGGACGGGGAAGTGGACGTGATCCTGATAGTTCAGGGCACGGGTCAGGACGCGTAGAAACTGCGCCTGGTGCCAGAGCACAAGACAGAAAGACATCCACCATACCTAGCTCCATGTCTCATTTTACAGGGCGTCGCAGGACATCACTCTCGAGGTCCGACCACTGCGAACAGGTGGTCGGTTGGATGTCAGCTGATACTGCTTCCAGTCGGTTAAGCACCACCCTGTCTTCCACCAAGTCCACTCTCAGTAGCCAAGAGTCTGGTCAACATAATCCTCACTCTGATCATCCTTCCTCCCACCATAGAGGATCTGGTCAAAGAAGTGATCCCACACTGGGATATAGTGAGGAGCTCGTCTCATCACCAATCCTTAATTTGAACCTCTCTCCAAGCACGCTTGCAGAGGAACATGACATCTTGTGCCCTGATTCACAACCTCTAGAGGGTACCCAATCACAAGAAGATGACAGAGGTGAACGGCATTTAAGGTCAAAGGAAGTGGATGATGATGATGATGAGACACAGTTGCCATTACATCAACCACTATTACTGTCTCAAGACCTTGATGAGGAGGATGATATACAGTTGTCAATGACTGAGTATGTGGTGGGATCAAGACATGAGGAGGATGATCAGAGTGAGGAAGTGGAGGAGGACTTGGTGGACGATGAGGTGACTGACCCCACCTGGGAAGGTGTAGAGCCGAGCGATGACAGCAGTCCTGAGGGTGAGCCATCTGCAGCACCGCAACAGGCTGGAAGAGGCAGTGGTGTGGCTACAGAAAGAAGGCGGACCGCACCAAACCGGCCCGCAAATGTTCCACGGAGCACCCCCTTGCGTAAATCTCCCTTGCCAAGGGGTAGGTGTTCCGCGGTATGGTGTTTTTTTAAGGAAAGTGCGGACGACAAAAGAATTGTAGTTTCCAACCTGTGCCACACCAGAATGAGCCGAGGCATGAACACTAGAAACCTCACCACCACCAGCATGATCCGACACATGGCATCCAAGCACCGTAATAAGTGGGAGGAACGCCTGGATCGCCCATCTGTGTCTGCAGGCCACACCACTGCCTCCTCTTCCCCTGTTTTCGGTGCCGGCCAATCGCCTGTCGAAGGCGCAGGCCCGCATACCTCCCGCCCTGCACCTGTACCATCTGAAGCACCATCAGCGACCACATCCACTTCCCTGTCCCAGCACAGCGTCCAAATGTCGTTACCCCAGGCATTTGAGCGCAAGCGAAAATACCCAGCCACCCACCCACAGGCCATAGCACTAACCTCACACCTTTCCAAATTACTGGCCATCGAAATGCTGCCATTTAGGCTTGTGGAGACTGAGTCCTTCCGCAGCCTGATGGCAGCAGCTGTCCCTCGGTACGCGGTCCCCAGCCGCCACTACTTTTCCCGGTGTGCCATCCCCGCATTACACCACCATGTGTCCCGTAACATCACCCGTGCCCTGACCAACGCAGTTACTGGGAAGGTCCACTTAACGATTGACACATGGACAAGTGCTTGTGGACAGGGACGCTACATTTCCCTGACGGCACACTGGGTGAATGTCGTGGAGGCTGGGAGTGACTCGGACCCTGGGATGGCACAGGTGCTACCCACGCCGAGGATTGCGGGCCCTACCTCCATCAGGGTTTCCGCCAGCACCTACGTTATTAGCTCCTCCTCCTCCGTTTCCACCTCCGAATTCTCTGCGCGCAGCGCCACTCACCCATCAGCCGGTAGCTGGAAGCAGTGTAGCACTGCAGTGGGGAAGCGTCAACAGGCCGTGCTGAAGCTGATCTGCCTTGGGGACAAACAGCACACGGCCTCAGAGCTGTTGCAGGGGATTAGTCACCAGACCGAGCAGTGGCTCTCGCCACTCAACCTGCAACCAGGCATGGTTGTGTGTGATAATGGGCGTAACTTGGTGGCGGCTTTGGAGCTCGGCAAGCTCACACACGTACCATGCCTAGCGCATGTATTTAATTTAGTGGTTCAGCGATTTCTAAAAACCTACCCCAATTTGCATGATCTCTTGACCAAGGTGCGCCGCGTGTGTGCACATTTCCGTAAGTCATCTACAGCTTCAGCCGGCCTGTTGAAGCTGCAGCAGCGCTTACAATTGCCAGCTCACCGGCTGCTGTGTGATGTGAGCACGCGCTGGAACTCCACCTTCCACATGTTGTCCCGGCTTTGTGAGCAGCAGAGGGCAGTAGTGGAGTACCAGCTGTTACACGGTCGTCGCCTCTCCGTTCAACTTCCTGTAATCAAAAGTGAGGAGTGGGAATGGATGTCAGACCTCTGTGAGGTTTTACGCAATTTTGAGGAATCGACACAGATGGTGAGCGGCGATAACGCTATTATCAGTGTAACCATCCCACTTCTGTATCTACTGAAACGCTCGCTGCTCACAATTAAAACTGACGCTTTGCATGTGGAAGAGGTGGAAATGCGGGAGGAAGAGCTTACACAAGGTGATAGCCAGAGCACCCTCACTTCGTCTTCTCAGCGACAATTGGAGGAGGCGGAGGAGGAGGAGGAGGAAGACACGGTTGCCTCCGCTACAGAGGGTAGCCATGGAACTTTAGTTCCATCTCTTCAGCGTGGGTGGGCAGAAGAGGAGGAAGAGGATGAGGAGATTGAGAGTCATCCTCCTGGTGAGGACAGCGAAATCTTGCCTGTTGGTACTCTGGCACACATGGCTGACTTTATGTTAGGCTGCCTTTCCCGTGACCCACGCGTTATACGCATTTTAGACAACACGGATTACTGGGTGTTCACCCTTCTGGACCCCCGCTACAAAGAGAATTTCTCATCTCTCATTCCTCCGGTGGAGAGGACAAGCAAAATGGTGCAATACCAGAAGGTTCTTGTTGAAAAATTGCTCCAAAATTTTCCATCTGACAACGCTGGCGGCAGAGTACGTGCTACCTTGGCCAACAGAGAAGGGGAGAAAAGGGGAGCACACAGCAGTTCCGACAAAGGCAGGGCAACACTCTCCAAGGCGTGGGACACCTTCATGACACCCCGCCAGCACCCTCACCCTGATGCGCAGCCTAGTGTCACAAGGAGGGAAAAGTTTTGGAAGATGGTGAAGGAGTACGTAGCAGACCGTGTCAGCGTCCTCAATGATCCCTCTGTGCCTTACAACTACTGGGTGTCCAAGCTGGACACGTGGTATGAACTGGCACTCTACGCCTTGGAGGTGCTGGCCTGCCCTGCCGCCAGCGTTCTGTCTGAGCGGGTATTTAGTGCTGCTGGTGGCATCATAACAGATAAGCGTATCCGCCTTTCCACCGAAAATGCTGATAGGTTGACACTTATAAAAATGAACAAGGCCTGGATTTCCCCTGACTTCTCCACTCCACTGGAGGAAAGCCCCGGAGGAACATAAAGTGACTTTATATATGTTATTTACAATGATGGGAATACTCTGTATTCCCATTCACCCCTTCCACCCAAAAAACGGGTATATGGTTGACTCTCTTCCATATACCCTGGGATATAATTTTTATATAGGGCCAGCTCACCAGCGGGCCCTGTGATATAATTTTTATATAGGGCCAGCTCACCAGCGGGCCCTGTTTGACAATTTTTGTATAGGTCAGCTCACCAGCGGGCCTTCTCATATAATGTTTTATTGGGTCAGCTCTCTAGCGGGCCCTCTCATATAATGTTTTATAGCGTCAGCTCACTAGCGGGCCTTCGCATATAATGTTTAGGATGGTCAGCTCCGCAGCAGACCCTCACCCATAATGTTTTGGATGGTCGGCTCAGCGCACGTTTCCCTCTTAATCATGGCCCCAGTTCAGAAAAATCGAGGAAATTTTTGGGAGAATTTGCCTTTGCGCACGTTTCCCTCTTAATCATGGCCTCAGTTCAGAAAAATCGAGGAAATTTTTGGGAGAATTTGCCTTTGCGCACGTTTCCCTCTTAATCATGGCCTCAGTTCAGAAAAATCAAGGAAATTTTTGGGAGAATTTGCCTCTGCGCACGTTTCCCTCTTAATCATGGCCTCAGTTCAGAAAAATCGAGGAAATTTTTGGGAGAATTTGCAGATGATATACAAGTAAATATACAGCAAATACTGTTTGGTAACAATTTTTCGCCTAAAGTCGTTTTTATCTTCCTTTTTGTGTGTTTTACGGTCAGTCTGTAAAAATGGCGTACTACGGGCGAAACATCGTTCCCAGCAGCGATGTTGGAGTCCAAGATGCATCCAGACATCCTCCCTATGCTGTCCCTGAACCATTTCTGTGGTGTTTCCATCATTTTCTGCCCTTTTCCTATGGACCAGACACCCTCCCCTCATCAGAGCAGGGGGTGCCTGGTGTAATGCTCGAGTCCTCCCATTGACTTCAATGGGGCTCGGGTGCTCGGCCGAGCACTCGAGCCTCCGGGGGTGCTCGGTCAGAGCACCCGAACACCCGAGCATTGGGGTGCTCGCTCATCACTAGTCAGAATTCATGGTCTCCTCGGTGCTGAGAAGTACAGGCAGATACTTATCCATCATGCAAAAACATCAGAGAGGCATCTGATTGTCTCCAAATTTATTCTGCAGCATGACAACAACCCCAAACATACAGCCAAAGTCATTAAGAATTATCTTCAGAGTAAAGAAGAACAAGGAGTCCTAGAAGTGATGGTATGACCCGCACAAACGCCTGATCTCAACATCATCAAGTCTGTCTGGGATTACACAAATAGAGGGAAGTAACTGAGGGCGCCTAAATCCACAGAAGTTCACCAAGATTTTTAGAACAACCTACCTGCCAAGTTCCATAACAAACTGTGTGCAAATTTACCTAAAAGAATGATGCTGTTTGAAGGCGAAAGGTGGTCAAACCAAATATTGATTTGATTTAGATTTTTCTTCTGTTCACTCACTTTGCATTTTGTTAATTGATAATAAACTAACATGTCTATTTTTGAAAGCATTCTTACTTTATAGCATTTTTTCATACCTGCCTAAAACTTTTGCATAGTACTGCAGATCTAGAATATATCCCTCCAGCATCCTCCTCTTGTTCTGTTATAGATTAAGGTGAGAGTGAGAGAAATGATGACATTGCCAGAAGGTTAGCAAAAATGCAAAGGCTCAATCTTCCACCACCGAAAATGAGCACTCTGCTTATCTATAAATTGTTTGAGAAAACAATTGGATGGCCTGTCCTTTTTCAATCAAATATGCCTAAATATACACAGACATCCTGTCTGTCATCATCAGCATTGTCAACACTTCCAAATCCAAGCCCCACTCAGCCACACACATACTTGTGTTGAGTAACCAGCAGCAACAACAACAACAACACAGGTTAATAATATCCACAAACTTATCTATGATGAGTGCCTTTGCTGCTGCTGGAAGTGCTGAACCTTTGACACCTAGTAGTAGTTACAGTAGAATTTAATCAACATCTAGCCCCCCCCCAGTAGCAGTAGCAGCCCATGAAGTCCACAAAAAGGAGGTCTACTCAGGATTCAAAAGCTAAGCATGTTGCTATTTGTTGTCTATGCAAAATGCACATGAGCAGAGGGACAGCAGGCTCACACCTAGGTGCCTCCTCTATGAGATCCCACCTGAAGCACAACCAAAGGGCTGACTGGGAGACATACCATGAACACATGCCACAACTAGCAGCAGAAGAAGCACTCCAAAAAGTTCCCAGTGTGCTGGGGCAGTTAAGAGAAGTAGTGATGTTACTGATGTATCAGAGAGCGTGCCACTGCCAACAGTTCATTCCAAATAACACCTATGGCTCAAACTGCACAGGAATATCATGACTCTGGGTTTGCTGTAAGAGATGACAAGAGTCATAGAGTGCCTACAAATATGTCATCACCTCCACAAGTGATGGTGTTAAAGCAATAAAGTTACACAGTACTGACATCCCACACTTCCTAATTTCTTAGAAAGCAGTCAAAACCTGTACAACTATAATCAAAAGTACACTTATAGAATAGTAAACGTGCCAAAATGTGGACTTTTTACTTGCTGCCATTTTCTTTTGTTGAAAATAGAGGCTTTAAAGAACTGATGTCATGTTTTGTGCCCTGCTGGAATATCCCAAGCCACGGTTTTCAGCTATTTAATTCTCCACTTCAGCCATGAGAAGTAATATTGTGGTGGGAAATATTGTAATCATAGGAAACATAGGTGAAAAATGTATTGGCAGTGACAAAAAAGGAGAAAACTTTGTAGTGACAAAAAGGAGAAACCTTTGCAAGAAAAAGCAAAAAATCTGAATTTTCGACCACCCCTAGTAGTCAATCTTTGGACCCCCCCACCTCTTGGAGACTGTAACTCCCATCATCTAATTCCTTGCAGAATGTTGTCAGCCAGGATATTGGCTTGGGGCATCAGCACTATATAAACTCTACCAACTTGCTCAAGCTTCTGGTATTGTGGTATTAGAAGGTTCAAAGAATAGTCCTCTGTAGTGCTGCTATTTGGTTATCATAACAGAGCCATGAGTATTTTACAAGGTGAACAGTATGCATCCTATTAGTCTCCACCACAATGCCATATATGGTCATTGCACCACACAATGTTCAATGTGTAGATACATACTGGCTTTGTCTCACATCTGCAAAAATCTCTGTTTGGTGGTGGCATTGACAATGACAATGTCAGTTCCTGGGAGGATCCTTCAGGTACTGGGGTGGGACACTTGGGATATTACTTCTTGCCGGGCCCAGTACCCTAGCAGAAGACAAGGCAGATGATGATGTCCTTGTTATTCTGGGCTGGTGTGGGTTTCTTGAACAGGCATTTCAGTGTAAGATTTTGTGGCACATCACCATCATCCTTGGTGATGGAGAACAGACAAAATGACAGCATCTGATTTCTAATTTTCTCAGCATAAACCTTAGGGTGGTTTTGCTGGATGTGCTTAATTAGAGCAGACATGCCAAAGTTTGATCTCCCCTTCCTCTCATCAATAGGTTTTTACACACTGTACGTGTTGCAGTTGTCTGTCCCCATGCAAAAATATTGCCACATCCATGATTTCAACAGCTGGCTTCTGACAATACTCCTTAAATCAAGCAACTTTTGCTCCCTCTCTTTGCCTCTCTGCCTACTAGCCAGAGTCAAAATTTCAGGAACTTCCTCTCTCTATATCCCCACTCCAAACACAGACTGACAACATGTGGTAAACTGTCATACCCTTTTATAGTTATCACACTGGGAATACATGGGAAAACTCTACACACAGGGGAAGTTACTTTTTCAATGTGTATTTCAATACAATAAAAAAGGAGTAAAAAGCGAGACACTACAGTTTTCCCAGGAATTTCCTTTACATACAGGAAGTATTGTTTTTTTTTAATATTACGCTTTTTTGGCAAAAACCTGCACCTATCCCTGTTTGATAACTAGATCTCCTAGTACATGATCTTTACAGTCCTGATTAGTGATAGTGTCACACCTCGACGTATGCCACTTTTTCTCTTTTTATGTCAGTTAAAGAGCTACATTTAATATTATATATGTATCAATAAAGCCTGAGGGAGAGGGTGGAAACATAATTGAAACCTGATGTTAAACAGAACAGATAATTAAAGTCAGACTGCTGCATGTTGTTACATTGTTCATGCCTCATTACACAAAGACTGAACATATCACTTACTGGTCATCAAAATTATGCTTATGAAGGTTTAAGTATGAATTGGTACAATGCAAGTGCATACAATTACATCACATGTATTAAAGGAAGAAATACTGCTGCTTAAGGGCAACAAAAAATAACAATAATATCTTCATCAGAGCTGATACTGTGTGTTCAGGGAGAACACAGATTATTACTTTTGACTGCACACACATACACACCAA
This sequence comes from Rhinophrynus dorsalis, assembly GCA_037306005.1. Taxonomy (NCBI): domain Eukaryota; kingdom Metazoa; phylum Chordata; class Amphibia; order Anura; family Rhinophrynidae; genus Rhinophrynus; species Rhinophrynus dorsalis. The sequence goes on along the minus strand of CM074719.1, from coordinate 102,702,840 downwards.
CAAATGTACTAAAGAGTGTGACTGTTGTCAGTAATACTCTTTAATGCTCATAGAAGATCTGCTCCTCTCACATACCTGGGAGCCTTCTTGTTCCAAACCTCCCGAGGTCCATTACAGCATGGGTTTGGGAGTGTCCAAATGACACAATTTTTATCAGGGCTTGATCAGGGTGGACAAGATTGGTGGGAAAGTGGGGTTTGTTCTTATAATAAATGGAGTGTGGATGGAACCGTCAGTGAAATGTGAGGAGTTGCAAGGGAATTAAGCCCATAGAACCAGCCTCCATAAATACAGCAGGGCTCAAAATTTCCACTCGCCACTAGCCATTGGTGAGTGCAAACTTAGCCCTGGCGTGTAGAAATTCAGCCCTGGTGGGTATGTTTTGGCTTGCAGTGGCGAGTAACTTTTCAGGTCTGGCTAGTAGCAAAGGACTTCGAATTTTAAGCCCTGAATACAGTAATTAAGTATAAAACAACAGTCTCCATATAAGATCTGGAGAGTTCCAAGGTATGTAAACTGGGAAAAGACCTGGGTAGAGATGAATTAAAGGGATGCTAATGTCACATAATAAATCAGTATATGATTGTTCCATATAATTTTTTACAATGCATAGTATCTTTTTTAAAAACCTTTACTTACATATCTTTCTTGAAAACCCAGTTAAAAGATTCCCCCTCCTGCCCCTTTCCATTACATCATGAAGAGTTCCCTCAGATCTGAAGGATCTCAACGAGGGACAATATTGTATCAGCATAATGAAAACCCTGCCTTGCTTCACCAAGGGGGGTCAGGGATTTCCTTTATACTGACACAAACAATATTGTCCCTCATTGCTATCGATCCATTTGTATTGATGTGGGGCAAAGGCCTGTGATGGTAAGGTAGAATTCCTTTCTCCTCCTGTTTTAGGCATGCATATATGTAGAAGATTGAATTGTACCACTTGTTCCCATGTACCCAATCAAAACAGGTATTTTTTTGCTCTAACATCATGGGAAAGAAATATACCATTAAGGACTTAATTAACTGTAACAGTACATATGTGGTGTATTTGATAACCTGCGACTATGGGCTCCAATACATTGGCAGAATGAAACGTAAACTTAAAACAAGATTTTCTGAACATCTGAAAAAAATAAGCTGTTTGGAATCACACAGCCTTACAAATCATTGTAGGACATTTCATGACTGTTCATATGAAAACATCACATTACGGGTAGAGAACAGGTGAAATTATCTCACGGGGGGAGTGATAAACTGTTGAAACTACAACAAAGACAATAGGTGCTCAATGACTAAATACAGACTTCAATTTTATGGCTTATATATGACCATGGTAATCATTTTGGTTCAGCATATTTATTCAACATAATTTATATAGTATATTTCATATATCCAGTTTCCTCTCTTTCCTTTTTCAGTCCTATTGGCCAATTAATCTGACGTGTAAATTGACACATAATTCATACAACAATTTTTTATTTTTATAATTCATTTACATTACTTATTCATCTTACAAACAATACATATTTATAATTGTCATAAGATATTTCAGTTACATAAACTCATTCTCTCTGGTCACTTTTCAATAATAAATGTAGTTCACTCTTTTTCCTTCGCCATGTACATCTATTAGACAACAACAACAGTCCAACTCTAGATTCAGCTTCTTTCACACTTAAATCTTTGTATATGGGTTGTCTGGGGTTAAAAAGAAAAAAACTGTGACTACTTCATTGGTTGATTACAATTTTATCTCAAGACTGTTTGCCTTATAACAGGATAATACTGCAGCCTACAATAATAATCTTTATAAATAACATATTCATATCGACAATTGATATGTATAATATGCAAGCCAGTTGATTATGGCGTTAAAATAGCTTATCATAAACCATAACGGATAATCATTATTCAACACCCTCCATTCTAGTAATTTAATTGAGCTCTTCATATTAATTACTGCGGTATTTGCACAAACATACAAGCAGATCATTACTTCTGTAATATATTAGTGTGCAATTTAATCATTAAACATTCAACAGTGAATCCACTGAATGTTACGATATTGAATTTGTTTAACCAATATTTCCTATAAACCATTAAGGTGCTTGCGCATATTATAATTGTGGATCAGCAATTCAAGGGTTGATTGGTTATGGATTAAACCCATGTGAATCGTCCTTAACGTTTTTTATCCATTAGCCGCAGTGCATATTATTAGCAGCAAAGTATAGCTGTTTTACGTCTATGGCAAGATGCAGTATTGATCCTGTAAACGTTCTCATCACTCACACAGTAATATGATGTTGATCCATAATTTATCAGCTGCAGATGTATAAGCATAATTACAATTTAATATCGACAGATGTGTAAAATAACACATCCACGGGATTCCTTCAAATGAAGCAGCGGATACAGATATATGGTATACGATATATGTCTGATCACTCCTTCAATTCAGAGCTTGTTTAGGTGACCGGATCGGAGGACCAGTATTTGGTCCGGCCACATAATACAGGCTCGCATGACTTGTAATTCCCGTGGTTGCATTCCATTCTAGGAACAATTTCTTCAAGATAGACTCCAAGTTTTATAACCTATAGGTCTGACATAATTTATCAGGAATACTAAAATAGGACCTACTGATACTTTCTGTCCCTTTCTTTCTTTTAAAAACAAGTACAAATAAAATTATTTTTAACCCCTTAATTATCTCATTTTTGTGCATAATTGTCAATAGGGCGGATTAATCATAACCCTTATGAGGAAATAGGAGTGCTGTGAAGAGAAATCATTTTTGCTACCTCTCTGGTAGCTTCTAGCCAATTTTGTTAATTTTAGTCTCGTTGCACCCATTTGCATCCAAATAATTAAGCTATAATCCTCATTTAGAGTTGTGCAACCATTAACCCTTCAATAGGGTTACTTTGTTTTCTCATGTATTCAGGTGTTAGCATTAATTACGGAAGGTAAAAATACCTCATGTATTCCCCTCACTAGGATTTTGCTCACAATAGAGGTAAGGTGGCATCACTGCTTTTTAATTGCAAGAATACTAAATACATGCTCACATGGATATGAGTTGTGCCTCCATCTGGGGTACTTTAATGGGGCATGCAAGTTATCATGGTTTTGGCCAGAAACATAGAACTAAACCCCACAGATATGTATAATAAGTCACGGTTATATATCTGTAACCGTCAGGATTTGATGGGCACACGTCTTTTTATTTACTCTATATATGTAGCCTTGATATAGTTCGTTCAACTCTCTTGACTATACACACACATATTATTACTATCTGAATACTACTGAAATGCTATTTTGAGCTTCCCAGGAACTCATATATTAAATTTTAGGAATTTTTAGTTCTCCCCTATAGTGCTTTTCCCCAGAATTCCTTCATTTTTCTTTTGAACATACAGTCATAATGCTATTCAGTTAGCCAGTAAAGGTACCACTTTTACTCTCCCAGTTTCCTGCAAAATGAAATCTCAGGAACCAGGGTGCCAGGGCTCCTAAATGTTACTGCTAGCTCCTAAATTGGAGCATTTTATATACACCTGGCTACAAAGTTCTTTACATTTTTGTCCATCCCTACATGCATAGACCTAATGTGGTTCCTGGGGCTTGTCAGACATTTTCTTGGCGTTCAGTAATGAACATCAGTTTTGCACAATTTTTCCTGTTGTGTTTAGAAATCAGTATCAGAGTAGGTATGTTCAAGATATCCCTGCCATTCAAGGGGTTAATAAATATCCATATCTGACCTGTGATGCCATAACTTGTACAGTTCTAGATTGTATGTGAATAGATATCTGTGTATGTTTGTGTTTACCATTAATAATGTTTCTTCTACTATACAGGAGCAGCTCTAAGTTGTGTAAGGTTTTCTGTTGGTCTCATGCGACATGTACTGTGGACATTAGTCACACTGGTAACTGCCCAGGAAAACAGTGTCCCAGGAACTGTCCATTTCTGCATTGTTAGTAATTTCTGCAATTGGAAGAAGGGGGCATTTCAGTCTTTGCTTCAGGCTGTACAGTGTCTAGGAACACCCCTGATTGCAGTCCCAAGCTTTTTTTTGCTAATCTGCTCCAATTGGACTAAACTTGGTAAAATGGCCTTTAAAATAATTAATGTTAACTTTGGCCTTAAATCTGCCATGACTTAAAAAATAGATTTTAGATTGTATATACCAAGCCTACCCCACTGCGAGCAGACAGGGCTATATGCAGTAAGTGAAATTGGAGATATTCTGGGTCAAACCAACTGCACACAATGCTTTGGAGGCCTGTCTAGCACTCAGAGGGCAAAAAAAAGTCACATTTTACCCTTTAAGTACCAGAGCGGTGTGCAATTCATTGAAAAGCAATGCGCTGCATACCTCTCTGGCACTCAAAGGGTTAAATCAAGGGGAATTTGGAAAATGTTTATCTTTCTTATGACTTTAGTACAGATGCTTTGTCCTGGGATTTCTCCGTTTTCCTTGTGCATATAGACCTTACAGTTTTTACAGATGCTGTAAGTTTGCAACCTCTGTGTGAATATGAAAGTATTGTATAACCCTCTGGTCCTTAAAGGGTTAACACTCAAAGACACTTCACTTCCCACCCATTGGCATATCAAAGCATATACCTATGCAGTGGTGTAACAATAGGGTCACAGGAGTAGAAACTGCGACCGGTCCTGCCGCTCCAGGTGCCCGGACACCCCCCACGACCCCCCGTCCTTCTCCCGCAACTCGCTGAGGTCTGTGCCTTCTTCGGCACAGACCTCTGTTAGCAGCTGAGCTCCCTCTCTGTCTCTGGCACTCTAGTAATGCAGAGGGCTGGGAGATAACATCATCTCCCAGCGTTCTGCATTATTGGAGAGAGGATCATGCGAGAGCTCTGAGCTAGTAATAGAGATCTGTGTAGAAGGAGGCAGAAACCTCTCCTGCCATGCCTCTGGACCACCATGGAGGTAGGAGATGGACACTGGAGGTCAATGAGGGCATTGTGGAGGTGGATATTGAGGGCAATCTGGAGGTGGAAATTGGGGGTAATGTGGAAGTGGCCAATGGGGGCAATGTGGAGATGGCCAATAGGGGAATGTGGAGGTGGCCAATGGGGGCAATGTGGAGGTGGCCAATGGGAGGCAATGTGGTGGGGGGTGGTCCATGGCAATTTTTGCACTAGGGCCCGGTGGCTTCTAGTTCTGCTTCTGTACCTGTGAAAGCAGCATTAACTGGTTCTGGTTGCACTTAAGGACCAAAAAGCAGTGTTCAACACATTACTCTATAATGCATTGTACATCCCTCTAGCCGTTAAAAGAGGTAAAGGGACATGTACCATGTAACACATTCAGGTCTATGCACTAGAGAGGGGAAAAACACAAAACATAAGCTGATAGTTTTAAGCTGCTAACATACACACTTCAAACAACATAGCATTCAATGTATGGTAGGTCCTGACAAGGCTGCTCAGAGGAGTTCGGGGAGAGGAAGAAGCGGGCGGCTAGTGCAAGAATGCCGCCCGCTGTCTCTGTTTGACGGCTGCTTATGAGTACAGAGGGGGAATCCTGGTTATCAAGGTGGGCATTTAATTTTTTTTATACAGTATTTCTGCACAGAGGAAGCGGGCAGTGAGCGCAGGGATGCCGCCCGCTGCCTCCAGAGAGGTTGCTGGACTTACTATTTTACTTTAATTTTTTTTACTTGTGTATAATACGCACCCCCCACTTCACATAAGGTGAAATGGGGTAAAAATGTGCGTATTATACCCGAGATTTTACGGTATATGTGTCAATATATACCACTGGGTAATAAATACAATAGAAGCAAATTAAGACCAGTTTTGCTTAACAAAGTGATTTGCAGGGAAATGAGGAATGAGATGCATGCATTGTTTAAGTCAGAAGAGACAGAGGCATCATTTAAAAAATATAAAGAATGTAATAGTATCTGCAAACAAGCAACTAGGCTAGCTAAAATAGAAAATTATAAGTAATATAATATATGTATTGCAAAGAAGAGCAGGAAAAAATCCCAAACAATGCTGCAAGTATATAGATCACAAAAAAATATTAAGGTTGATATTGTTTCTCTTAAGATTTAGACAGGTGAATGAATTAGTGAGGAAAATCCACTGATTGAAGAAAAGAAGATGTAGTACCATTATTCAAAAAGGTGAGATTATAGACCTTTGAGCTTGACTTTCATAGGGAGTAAGATATTAGAAGGGATACTAACTGACAGTAATTAGGACTATGTGATGACTAACAATATTAGTATTAGGAGTCAGCATAATTTTATGCAGAAAACATCCTGTCAAACTAATTTAGCAATTTGAACAATGGAATTGCTGTTGATGTAGTATACTTGGATTTTGCAAAAGCCTTTGATACTGTATCTCCCAACTGGTTACTGCATAAAATAAAAGGCTTAGGTTTGAGAGGGTTATCTGTGCATGGGTAGAAAACTGGCTAAATGATAGATGGCAGAGAGTTGTGTAAAGTTGATCTAATGTTGTAAGTGGGGTGCCATGGGGTTCATTCCTGGGCCTAATGCTTTTTAAATTGTTTATTAATGATCTTGAAGTGGGTATATGATTACCATTTACCAATATATTGAAGGTCAATGCAAAGAATACTCTCAAACAAACTATTTTCTCAAATAGCTGAGCAAAAAACAGGTCACCCAAAAGACTAAAGGAAAGGTGCTTTTGACTAAAACAAAGGCAGGGAGTTTTAACATAAGGGCAAAAAAGTTATGGGATTCTTTGCCTTGGGGTGTTATGATTGCAGATACTGTAGTTGATTTTAAAAAAAGTAATTGATACCTTGCTAGAGTACAACATATTGAGAGTTATGCCATTTTATTTCAAAGTAGAAAAGAGGTTGATCCAGGAAAAATCTGACTGCCATTTGCAGTCAGGAAGGAATTTTCTTACCCAATCGGGGCATAATGGGTCCTTTTCTTTTGTTTTTTTTTTCTTTCCCCACGAGTCAGCAGTTTGATATGGCAAGGTCTGATCAACTATGTTACAATGATTGCCAGCAAGTCAGCTGCACAAGTGTAGAAACTGGGGGTGATGAGGGGAACAAAATAGTCTTCAGATTTAAGGGAGTGATTGAAGTTTTTATGAGCAGAGATAGGATCCTATTCAGCTGCCTCCACTCTTATCCCAGTAACTATAACAAGTGCTCGGTTTTACATTCAATTTGCATATTCCGTATTTGATTAGTCTCTCTCACACCTGGTTTCTTTTTCCAGGTGTAAAAGGTGACATTTCAAGTGTAGGCAGATGCTTGTGTTGGGAGGGTATGATTATAGGTCTTTTCTTTTAAAGCAATGAATCTAATATTTAAATGTTCCTCTTCTTGTACATACCTGAAAGTTCTTTTATTAGCTCAAGATATGATGCTTCCTTATCGTACACACTGTTACAAATGGATTATTTCTTGATGTCTCGGCAGCTTTCAATTTTTATTACTTTACTGTGTACTTTGGAAAGTACTGTTACCCTTTGGTCAGATCGCTTTAAATCTTGATTTTGGAGAAATGTAACCAATTTTAAAAATGCTTCCAGGCAAACATTACATGAAATACATTTCTGAAGCTAGTGAAAGATAAAGAAACATGATATTTCTAACTGCTTCTTTGAAAGTTAGTGCATGAAAGTCAGCAGATCTCATTCTAACACACACAACTCAGTATTAAATACATGGGAACAGAAGTGAAGGGCATAGGAAGCAGCAGATCTCATCCTGACCCAAGGAACCAAAGCATGGTAAGGCAAATGTTAGAAGAAAAAAAGGTTACAAAGCTTGGTGATAAATGGTCACAGCATAATTTAATTAAGAAAATAATTTGTTAACGGCAACAATGAAATTCCCTCAGCCCCTTCACCACAGGCCAAAGATCAGACTGATTACTCAACACAAAAATGAACTTTGCCTCGATACCTTAGCCAAGAGTTACAAAAAACATACACCCTGAATAATTAAGTTAAAAAAGTGTGCATTCTGAGCCCCTTTTAAATAGAAAAACCATTCATTCCATTGGATCTTGCATGCCAAAAATAAATATATCAAAAGAAATGTCTAGGTCACTACCTTCCAGATGAATTCAAATATGTGGGTCGCCAAATGATTTTAAAGCTAACATTAACTTAGGAAATAACCCTACCAATGGCAAGCTCCTACTCTAAATCCAGATAACAAGAAAGCTCTTCCTGTAGAAACTTAAGTCTATCCCAGAAGGATGCTTTGGGCTGTAATCCTAGACTTATGAATGCCCAGCAATTCATATAGATTTATGAGGAATTACTGTAAAAATGAAAACAGATATTAGATTAAATTAGGGCAGATGTATGACTGGAACATGCTGGATTCCCTGTGACAAATTCTATTGATCTCAGCATCATCCAAACCTAGAACTGCTTGTATGGCTGCTCTGGCCTACTCTGAATGAGTGATGTTGACAGAGGGAACCCCCTGGTGTTGACGATACAGATGAAAAACCATAGAACACAGAAATTTTGACACAAACGAAAAGTAAATAGAAAAGGGGGGCTTCAGCAACAGGGAGGTGACACTATAAGCACTCACCCTTACCTTATATTCAGAGGGGAACCAGCCGCTCCAATGCTGAGGGGAAGGCCGGTCTCCTCTGCTTGCTGCCTCTCAATCATGCCGCATTCCATCTAGTTGGGAGAGCCAGTGCTCCCTGGTGCTTGTCTGGGAGACCGGTCTCCTCTCTGCTGCCCCTTGCTGCTCCCACTGCGTCTATGGATTCCCCTCACTTCCAGAAGAGTGGGTGCAAGTCACTGGGATTTCCTACAGTGATGTCACGCTCTGGCTCTTAAAGGGACAATCCCATTGAGTGCCCCACCTCCTAGGGGTTGGGGGATCAGTATATAAACTGCCTGGACACTACACCAGTCACCCTTTCATGGTGTTCCTGTGCAGTTGTTTTGTTGAGTATGATCCTTGGCTTGTCTCATTCTAGTATTACTCCCAGCGTCCAGTGTTGTGGCTTGTCTTACTACCTGCTTGGTATTTGACCTTCGGCTCTGGCTGACTACCCGCTCTGGTAATGACCTCTGGCTTGTCTGACTACCTGCTTGGTATTTGACCTTCGACTCTGGCTGACTACCCGCTCTGGTACTGACCTCTGGCTTGTCTGACTATCCGCGTGGTATTGACCATTGGCTTTGGCTGACTACCTACTCTAGTTCTGACCCCTGACTTGTCTGCGATACTGCCTGTTCTGACTGTAGGCCTGGGTCAGTCTGATCCATAGCTGCGACCCTGCGCTTATTTCTAGCCTTGGTCCAAGCCCCAGTTCTTCGCTGATACCTTTCTGGACCCTAGCCCCAGTCCCATTATTGAGACCTCTCCTGGGTCCCAGTCCCAGCAGGTGCTATTGCACAGTCTCTGTTAGAGGATTATCCTGAAGCAGTCTCCTATTGCTGTTAGGAACCGCTGGCTTCTTGCGCTACACTCTACCTTATTTAGTATCTGTGCTATTAACATTTGTATATCTATATCACTCAATAAAGATGTGTTTCAAATATAAACTGACTGGTTCATTCCTTGTTACCCGTTACAGAAACAAATATTTTGTTGCATTCACTAAACAGCACATAAGACACCCAGTGAAAGCAAGCCGTGCTAACCATTTTCTCCTGCTATTTTTGCTTTAGATTTGGTGACCAGAATCCTTAGAGAATCAGGACCCAATACTTTTGTACAGTACTACACAATATGCTGCCTGGCTTGGATCTTCTGCCAGGCACTCTTTTTCTTATCCTAAGCACAGCAAAGAAAGAAAACTGAAAAGAATTGTACTTCAAATGTGGAAAAACACATTTCACATAAAACATTGAAAATATTAACTAATAACTAAGGTGTAACCAGTTTCCTTATATCAATTTTCTGGTAATTCCTGCTTAACCCAAAGAGAAACTGTTTAAAGTTTGTACTGTTAACATATTCATTAAACTTAGAAAAGAAAACAACACCGGCAACATATTTTTGGTGGTTGAAACTGCAAGCGAAGTTTGCAAACACTCTAGCAAACAGTAGATGACTAGTTCCCTATCAGACTCAACTATCAATTTAGAGTTCTGATCCATAAAAGTTAACCATTCATTCCATGCACTTTAATAAGTTTGCCAGGTGTTTGCCGACACAAACTGCTAATTGTTATTACACAGGCCGAATTAGTTCCCTTTGGTAATCCTGACAGCTGATACCATGATCTTACGCTTGTGATGCCAGACAGAGAAAGAAGTCTCCCTGTTGAAGAGATAAGGCATCAGCTATCTTGTGAATATAGCCCGCAGTATGTTTAGCTCTGAACTAAATATTACACTGCAAAGGTCGCATTTCCAAAGTTTGTAAGACTCAAATGTTCCCAGCCTTGAGACAAAAAAAACAGTACACCAATGGCCATTGAAATATATACTAAACTATGTAGATGCTGAAACACAGTTCCTTGTTGCAACAAAATTCAGATTGTATGTGACTAACAATTTACCTGACATGTCAGTTAGGGGTTTTAACTAAATATGTGTACTGCTAATCTAAAAGAAAAAAAAAAGTTGCCCATGGGTGTCACTCAAGTAGCAAAATGTAAGTGTCATAGATGTGACTGCCAGTATATAAGCTTTAGAATATTTAGTTTTAAGACAGCAGCAATAGGGACTTTAGTTTGGTTAATGTATCAACTGGCAAACTGATTTCCTTTACCTCTCTTAATTTCTGTGCCCAAGAATTGAATGATAATATAAGGAGCACTAGACTTCTACTTGGATAAAAGAATACAATACTTAGTTGCAAACCAAATCAATTTGTGCAAAAGTTACTTACAGATGTCAGCACCCTCTGCTAAAAAATAGAAAATATTTTAGGTAATGGAGGACAATAGGGGCCTACCTCAACATGACTGACCTGTTCCACACATGTAGCAAATAGTTAAAAAATAAAAAACAGGACATGGAGGAAACCATTAGTAGACATTTATGAAATAAAATGTTTTGGTATATAAAACAGCTGAAAACAATTAGGGTGAATGGGTAGTAAACAGAAAGTAGATTGTTATTAGATGATTTAAATGTACAAATAGAGAGTATAAGAGGGATTAAAGCCTCATGGCTTGGAAGAATAAATATGGTGAAGGCTTATTTGGTACCTAAAATGCTCTATCTCTTTAGAACAATCTCATTACGGGCTAATATGAGATACTTGGTTAAATTGTCAAGATTATTATATGCTTATATATGGGGGACCAAGAAACCAAGAATAGCACAGAAACGTATGCAGGGGGATTATAAAAGGCTAGGACTTGGTTTTCCAGACGTAGCGTTGTTACATGAGGCCACTATGCTTGGGCATGTGATGAAGTGGTTTTATAAAAAGGATATGAACCTGGGTTGGTTTCAGTTTGAGAGTTCCCAGACTGGTGATAAGGAGCCATCTCATCTTTATTGAGTAAGAAAATCCATACTCACATCTTTGAGATTTGGAAGTCCGGTCATAACGGATGCAATAAGAAATATAGAAAGGGTTAGGAAAAGGATGCAAGATGGTGATTATATTATCCCATCAACTCCTTTCGGAGTATTAAAATATATATCCAAGATATGGATTTATCGAGGTGGAGCAGGTGTGGAATTGTTAGAGTGGGTGATATCAAACAAAATAAAAAGATTTTGGCTTTTGATGAGATTCGGTTGAAATTTCAACTCACTAGGGAGGAAATATTTTCTTATATAAGATTGCAGAATTACTTTGGGGGGATTTTGGTTAATCCCCCAACGAAGTTAGATATTTTTGTTGAGAAAAAGAACAATAGTAAATTATTCTCAAGTTTAATCAAATTATTTAGGGATCAAGATAAATTAGAAATTCCTGCTATTAAGAAATGGAAGTTGGATATTAAGGAGACGTTTACAACTGAAGTCTGGTTAAGGGTATGGAATGAGGTTAGGAAAGTGATTCCTTCTATCAGCCTTCAGGAGGTTTTTGCAAGTTAGTGCATCGCTGGTACTTAATACCATCGGTGATAAGTAAATTTGCGGATATAGCCTCTAGTAAGTGTTGGATATGTGAGCAAGTGCAAGGAACTCATCATGTATGGTGGGACTGTATAAAGATACATGGTCTTAAGTGAAATGTCATAGAGGTAATTTCAGTAGTTACTAATTCAACGTTCGCATTAACCACACAAAAATGGTTGTTTCATTTCGATCTAGAAGGGTTGGATAAACATGTGAGGTTTCTAGTAATACATTTTCTGTTATCAGTTAAAATCTGTATGGCTAGAAAATGGAGAAGTCTGGATCCCCCAATATGGTTAGATTTTATTAAACAAACAACCCATCAAGCAAAATGGAACAATATTTTCATATGATGAGAGAGAAATTGAAGACACATAAAATTATTTGGGCCCCATGGAATGAGTATCTGCAAAGAAGGGGATTAGAGGATTAGGTATAAAATCCCAATAGAGTGGTGCCCAGTACGGTGCAATGCTTCCCAGTCTTGGTCCTAGATCTGAGCTTCCCAGCTCACTAGTATGATGATAAGTGGGTGAGATGTTAGCAGTATGGTATGGGGAGAGAGGTGTAGGAATCTATTTGTATGATTAAGTGTGTGAGGAATGAGTGGAGTAGTAATATTAGTGATGCATAAGAATTTGAAGATTATACAGAGATTTATATAAAATTTTATGGTATGTTTGTATGAATTTTATATTGAACTATCAATAAAATAAGAAAAGAAAAAGCAGATTCCATTCCCATTTGCAACAACGTCTTATTAGCATTAAAGCCTTTTTGAATGAAGTATAGGACACACTGCATAGAATTTTATCAATGCCATCATTAATGGAGACACCATAGGGGTAAGAAAGAATAAGCTTAAAAGATTTAGGTTCTTTTTGGGGCACAAGACCTATTGGTGATGCTCTAAATTTTCTAAAGGTGATAAAAAAGAGGCTCTTAGTTCTGTACAAGGTCACTTCTTTATTCATCTCGCAAACTATTCTAAGATATTGACTATTGAATTCAATTGTCAGAGTAGTGAAGGGACGCCTTTTAAAATGAAGGAATCCAAAAACCTGTAAAACACAATTAGCCCCACCTTCAACCGGTTGGATATATTTTTAATCAAGAGAGCATACCTAAAACATTTATTAGGAATTTTACCTGATATTTGAGAGTATATTTGTTGGAGGGGAAATCAAAGTGCTTAGTATAATGGAATGCTGGATGAAATCCTGAACAAGTGGAAAATTCATGATGAAAATGGCAGCTATTCTACTATTTGCAGTAACCTTCATTATAGACCCCGCAAGTTTTGATTTTGCAAGTTAGCCTCTCTTGGGATATTGACTCATGCAAGAGAGTCCGACTCTGTGCAAAGTGTGATATCATAGCCATCCATTAGCCAATATCTTTTAAAATCCATAAGACCTCCACAGACTCATAGTTTATGCCTAAAAGCAGCCATCATAGATATACTAAACCACACCTCCATTGCTTCTGTAAGCATCTAGGATAATTTCAGTGTGCTTAAATAGGAGATACTTAAAAAGGCTGTCTTTCACATACAAAAGTGGAGCAAATACAAAAGCATTGTAGCCAGTTAGTGGTGATTTTAGCCACTGGGTATCTTCTGTCATTTGACTTATGGTCACTATACTTGTCTGCATGGATAAATCCAAATACTATCCAAATATTATCGTTAATGGAGACAGATATATGTAAACCCAGGGGAGTAGTGCTACAGGAATTAGAGATTTTTAAGTATGTCTCAGTTACTGTAATACATTTGAACCTGTTGGGTGCCTTGTCACCACTTGCCTTCTACTAGGGACCTATACATGGGAGTGTAACAGCCATGGCAACTGTGGAAGGAGAAGGCAGTCCCAAGATCAGGTGTCGCAAGGTCAGCACCCAGCTAGCTCATAAGCTGATCCCACCACTAATTCCTGGCTGGATGACAGTAACAGGCTTGTCATTCATCACTGGCCAGAAAACTAGGGGCCCTGTTCTCTAGTCTGTAGAATTGCTAGATACTTCCCCTTTAATGACAGCTTTTATTGGTCCTGTAGCATTTCCTCTTTTGGGTTTTTTTACTTAGAAGGAATCGGGGTTTCAGGTACAGAAGACCACTTCACCCTACTGGTAGGATAGGTACTGCAGGTGCAGCCACAACAGCATGCCCAGAAAGGGCTTCATGAGAATAGTCATTATGACTACAGGAGGAGGCAAGAGAAGACAGATCTTAGAGAAAATCTCAGAACACCCAGGACCAGTGTGATGAGCAGAATGGAGAGTAGGATCAAACCCTGAAAACACAGAGGGGTAATACTAAGGAGCAATGCACACCAGGACAAAGAGCTATAGCAGGAGATGGGGTTGGCTGGGAAAGACACACCCTCTGGTCAGCTTCACCATCACCACTGGTAGATGGTGAGCTGACAAGATATTTATTGCCTCATCTTTCCTCACTGTCAGGTGGCAAAGCCACCCAGAGACACAGAGTTCCAAAGAAATGCTGGCTGAGTCCATGCATTCAGCTCCTAGCCTAGGCAAACATATTGAGCAACACAGTACCAGGCAATTTCTGGGACTGAATTGTGGATAAACCCAGTGAGGAGGCATCTGTAGCCCCATGGAAACATATTCATAGCCCATTGCCTACAGTATTGCAGTTTAATTCCCCATTCATTCCTTTAAGTGCCAGAGAGGTGTCCATTGCATTGCAAACCATTGTGTTGGATACTCCTCTGACACTCAAATTTGCATAAATTGGATGCACTCATACATAAATGACTCCCCACATCCATTGTTTGTCTCACATCCTGCATTCCTTATACCATGCTTCAAATTAACCCTAACTCTGCCTTTATACCCACCTTGATCTCTCACCTTATACTCACCTTTCCCCTCTTTCCCCCTTATTTGGAGGTTGGGAAACTCCTGATCCTCCCCCCCAGTTGTTAGACTACAACTCCTGTAATCTTCAGGTGAAGAATGGTGAGAGTGGAATGATTGGGTTTGTAGTATTAAATATAGCTGTACAACTGTGTGTTGCCCAACCTGTTCACCCTATCCCTGCCTCTCTCATCATGAACCCAGCTTTTCATTCCCATCACCTTGTTACTTGTGCTTCTCCTATCCATTTTTTCTTTTTCTCTCCCTCCTCCTTGTCACTTGCCTCTCTACTTTTACACTCACCTAGTTTCCTACTTCTGCCTCACATCACCACATTACCCGCCTCTCTTGTCCACCATCTCTCTCTTACCTGCCTCTCTTTTATACCATAACCCCAATAGCTAGCATTCTTCCCTTTCTTTACCATGTTTCTTGCCTTTTTTCTTTCATGAACATTTCCTACCTTTCTTTTCTCCCATCTCTCATCCTATCCCTTGTCATTTTTCTCTTCATCTCTCATCTTTCTCCCCTCACCCATTCACTGCTTATTTTAACTGTCCACAGACATTACATCTCTGTCAACCTGGTTGTTTACATGTTTGAGTGTGCATTTGAATGTCAGTATGTGCATGGCAGTATGAGAGTTGGCACTCTTATCTTACCCGGTATGGTTATGGATTGTCCTGCAGGTCTATTAAAGGGATAGTAATGTTTCACAAAAACAGCAGCTCCAATTAATCTTCATAGTATTTGAGCCATAGAGAGTGTTATTTCATTACTGTCAGACTTATAGTTCAAGAGTAATTGAATGATAAATGTTCCCCCTCCAGCCCCTTTTACCTAGTGTAACACTGCTCACCTCAGATGTGGAATCTGGTTGCTTGACCAGACAGATAACAGCAAGGAACAATCTTCTTACTGTGAGAACAATGATGGCCCTGCCCCCTTGACAGGTTTTTCAACTTTTCCCCTTATCTTAATTGAAGATTATCCCTTTCTGCAATCTACCTGGACACCTTCCTGCTGCTCTGAGGTGAGCAGTGTTACATCAGTAAAAGGGGCGGGAGGGGGATATTTATCATTCAATTACTCTTGAACTACAACTCTGACAGAATTGAAATAACACTCTCCAAGGCCCAAATACTATGACGATTAATTAAAGCTGCTTTTATTATGAAACATTACTATCCCTTTAAGGTACTCTGATGAACTCTTGCAATTGTATATTGTCCCACAGATCCCATGTAATGGTGAATTACCCTGATTGTTTCATTTAATGGTGCATTTGTCCTGTGGGTTTCATGTAATACCCTGCTGCTCCTGTCCTCTGGACCCACTAACAGGCCAGGACTTAGGGATTTCTCTGCTAGAGCACAGGTGTGGTGATCAGAGGCTCATTCACATTGATTAACCCACCTGTGCTCTAACAAGGAAATCATCAAATCGTGGCCTGTTAGTGGGTCCTGAGGACATGAGTTGAGAAACACTGTTCTAGGGCTATTGTGTACTGACAGAAAAACAAGCCCGCTCTTCTCCGTACAAGCTACCCAAATGTGAACTCTGTACAAAACAAATATTATGCCACTGTGTTAATACATTTTTTTAAAAAAAATAGTGTTTTGTTGTATAAGTTGGCCAAAGCATGTTTAAGCTCGCATTCCTAGCTAAGGTACCCCATTTCAAGCATGTTCAATCTAATATACACTACGATACATATCTAAATTTAAAACTTCCCCTGGTGAGGAAATGCATAGGATTTAAAAGAACTTGTGTACTGCCCTGGTGTTCCTGTGTGATATTCTGTTGCTGTGTTACCTCAGACTGAGCAAGGCTACAGAAAAAATAAAAAATAGAAGGGGAGCCAATACATCTGAGAAAGAGGCGCTTGAGCTGCGAAATGAGTAATGGTCTGTGGTGTTATGATATGATATTTTATTAAAGACTTTTTACCTTTGATGAAGGGACAGTGTTGTTTCAATATTTAACATTTTATTTGCCTTCTGTAAGATCCTGTGGAAAAGTTCCCAAGTGGAGACGGACTAGTGATATCCACCTGCCTGTATTGTTGGAGCCGGTATAAGCTGATGTCTCAACCACGAAGAAATGTGAGTGCAATATATTTTATTATTTATTATTCATTCTTTCTATGATAAAGCACTATTCTTGCCCCTTATATTTTTTATTTTTTCCTACATGTTTCCACTGCGTCCGGTGTCTTTTTGTGAAGAGGAGCAGCCTGACTTATCTGTTGAGTGAAGCAGTATAAATATTTCTCCGAGCACTTTCGTTGGTGGTCATTTAAGTGCCCTCCAATCTATTCATTATTTCAAAGAATGATAATGGTCTGGTGAAGTTTGAATTTGAGGAACATTAATGCACTAGGAAGCGCTTCCTGTTTTTTTTTTTTCTTCTGCAAAGGTTCAACCTGAGTAATTACATAGTAACATAGTTGAGACTGAAAAAAGACATGCGTCCGTCAAGTCCAGCCCATGCCAAAAACACCCGTGTTGATCCAGGGGTAGGCAAAAAAAAGCCCTCTGAAGCCATTTCCTATTTAGCTCCAAGTGGGTAAAAAAAATTCCTTCCTGACTACAAATGGCATTCAGATAGATCCCTGGATCAACATCCTATCTGCATTGAAGCCATCTGTCATACTTTTCAATATTGTTCTGTGCTAGATAGGCATCCATTGCTTTTTTGAACGCAGTTGCATTATCTGCAAGTAAACATCCAGAGGCAAAGAATTCCATAGCTTTATAGCCCTTACTGTAAAGAATCCCTGCCTTTGTTGTAGTCAAAAGTGCCTTTCCTGTAGTCTTAATGGATGACCTCTTGTTCTTAGCTCAGCTCTTTGGGTAAATAATTCATTGGATAGTTATTTGTATTGACCTTGAATGTATTTGTAAATGGTAATCATATCAAACAATAGACATCTCTTCTCTAATGTAAACAAACCCAGTTTGGCTAGCCTCTCTTTATAACTCAGAGCTTCCAATCCCTTTATCAGTTTTATTGTATATATCTACACCTTTTCCAGTCCAACATTGCCTTTTTAAGAACTGGTGCCCAAAATTGTATTCCATATTTTAGATGAGGCCTAACCAAGGATTTATACAGAGGTAGGATAATATTAGCATCCCTTGCATCTACACCTCTTTTTATGCAGGCTAGTACCCTATTTGCTCTTACAGCAGCTGAGTGACTCTGCACACTACTGTGAAGTCTATTTTTTATCAGCACTCCCAAATCTTTCTCTAATGAGTTGTTTCCGAGTTGTTTCCCATTTAGAGTAAATGCAGCAAGTTTGTTTCTACAGCCCAAATGCATAACCTTATATTTATCTACATTGAATGTCATCAGCCACTTTTCTGCCCATTGACTCAGTTTATCTAAATCATTCTGCAGAGAAAAAACATCCAGCTCTGTATGTATTTCCTTACATAACTTAACTGACCGCCACGTGCGTGCACGGCTGGTCCTTAAGGGGTCATCAGCAAAAATTGACACGATACTTTCAGTTCCCACTTCTAGATCATTAATAAACAAATTAAAAAGCATTGGGCCCAGGACTGAACCCTGTGGCACCCCACTTATAACTTTAGACCAATTTGAAAAGGTTCCATTTACAGCAACTCTCTGCCATCTATTATTTAACCAGTTCTTAATCCATGTACAGATGATACCGCCCAAACCAAAGCCTTTTAAGTTATGCAGTAACCTGTTGTAAGGCACTGTATCAAAGGCTTTTGCCTACTGCATCAACAGCAATTCCCTTGTCCAAATTACTACTTACTCTTTCATAAAATGCAAGTAAATTAGTCTGACATGATCTATTCTTCATGAAACCATGCTGATTCCTACTAATAATATTGTTTGCCCTCACATAGTTCAAAATACTGTCACTTAGTAACCCTTCTAGTATCTTACCCACTATGTCAAGCTCATAGGCCTCTACCTTTTCATTGGACCAGTCATTTATATCTTCCCTTAAACTAGGTTTTAAAGCATGCTTTACATATAGGCATACCCCTCCTCCCCTTTTATTAACCATATCCCTCTTAAAAAGAGAATAACCCTCTAGATTGACTGCTAAGTCATATGTATCATTCAACCAGGTTTTTTTCATACTGCTCATGTATTGCAATCACTGATAGTTCCCCCATCTTACCAGCCAGACTACGAGCATTCGCATGCATACATTTTAGATTTTTTCCATTTTTAAAGAATTCTTGAACAAAGGTTTATAAATCAGTTATTTTGCTTACATTTGCTCCATCTTTTCCTTAAAAGATTATGAAAGTGTATATTTTTCTATTAATTAAAATTTTTTTTTTTTTGCTGGGCATATTTAGAAATAGTACCCCCTTCAAAACCCTATCAGTTTAATTATCACTAGTCTGAAAAAAAAGTTTTGGAGTGGACACCGAATCCCCTATTGTCGGTTCTCTTATACTCACTCTATTAGCAACATAAGCCTTTTACCTCTCTGTGAAATCACAGAGAATGTTTAGGCTGTTGTGCGCTTGGTTGCATGTGAGGCAAGGTAAAATAATTTTGGTGACTTGTTGCAGAAATAAAGAGATAAAGTTTACTATGGGAACTAAGCCTTGGGGAGAAGATCTTGTAAAAATATAAAGAAATAAATAACGAATCAGAATTTACCACTTCAAAAGAAGTAATGTTTACAAGAGCGATATCAAAGAAAAAGATCACAGTCATCATATCAATATCTTTGTCAATGATATTCTGCATCTACAGTGCAAATCATTTTTGGCCTAATGTTGTGCTACTTGCACTTGATACATCGACCTTCAAGATTTTATCAGCTTAAACTGATGTGGGAAACACTGAGAGGCATGCAATGAAATTAATGTCCGTTAGAGGCAAACTTGTCTAGTTTCGTTTATATGTATTAGGTTTTCCTTGAGTCCTTATCTGCGACAGCTAAACTGCTTTTGTCCTCTTATTACAAATTGCATGGGTGTCAACAAAGTTATATCTTATTTGATTAAGGACCAATGTTTTCATAAATGTTCTTTATTAGTCACATTCAGCAGTGCTTCAGAATGTCAGGGTTATTCAGTAAATATTAAAACTGTATTTTATAATGACTTGACAGAGTACATACAGTTATTTTTAGGTGCATTAAGATTCTACTCAAGAGTTTACCAGTTCATTTTAGTGTACATAGCATTTAGTGAAAAAAGGTTAAATATTCAAAATGAGCAAAACCCACAAACAGTCTAATAAAAAACATCATCCCAAAATTACCACATTAAAATTATCTTATTTATATATGGGGAGAGTTCACAATGAGCAAAGCATGTGGCTGAGAGACACTGAATTGCTGGTTGTATCCATTTCCATCTCAGATGGGAGCCATTTTGGAGCTGCACAGAAAATCCTTGGTTTTTTGCTAAATCAAATTGTATAAAAGTGATCATTACTCTTTCATAAAACCTTATGGGCAATATGTATAAAGAAATGTACAATTCTAAGGCAAACCAAATGTACTATTTTCCTCAAATAAAAATCCCCTTAGATTTAAATGTTCTTCTAACCCCTTGGACGCCATGGAGTTTGAAAACTCATTGCTTCACAATGCATTTGCATCCAAGAGGTTCCGTTTCTAAAACATCAGTTGAGTTTTTACCCAGAATTGCTCCTCTTTTATCTTTCTACATCTGTCCCATATATATGTACATGCTGGTGCTTAGAACAGTCAGTGGGTGATAAAACAAGAATGGTGCTATATGCTCCTAAGCCATGGGGTTATAACCCAAGTACTGACTGCAACTGTGATCAAATACTGGTTTGAGGTTATCTTAGTCACCAGAATTATTACATTTAGTGTGCTCATGTGGCTGATGTCACTGATCCCTCTTTAGAGACACTTAAGAGTGTGGTTTCAAAACTGTATTTGAAATATCTGGTGTCCTCTCCTAGAAAAACACTGATATTCTTCATCTCTTCAGACATTAAGATTTTCCAGTAGATTTCTTGCATGGAATGATACTACTTAAGGCAAAACCTTCCTACTTTCCAAACCAAAGAACAAAGCATTAGATGAATTAGCATTAGCTGAATATATCAAAAAGAATGTTGCCAAAACATTTATTCAGTTTTCATAATTTCTGGCAGGTGAAGATTCTTTTTTCCATATAATCAACTATGCATCAATTATAGAGGCAGCTTTTTGATATCTGGAATCTTTACTAAGTTAGACCTCAGGGGGATCTAAAATTTGGTCAAAAGCAGACAAGGAGAATTGCTTTTAATACTCACTTTGGACACTATGAATATCACTCCCTTCAGACTTTGTAATGCCCTACCAGTCTTCCAGGCATTTCTAAATGTTATTTATTAGCAATATGCTTCTATCACATTTAATTCCTTTCATGTTTCCCTCTTAAAGCCTGTGGTGGAGAACCACTTTCATTGTCCTCCATGTCCTTCAAGTACAGCTGTTGTCCAGAACCAAGAATACCTGGTTCATAAAATATTAGACTCTTTCTTGGTTTGCCTGACTCTTCATTATTGCATTCACTGGAAAGGCTATGAACCTGAGAAATGATCATAGGTTCTTACTTCAAATGTTTACTACCCTGTGCTGATCCATGTCTTTTCATCATTGCCATGGAGACACGTTTAATCGACCAGAGGGCTGCCTTTGATCAGAGGTGGTGTCATGTTACCTCTTTTCTCAGACCTTGCTCTTCTATTTTTCCTGGTCACACTCCTATGTCCCCCTTTTCTACCTTTCATGTGTGTCCCCTGGTCTTTTTGAAGTGTGCCTGTATGACTTCTGATTCATCAAGTCTCCTGTTTAGTCTGGCCCTTACTCTTGTCCTTTTCTAATTAATCGGGTCTTTGCTTGAACTTGAGCATACATCTTCTGGTTACTAACTTCTCTGGTTTCAACCTCGACTTTTTGATTCTCAAACTTTACTTGAAGTCGGCACTGACCTTCTGCTTGGTTACCATGACAAAAGAATGCCGCCTGCTAAAACTTCTAATTGTCTGATCTTGAGTAGCCCTACTGTACCATACCTCTCTCCCTCACTACTGGCTGCACAACTTTTGGGGCTCATCCCCTGGGCATGAGCAGTTGCTTCTGCATGGTTCTGAGTTTCCACTGACTACTTATCACAGTGTACCTTGGCATCTGTGCTGCCAGTTACCCTTGTGCTGTTTCGCTATGTCTGAGGGTCACGAGTGCAGGCGCAGGTTTCTGTCTCTGAACGTTGGCGCTTGTTTATACGCACACATTCATTTGACTAATTGATTTCCGCCTCCGTTTGGGCCTATAGACCAATTGCCCTTACGTGGCGTTCCTGTGATTGCTCGTTATGTTTGCTCCTCATTGTGACCCTGGTTTGGCTTCCGTTATCATTCCGTGTATGACCCCGGCCTGTCTGATTATCCAAACCAGTTCTGACCTGTGGCTCTAGTTGTCTCTCTCTCCGTGTATGGCCCCGGCCCGTCTGACTATCCACACCAGTTCTGACCTGTGGCTCTAGTTCTCTATTGCTCCGTGTATGACCTCCACTTGTCTGACTATCGACACTGGTTCTGACTTGTGGATCTGGCTGACTACTTGCTCCGTGTATGACACTGGCTTGTCTGACTATCCACACCGGTTCTGACCTGTGACTCTGGCTGACTACTTGCTCCATGTTGACCCCAGCTTGTCTGACTATCCACTCCGGTTCTGAACTGTAGCTCTGGCTGTCTACTCGCTCCTTGTATCTGACTTGTTGGGCTATTTGCATTGCGGTACTGTGGCTTGTGCTGTCCTCCGATCTGTTTGCCACTGTCCCCATTCTGTACCATGCGATAATGTTATATTCCTTTGGGCGCCTATCCATCCTAAGGAGAAAGAACCATATACTGGTTTCTACTCCTCTCTGAGTAGTACAGGCCTCCGCTCAGTGTCAGTCTGGTTATTGCACTGTGACCTGTCTGTTGATGTTCTGGGGCTTGCTGGGGTATTATTACTATTATTATTGTATCTTTAATAAAGGTGGTTTTTATTATATATACCTGTGTCTGATCTTCATTTCTTACTGGTTACCATGAGAGTACGTAAGGGCCATGAGTACTGAAGGTACAGGCAAGCCACCTTCTCCAAGCATCCTGTCCAGGATGGACTCGCAGGATCAATGCATTGATCAGTTGTCCTTGGCCATGCAAACGTTATTAAACTGAACTGCACACCTTGATCATTTTGCTCAGCAACCAGTGGCCTCCCCAGACTCGGCACTGGATGTTCTTGCTACTCCTGATGTTGGTGTTGCTAGAGGTTTATCTGGATCCACTCCATTACCTCAATGCTATGAGGGGGAACCTACACTCTGCCGGGGGTTCCTCATTCTGCTGGGGATTTTTCTAGAGATGGTACCACATGCATTTCCAAGCGAATGGAGTAAAGTGGGACTCCTGATTTTCCTCCTGTCGGGCAAAGCATTGGCATGGGCCAATCCTCTTTGGGAGACAGACAAACCTGTCATTTACAATTTCACTGAGTTTGTGCCCTCGTTTCGTAGGGTCCTTGATGTTCCGGGTCTGGCTACTTATTCTGCCAAACAGCTTATGACCATCCGCCAAGGAACAAGTACAGTGGCGGAGTACGCAATAGAATTCCGTA
This sequence comes from Rhinophrynus dorsalis, assembly GCA_037306005.1. NCBI lineage: Eukaryota > Metazoa > Chordata > Amphibia > Anura > Rhinophrynidae > Rhinophrynus > Rhinophrynus dorsalis. The sequence goes on along the minus strand of CM074719.1, from coordinate 102,679,260 downwards.
CTCTGGCAGTGGAGGTAGGATGGAATAATGAAGCACTTGTAGCCGCATTCTCCCAGGGCCTATGCGACTCGATGAGATCGCAGCCCGTGAGCTGTCGAGTGATCTGGAGGAGCTGATTTCAGTTATCATTCTGGTAGATAACCGGATCCAGGAGAGACCATCGTTCAATGAACGTATGCGTAGGCCCCCGATCCGGTTGGCACCCAGCTTTGGGAACCCACCCAATCCTCCCTCGCCTCCCATGTCTCCTGGTTCTGACTCCACTAGAGGAGAACCTATGCAACTAGGGTTTATGCGCCTTTCGGTGGAGGAGAGGGCGCTCCACCAGAGGGAGGGCCTCTGTTTATATTGTGGGAAGCCTGGTTACTTGTTGCACTCTTATCCTGTCCGGCCGGGAAACGCTCGTACCTAGGGTTATGTAGGGGACAGACCCTAGGTGGAGTTTCACAGTCCCCAGAGACTCTTCAAGGCAAGCCGATCGTTGAGGTAGTTCTGTCTTGGGCTGAGTCCTCGGTGGTTTCTCCAGCTTTGCTAGAGTCAGGGTTCCTCTGGGCTTTTCATTGATGCAGACTTTGCAGCCCAGCTTTCGATTCCACTGAGGCCATTGACGGGAGAACCGGTACAACCTGCACAGGTTACCCACGAGACTCGTTCCTTGTCTGGGATTTCCCTGGTTGCAGCTGCACAATCCGAGGACTGATTGGCAGATGTGTGACATCGTATCTTGGTCCCCTCAGTGCAAGAAGTATTGCCTACAGCAGCCTACAATAATTTTGTTTACTTCTACCTCGTATCTGTATCAATCCTACAGAGAGGTATTTAACAAGGTAGAGGCTAGTACATTGCCTCCACATAGGCAGTACGATTGTACTTATTGGTGGAGTCTTCCTCTCCTGTGGGGGCAGGGTTCTTTTTTGTGAAAAAGAAGGATGAGGAACTAAGACCATGTATTGATTTTAGAGGCCTAAATAAGCTGATGGTCAAGAATGCCTACCCCATTCCTTTAATCACCAAGCTGTTTGATCAGATCAAGGGCTCCACAGTATTTACTAAGCTTGCTCTCAGAGCCGCTTACAATCCTGTAAGAATAAAAGAGGGCCATGAGAGGAAGACAGCATTTAACCCCCAAAGCAGGCACTATGAATATTTGGTGATGCCCTTCAGATTGTGCAACGCTCCTGATGTCTTCCAAGAATTCATAAGTGATGTCTTGAGAGAGTTACTACAAAGGTGTGTCATGGTCTACCTGAACAACATTCTCATCCACTCTCCGAACCTAGAGACTCATCGAGCTGATGTGTCTTTGGCCTTACAGCTGTTGAGGGAGAACAAGTTATTCTGCAAGTTGGAGAAATGTGAATTTCATAGATCCCAGGTGGCATTCTTGGGGTACGGTCTAGCCATGGACCCGCAAAAACTTTCTGCTGTTTTGCAATGGCCACTTCCTATGGGTTTGAAGTCCATACAGCGGTTCCTAGGTTTCACAAACTACTATAGGAAGTTTATACGAAACTTCTCTACTGTGGTAAAACCCCTGGCAGACATGACTCAGAAGGGGGCTAATCTTTCAGACTGGTCACCCAGTGCTCTGCAAGCCTTCAAAAAACTGAAGTCCGCTTTTGACAAAGCTCCTATTCTGTCACATCTGAATCTCACCCTATCCGTTACCCTAGAAGTTAACGCTTCAGAGTCTGGTGTAGACGCGTTGCTGTCCCAGTGCGCAGGGCCCAGTAAACCATTACTTCTGTGTGGGGTTTCTTCAAAACAATTGCCTAAAACCAAGAGTCTCTATGATGTGGGTGATCGCAAACTGCTGGCCATTATTCTTTTTTTAAGGGAGTGGCTGCATCTACTAGAAGGAACTAGAATTTCGATTTTGATTCTGACAGACCACAAGAACCTCACATATCTGTCTGAGGCTAAGAGTTTATCTCCTCGACAGGCCAGATGGGCCTTGTGTCACAGTGCCTGACTTCGGCCTGCGCCATTCGTCAGGAGCAGGGTTCTGGACTGATGCTCCAACGTCACTGACTGAATCCCTCTTTGCCTGCGGCCTCCTCGCATATGGTGCTTTGTTACTGGCATCATTGATCAGGCACTTGCCTGGACACCTATTATAGGCCCAGCCTGGGAGACATAATTGGTCCCGCCTTCTCCTACTCCTTTATAAACCTCTCTGGGCCTGTGTATCATTACCCGTACGTTGTTGTTCAGTGCAGTTCTAGTTACTGTTCTTCTTGTATCCTGTGTATGACCCGGCTTGTCTGACTATCCATTCTGGTGCTGACCTGTGGTTCTGTCTGACCATTCTACCTGTGCACTCCTTTGGCTATAGACATCTAATCTGGTGCAGACATGTGGCTCTGGCTGACTACCTGCTCCGTGTATGACCCTGGCTTGTCTGACTATCCAACCTGGTGCTGACCTGGGGCTCCGTCCAACTATCCTCCCAGTGTTGCCTACTATTATTGGACATCCTATCTGGTGCAGACCGGTGGCTCTGGCTGACTATCTGCTCCGTGTATGACCCTGGCTTGTCTGACTATCCAACCTGGTGCTGACCTGGGGCTCTGTCCAACTATCCTCCCAGTGTTGCCTACTATTATTGTACATCCTATCTGGTGCAGACCTGTGCCTCTGGCTGACTATCTGCTACGTGTATGACACTGGCTTGTCTGACTATCCTAACTGGTGCTGGCCATTACCCACAGACACCCATCCTGGTGCAGACCTGGGGCTCTGGCAGACTCAGGCCTTACTAACTTCAGGTGTGAGTCAGTAATCTCCCCTGTTGTGATCCTTTATTGGAGACGAGCTCTCCCCAACTGACAGCAGGCGTCAGTCAGTGTTCTCCTTTGTAGCTACCTAGCGGTAGACTTCAGGTCGTATCCGGTACTCCACTCACTACCATTGAGACTACAAGTTGGCTCCGGCCTAGTCTCCAGCAGTTGTGGTTGACCCATTGGCAGACTCCTATTTCTGATAGATTATCTGGCCTTTTCTGTCACCCTCTGCTTATTCTCATTATTCTAGCTATTTGCATTGCTACCTATTATTCTAATAAAGGTGATTTTAACTATATCGTCTGACTCCTTGTCTTGTTTGCAAACCGTAAGATCTTGTTCCTATCGAGGTTCAACTATGTGGTTTCTTACCTCCCTGGCACTAAGAATATTAAGGCGGTTGCCCTTTCATGGCAGTTCGGGGCGGATTCTGAGGAGGAGAGTCCTCCAACTCCTGTCATTCACCCCGATAGGATATTGGCTACTATTCGCACTAGTATTACCTCTCCATTGGGAGAGGAGATATTGGCCGCACAAGCCTCAGCACCAGTTGATAAGCCAAGTGGGAGATGTTTTGTGCCTGAGTCTCTACAAACAAAATTATTAGAGACGTACCATGCCTCGTGGGCTGCTGGGCACATTGGTAGAGATCAATTCATATGGTCCATGTCTAGACTGTTCTGGTGGCCCAGACTGAGAGCAGACCGTTCTGCGTTTGTGGCCGCTTGTGCGACTTGTGCCCAGACCAAGACCCCCAGACACCTTCCGGTGGGGCTCCTTCAGTCCGTTCCGAATGGGGAACGGCCTTGGTCTCAAGTGGAACTGCCTGTCTCTGAAGGGAACATGGTCATCTTTATGATCATGTATAGATTTTCTAAGATGGCTCTTTTCATACCTCTGAAGGGACTCCCCTCCGCAAGGAAGTTGGCAGAGATTTATGCCAGAGAAGTAGTGTGCCTCCACGGTATACCCAAGGTGGTGGTCTCAGATTGTGGGAGTCATTTTGTGTCTCGTTTTTGGAGGTCTTTTTGCAAACAGGCACTAACAGGCACCAACTCTCATTCTCCTCGGCTTACCATCCTCAGTCTAACGGTGCTGCTGAGAGGTATAATCAAGCGTTGGAACAGTTCCTCTGTTGTTTCATTTCGGACCATCATGATAACTAGGTGGACCTGTTACTGTGGGCTGAGTTTGCCAGGAATTGTGCAGTGAATTCTTCCTTTCAGAACTCCCTGTTTTTGATAAATTACGGGTTTCAACCTTCTCTTCTTCCTGAACCCTTTGTGGTACAGAACATTCCAGCTCTGGACGAGCATTTGAGATCACTCCGAACTGTAGCTCTGGCTGTATAATAGCTCTTTGTATCCGACTCATTGGGCTAGTCGCATTGCGGTAATGTGGCTTGTGTTCTCCTCTGCTCTGTTTGCCACTGTCCCCATTCTGTACCGTACGATAACATTATATTCCGTTGGGTGCCTATCCATCCTAAGGAGAAATAACTGGTTACTAATCCTCTCTGAGTAGTACAGGCCTCCGCTCAGTGTCAGTTTGGTTATTGGACTGTGACCTGTCTGCTGTATGTTCTCGGGCTTGCTGGGGTATTACTATTATTATTGTATCTTTAATAAAGTTGGCTTTTATTCTAGATACCTGTGTCTGACCTTCATTTCATACTGGTTACCGTGGCACTACTTCAATTATCTATTTCCCTGGAATCTTAGCCCTCCTTCAATGTGGGCCCAGATTTCAGATTTCTTTCAATTGAAAAAATAGTTATTCAAGCATTTCTATCATTAATATTTGATACTGGTGGTCTTTTTTCCCTCTTCCTCAATAAAGGTTTGATGAAACTGGGAAACTCTTGGGAAACTGGAACATTGCGTTCCTATTGGATAAGTAACACTTGGGAGATTTTCATGCACTACTTTCCTTTATGGGCAGTGTATCTTAATAAATAAGGACTAGACCTTTTCTCCAGTTTCCACAGTACAGCAGTTAATCACTTTCCATGAAACAGTACCTACAAAAAGTACCTATACTCATTCCTCTTCAGTTCACCCTGCACCATGCCTCTCCATGTACCAACTAATTTGAATTTCCCAGTTCACAGGACTAAGAAAAAATTCTTAAAGGTTAAAATAATTGCTGACATAATTTCAAATTGAGAGGCAAACAAAATATTGTGACATTTGGTGCCTCACTCACAATCCAAAGATGAAGTCCACATATTGAGTCAATAGAAAAATGTAATCAAATATCCATAATACGCTACTCCTACGTACCAGCATCACATACTCTGCTTCTGCTATGAACACAGAAGTAATTTGCTATGACTCCCTACTAGTGTTGAGCGAGCGTGCTCGGCCGATGCTCGGATCGGCTCGAGCATCGCTCTGCTCGGCACATGGCGGTACTCGTCGAGTACCGCCATGTGCTCGCCCGCCATGTTCGGGTGGCGGGGATCTGTGCCGGAAGAGGCACAGATCTGAAGACGCTCCGCTGGACCACCAGGGACTGGAGGTACGGGGGCATTGCGGAGATGAAGGGGGCATTGTGGAGATGAAGGGGGACATTGTGGAAGAGGGGCATAGACTCTATGCCCCTCTTCCACAATGTCCCCCTTCATCTCCGCTATGCCCCTCTTCCACAATGTCCCCCTTCATCTCCTCTATGCCCCTCTTCCACAATGTCCCCCTTCATCTCCGCTATGCCCCTCTTCCACAATGTCCCCCTTCATCTCCTCTATGGCATAGAGGAGATGAAGGGGGACATTGTGGAAGAGGGGCATAGCGGAGATGAAGGGGGACATTGTGGAAGAGGGGCATAGCGGAGATGAAGGGGGCATAGCGGAGATGAAGGGGGACATTGCGGAGATGAAGGGGGCATTCGGAGATGAAGGGGGCATAGCGGAGATGAAGGGGGGCATTGACCAGGCACCCTCCCCTCATCAGAGCAGGGGGTGCCTGGTGTAATGCTCGTGTCGCCCCATGCATTTCAATGGGGCTCGGGTGCTCGGCCGAGCACTCGAGCCTCAGGGGGTGCTCGGTCAGAGCACCCGAGCACCCGAGCATCGGGGTGCTCGCTCAACACTAAATGTTAGTCTTCTAACATTGCTGCTTGATAGCAGTGTCCTGCAGTCATTGACAATATAACCAGCCTCACTGAAAACCCTCTCAGACTCCATGCTTGCTGGAGGACAACTGAGGGGTTCCACTGCAGTACGTGTCACTACAAATAGGTGTCAAAGGTGCAGCACTTACAGTAGCAGAGGCACTAGTCATATCTAACACTGCGTATGTTAATAACGTGTGTTGCTGTTGTTGCTGCTGGGTACTCAAAACAGGTGTGTGTCTGTGTGGCTAAGGGGGACTTGGACTTTGAAGAGGCAATGATGCTGATGATGACTGGTAGGGTCGCTGTGTGCTTTTTGACATCTGTGCTTGTCCAGAGTCAGACCTTCCAATGGCTTTCTCAAACAGTTTGTAGACAGGCACAGTGCTCCTTAAAAGTGGTGAAAGATTCAGCCTTTGACTTTCTGCTAACCTTATAGCCCTGTCATCATCCTCACTCTAAATTTCATCTGTATCTGAACAAGAGAAGGATGCTGGACAGATATATTCTAGATCTGCATCATCAGTCATAATTAGGTCATCCTCAGCAGCATCAGCATCACCTGACAAATCTTACCTACTACCCTTATATTCCTCTAAGCTTTTTACTTTTATTGTAAAAAGTTCCCTACTACTGGTGTTTTGTTGCTTGTTTGTCTCACTATCTTATGCAGCAGGCGATTCAGTTTCTACACCTTCCTCTATTTTGCAATTGCCAGCATCATCAACACTTGAATGCAACTTGTTGTCATCTTCAGTGTTCTTTTATGGTTCTTTATTTCTACTGGTGGTGTTGGAACTAGTTTTGCTGGTACCTTGACAAACTGCATCCTCCCTTGGAGTAGAGGGATCATCATCATTGAATGCACACGTGTCACTGGGTGACTGTAGAATAACGACATTGACAAGTACAGGTACAGTAAAATCAATATTTTTATTAAAATAAGAACAGAATAAATAAGAATAGCACTTCCCCAACCCTCACAGGACCAGGTGTGTAAACAGCACAGGATCTCCGACTGTAAGGAGGCAAATATCACTCTGACTGAATATATATACTAGTAGCAAGGATGGTAGTAGCTACTAGTACAGGGGCAGCTGTGAAGCCCCTGTGAACAGAAGGAAAACCCCCTAGTACGTGAGGGTAGTTTAACTCAGCTAGGGTAAACCAACAGGCAGTGGTGACTGAGAATCCCTAGAATGCTAGGGTACACAATGGCACAGAATGGAATGACAGACAGTAGGAATGGCAGTGGCACGGACTGATGCAGAATGAGCACCGCTTGACCGGAGGAAACAGCTGACGGCAACAGGTCAGCCGAATTATCATGATGGTCAGAGATAAAACAGCACAAGAATTGTTCCAACCCCTGGTTGAACCTTTCAGCAACACCATTCATCTGGGGGTGGTAGGCAGAGGAAAATGACAGTTTGATGCCATATGGTCACAGAAGGCCTCCAGAACCTTGACACAAACTCACTACCACGGTCAGAGACTAATACCTTGTGTACTCCGTGGAGTTAGAACACGTCTCTAGCAAACACCACAGCTAATTCCTTGGAGGAAGGTAGTCCCTGGAGAGGGACAAAATGAGCCATTTTGGAAAAAAGGTCCACTATCATTAGTATGACCATACACCCCTTGGACAGTGGCAACTCCACCATAAAATCTATGGATACATGTGTCCATGGGCGCTTACCATTTGGAATCGTCTGGAGCAACCCCAGAGGAAGGTGTCTTGGGGTCTTCGCACGAACACAAACGGAACAGGCCTCCATAAAAGCTGTACAATCTGCTCTTAGACTAGGCCACCAAAAGAGCTGAGATACTGACCAGATCAGTTGGTCATGACCAATGTGCCCAGCTGACCTCAAGGAATGGTATGTCTCCAGTAGTTTGGTACGGAGAGGTTCGGCTACAAAACATTTGCCACTAGGTTTTTATGCTGGAGCATTGCCTTGGGACACCAGGATCTCCTCGCCCAGAGGAGACGTGATACTAGTGCGTATGATGGCCAATGTGTGATCTGGATGAATAATAGGTACAGGTGCACTTTCAGTCTCATGGTCTGGCCCAAATTGCCTAGAAAGAGTGTCAGTTCGAACAGTTTTACTCCTGGGAGATATGACACCACAAAATTAAATCTGGACAGGAATAGTGCCCATCTGGCCTGCCGTGGTGACAGCCTCTTCGCCTCTGATAGATGTCAGATTTTTATGATCTGTCAAGATCCTGATTGTGGCCTTCGTCCCCTACAGGAGGTGACACCATTCACGGAGAGCGAGGATTATGGCTAGCAACTCGCGATCGCCTATGTCGTATAGGCTCTGGGCTTTAGTCATCTTTTTGGAAAAGAACCCACATGGCATGAGGGTCTTACTGGGTGCGGGTCTTTGGGACAACACTGCTCCTACTCCTGTCTCCAATGCATCCACCTCCAGGGTAAAGGGCAAGGTAGGGTTCAGATGCAACAACACTGGAGCCACAGCAATGGCAGTCTTCAAAGCTTCAAAAGCACTGTTGGCCTCAGGGGACCAAGCAGAGGGATTAGCCCCTTTATGGGTTAAATCAGTCAACGGTTTGACTACTGTAGAAAAATTTTGTATGAATTTTCTATAATAGTTTGTGAATCCTAACAATCTCTGTATGGTCTTCAGGCCCACCGGATGTGGCCATTGCAGAACTGCTGAGAGTTTCTCTGTATCCATAGCAATACCATCAGCAGAGATTACATACCCCAGAAATGGCACTCGATCTTTACGGAATTCGCATTTTTCAAGTTGAAAATATAGTTTGTTCTCTCTCAGTTTTAACAATACAGTAGCAACATCTCTCAGATGTGTCTCAAGGTTTGGAGAGTGTATCAAGATCATCCAAGTAGACTACTACGAAGGACTGTAGCAGATCTCTTAGAACATTGTTTATAAATTCTTGGAATACTGCTGGCACATTACATAGCCTAAAGGGCATGACCAAATACTCATAATGGCTACTACAAGTATTGAAAGTGGATTTCCACTCATCGCCTTCTTTGATTCGGATTAGGTTATAAGCTGCCCATAAGTCAAGCTTCGTGAAGACTGAGGAGCCCTTCAAGCGGTCAAACAACTCGGTTATCAATGGAATGGGGTACAAATTTTTTACCATCAGCTTATTTAGACCTCTATAGTCGATACAGGGTCTAAGCTCCCCATCTTTTTTCTTTACAAAGAAAAATTATGCCCCAGCGGGCGAGGAAGACTTCCTGATAATTCCCCTAGCCAAGGCATCAGAAATGTACACCTCCATAGCTCGGTTCTCCTCTACCAACAAAGGGTAGGTGCAGCCTTTAGGAGATATCATGCCTGGCTTCAAATTAATAGCACAGTTGTATGACCCATGCTTCGGCAAAGTGCTAGCCTCCCCCTTACTGAATACCTCACTGAACGACTGGTACTCTGAGGGTATAGAGGGGGAGTATCACTGTGCCTGTGATTTCTGTAACTGAGCGACATTGTTATTTTCGGGTTTACCCTGGCCTTATTCTTATTGGCTCTGTGTTGGTGACTCCTCCCAGGGTTTGCCTTTATATACACCCTCCTGTCATTCTACCGGTGCCCTTTCGTGGTGTACCCATATCTAGCGATTAGACTTACTTGTTCCTGTTTCCGTGTATGATTCGGCTCGCCTGACTACGTTTAGTTCCTGACGCTCCTGTGATCCGATTCCGTTTCTGACCTTGGACCGGCTGACTAACTAGCCTGGCTGAGTATCCAATTCCGTTACGGACTAAGGACTGGCTGACTGACTCAGTGTGTACTGACCTGGCCTGGCTTAGTATCCAATTCCGTTACAGATTAAGGACTGGCTGACTAACTCCATGTGTACCGACCTGGCTTAGCTGAGTAGCCAATTCCATTACCGACTAAAGACTGGCTGACTACTCTGTGTGTGTGTACCGACCTGGCTGTGCTGGTGTCTGGTCGTACCATCTAGACTGGCTGTATATTCCATGTGTGCCGACCTGGTTGAGCTTCTGGTTCTGTTGCTAATGGGACTGGCTGACTACTTCCGTGAGTACCGATTACTGATTGGTTACGTTACATACCTTGCTCTCTCCCACTCACTATACTGCATTGCACCCGTTAGGCCTACCTGCTCCAGTAGTCTCCTGGGGCTTGTGGGAGCGCTAACACTCGCCAGTGTCTGTGTTGCCTCCAGTAACCCTAAAGTATTAGGGTCCAGTCTGAGCCAGACTTCTGCCCGTGTTGCCTACGCTAACCCTAGTGGTCTAGGGTCAGAATACTGCCAGTGTCTGGTGTATGTTGCCTCCATTATCCCTAGCGTGTTAGGGCCAAGTCGCTGCTAGAGTCCTGTCCGTGTTGCCTCCGTTAACCCTAGCGTTCTAGGGTCCAGTAACTTCCAGAATCTTGCCTGTGTTGCCTCCATTAACCCTAGCATTCTAGGGTCCAGTCACTGCCAGAATCTTGTCTGTGTTGCCTCCGTTAACCCTAGTGTTCTAGGGTCAAGTCACTGCCAGAGTCTTGCCCGTGTTGCCTCCGTTAACCCTAGCGTTCTAGGGTCAAGTCGCTGCCAAAGTCCTGTCAGTGTTGCCTCCGTTAACGCTAGCGTGCTAGGGTCCAGTCACTGTCAGAGTCCTGTCCGTGTTGCCTCCGTTTACCCTAGCCCCTAGGGTCAGTTCTTTGCCAGAGTCTTCCCTGTGTTGCCTCCATTAACCCTAGAATTCTAGGGTCAGGTATCTACCTGAACACTGTGCTGCCTCCGATATCCCTAGTCTACTAGGGGATTGCCCTGCAGTTACCCATCACATTGTACCACCTATTTGTGATTTGGGGCTCTTGAGGATATTCTTGTTCCTGCACCTATCTACGAATTCAGCCTGCAAGTCCAAGATCTTCAGAATTATCTCTTATTATTGCTACTGTGATAGTTCTACCCTGACCCGAGTCAGATTTGGAAAGTACTTGGTACGGACCTCATCTGGACCTGAGCTTTTCAATAAAGCTTTTAAGCTTACCTAACTGTCTGAGTGTTCTTACAAAACCATGACAGAAAGGTACACAAAATCTTAGTGGGCTGCTGTAGACAAGACTTCTGACAATAATCGGACCAAGATATGATGTCATAGGTTTTCCAGTCCATTCTGGGGTTTTGTGTCTGAAGCCAAGGAAACCCCAGAATGATTGTGTAATGTGGAGACTGAATGACCTGAAATTGTAGGGTCTCCACATGGAGAACTCCTACTCTGAGAGACAGCGGACAGGTGACGTGTGTGACATGGGATTGTACTAGCAATCTACCATCGATCGCTTCCACAGGCAGTGGAGAAACTCGAGGCACCAAGGGAATATTATGTTGTTTAGCGAATTCGCCATCAATAAAGTAGCCTGCAGCTCCTGAATCAATCAGGGCTGGTGTCGCAACAGAGAAGGCTGTCCAAGAGATTGCCACCTGTAAGATGGGCTTGTTCTGTTCTGGGTCTGGGGACTGATTTATGCCACCTAGGATCTGTCCCCTCAGGGTTCCTAGGTGTGTGCGTTTCCCGGACATACTGGGCAGGCCCGTAAAATATGTCCAGCCTCACCACAGTACAAGCATAGACCTTTATGACGGAAGGACCGCTCCTCCCTGGACAGCCATGTGAAACTGACTTGCATGGGCTCAGTCCTGCTGACCTCAGCGCTAGGTGGCTTGGGAGGTGAGGGAGGCATGGGTGGGAACTCCCAGTTAGTCACCAGTTGAGACTCAAGTCTTGGCTTGTGGTTCTTGAATGAGGATCTCTCTCTAATGTGGGTATCAATCAGTATAACAAAGGAGATAAACTGATCTAGATCCTCTGGCAGCTCACGGGCTGCCACCTCATCTTTAATGATATCATTAAGCCTTTGTGAGAAGGCTGCCACCACAGCCTTGTTTATCCAGCCTACCTCTGCCGCTAGTGTACGAAATTTAATAGCGTATTCTGCTACTGTATGGGCACCCTGGCAAATGGTCATTAGTTTTTTTGTGGCAGAGGCTGCTCGGCATGGAACATGAAATACTTTACGGAAGGCATCCACGAATTTCACTCTGGAAGTACCAGTTCCAAAAAAATTCTGAACTGATTTATGAATCCATGGCATACCATGGGTTCCCCATCATATCTTAGAGGGAGTGGAGCGGCTCTGTACAGCCCTCTGTAAATTGTGTTTTCCACCTGAGTAGTTACTACCGATGACGAAACAGAGGAGGCCACCGGTAGTTGCGCAGTCTTATCGAGATGCTCTGTACGATTAAGGAGAGTCTGCAGCGCCATAGACAACTGGTCAATACGTTGTTCCTGAATATCCATTCTGGAAAGGATATTAGGCAACTGTCGGCTACCAGTATCTGTACTTTCAGAGTTCATGGCCCTTTCGTACTGTCACGGGGTGACTGTGGTATAATGACACTGACAAGTACAGATACAATAAAATCAATATCTTTATTAAAATAAGAACAGAATAAATAAGAATAGCACTTCCCCAACCCTCACCGGACCAGGTGTATATACTATAGACTAGTAGCGAGGATGGTAGTAGCTACTAGTACTGGAGCAGCTGTGAATCCCCTGTGAACAGAGGGAAAATCCCCTAGTACGTGAGGGTGGTTTAGCTCAGAGACAGATCTCCCTAGAACGCTAGGGTAAACCAACAGGCAGCGGTGACTGAGAATCCCTAGAACGCTAGAGTAACGGAACAGGCAGCGGTGACTGAAAATCCCTAGAACGCTAGGGTAACAGAACAGGCAGTTGTGACTGAGAATCCCTAGAATGCTAGGATAACTGAACAGGCTGTGGTGACTGAGAATCCCTAGAACGCTTGGGTAACCCAACAAGCAACGGTGACTGAAAATCCCTAGAATGCTAGGGTACCCAATGGCACAGAAATGAACGACAGACAGTAGGAATGCCAGTGGCACGGACTGATGCAGACTGAGCACTGCTTGACCGGAGGAAACAGAGCACAGAGTGTGCAAGCGGAGACAGTAGGCCATGGGTATAGAATGATGGATAGTCAGCTGGAGCAGGGGTTAGCACGGAGCGGGTAGTCAGCCAAAACCAGGAGACAGACCAGAGTGGGTAGTCAGCCAAAGCCAGGAGTCAGACCGGAGTGGGTAGTCAGACGGAGCCAAAGGTCAGACCGGAATGGAAGGCAGTAGTCAGGGATCAAACTGAGCCGAAGTCAAAACTTAGCCAGGAGTTAACACAGAAATGGAGCATCGGAGTCACAAGAGCTATAGTGCACAGGTACACCATGAAAGGACAAAGGAGTAAAGGCAGGCTGAGGCCTATAAGGCCTAGCATGTAGGCGGAGACTCACTCTGGCAATTAACAGCGGCCATTAAGAATAGCATATGTGCCTCAGCGAGACAACCAGGAAGTAATGCAATGTTGCGTGCAAGCACAGTGTCGCTGGAGGCAATCACGGGCACCTATTGCTGCAGTCAGTTTTTGGACTGCTACTTTAATCTCATGTCCCTGCACTGCTCCATTCCCCCCTGCCCCTTGTGCGTTTGCTGGACATTACGCAACGTCACTGTGATATTTTTACTGTGCTATGCACAACACAACTGATGGAGCTGTATGATGCCTAGCCCAGTCAGCTGTCTGTCACTGTCACGTAATATATTTAGTTCTTTATTCTTTTTAATTAATTTTTTTAACATTTTTTTTTTTTTAATTAAGTTGTTCATCCTGTTGTCATATCACAGTCTATAAAAAAAAATTATTACTGAAAAACAAAATCAACAGCTTCTTTCCCCAGACTTTCCCACCCAGCACAGTGACAATAACAGCAAGATCAGCAAGAAAATAGGTCCCTAGCTGCCTTTGTCTTGCCAGTCAGTGACATGGAATTTTGGAGTATTTGAGGTCACCTCCTCCCTCCCTTCTTCTCCCCAGAGTGTCCCACTGACTCTCCTAATAAAGAGAACAAATGTCCTACTTAAAATATTCCCTAAACTAAACTTAAATTCCCCTGCCTTCTCTAGTTCAAAAAACATACTGCTCTCCCCTCTCACAAACACAAAATGGCATGCTGGGAAAGCCTGACAGCCTTTTATATGGCTGTAGAAAACTTTTGTGTGGTGGAGAAATATTTTTCTTCCCATTGATTTCAATGGGTGAAAAAGGCCAGAAAAACTGGAAAAACTGCACTCGCGGGAAATTATTCGTCAAGCGGAAAGTGCCATTATTCGCCGATTTCAGTTTGAGGAGAACATTTTCGCCCATCCCTATTTAAGACATCTAAATCTATATGTATTTCTATGCACAAATTTTTAGATGCAATGCTCTTTTTTTAAACAAGCAATGTAGCACTTTGAGTGGATTAACAAAAACACAGCTAAATGCAAAAGAAAGCACATTTAGCACTATAATCTATTTTCTATCTGTTTTTCCAGGAGCAATTTTATTAATTTGTCCCATATGAAAGAAATGGTTGTTAAAGTATCATTTTCATGTATTTTATTGTTATTTTTTGCAGGGGAATGTCATTTACAGTGAATGTTTTAGTGCTGTTTAATTTATTGATATAATTTTTTATTACCTCTTTATAGCCAGAGGGGCCACCTCATGCTGTTGGGTTAGTGTAGCTGCAATAAATAATGTTTATATTTTTAGGTCATCTCAATAACACTTCAAAGTGACTGTATGGTAAAAGAAGTCCATACCAGCTAGCTACTGCATAACTGATGGAAGATTGGGAGCTGAAAGTTGAAGAACTGAGAAGAACTTGTACAATTCTAGAGCAATATAATATTTCTCCAAATTCCAACTGATATAAATGTGGCACTAAAGGGATAGGTGAAAAAATATTTTTTTCAGGGGAATTTTCAGGAAAAAACCACAATTTACCAATTTTTCAATAGAAATTACCATTAATTGAAAATACAAAAAAATTATATTTATATTTATATTACCACCCCATTATTATAAAAATACTCAACTTCCCACCATGCTGTAAGTGCTATTGAGGCAGAGAGAACTGTAGGAGAGGGAGAGAGAGAGAGAGAGGTAAAGTGTGTGTATGTGTGTTTGTGTATGTGTGAAAGAGAAAGAGAGAGAGAAAAATAGTTTTGAGTAGTTAGGTAGTTACAGAGAGTTAACACCAGTACACATTTTGCTGCTGTTGCCTGCAGCACTACAGTGCCAGTGCAAGTGTGGGGAAAAACTAGTGGGAGGACTGCTGACGATGATTTGTAAATCAACAAATCACACCATCTGCAGATACTGCTGCCCCCAGCCCCATCGCATTCTGCTGCTGCCAACCCAACCATATCCCATGGGACTCAGACATGGGTAGGGTAGGCGTTAGGGATGGACGAAATCTCTTGTCTTGTTCCTGCGAGAAATTCCTCAAACCATGTTGTCCGCTTTTTCGCGGGAAAATCCCCTTTAAAACTAGCAATTAAAATGATTGCGTTTTTCGCCCATTGGCCAAAATTTTCCGCCATTTTTTTCAAAGGCTAGAAAGTTTCCGCCTTTTTGCTATAAAACGTGACGTATTTGCGTAAGTCAAACACAATAGAAGCAGCTACAGAGTGAGGTAGACACCAGTGTTGTGTCTGCTGCCAGTGCTGAAGCTGCTACCACCAGTGCTGAAGCTGTTAGTGTGTCTTGTAATACTCAGGAGGGGGGGAAGGAGAAGATGATGCCAAGTATGACATCAAGGGACTCTAAGTCACATTTGCCATCCCCAAGAAGTCCTGCCAGTGCTAGTACTACTACCAAGAAGATCCAGGAGCTTGTAACTGTTAGGAGTGAAGGAGGAGGAGGAGGAGGTAATCAGATTCATCATATTACTATTGACTGTGAGGAGAAGAGTCTGGGGATGAACTTGATGTGCATGGTGATAGTAGTAGTGGGGCACTGACCGCACATGCCAGTGTGGTGGAGGAGAATCGCAAGCAGGGCATCAAGCTGCTTCTGAGAAGATTCTATCCAGCAGAATATGCTAGGATGCAGGCAGGGAGGGTTCATCATTACTATTAAACTGCCAGCAAGATGTTATGTGTCCTTAGTGGGGTCTGGACAAGGGGTATAGTGACAGCGGCAGTATTTGGGTTCTGGTGTCAAGGTGTTTGGATACAGTTGTGCCCCCAGATGTTATTTACCACATACACTGTACACACTGCAGTTGCTGATGAGAGCCACAGTTCCTGCTCTCAAGGGAAAAAATTATATTCTCATAACAACGCACCCATGATTTTGGAGGAGGGGCAGGTGGAGAAGAAATATTGGCCAACTTCTTCTTTTCTCCACATAGACTGGGGGCTACTTATTGTGCTGCTACTGCCTCAGACGCATCACTGGAGCTAGTCAGAGGCGGCAAGTGGAACCTTCATCATCCATCAACCATGTTACTGCTGTTGTTGATCCCATTCCCTTTTAGCTGCCTAATCTTCCTGTTGTTTAAACAATTCAGTAGCAGCAGCTCAAGAACATCAGTCGCAAATTCCGCATCTATATCAGGGCATTTGACAATGGCCAATGGTCACTGGCTAACAGGATATCACCTGCTGGCACTAGGCCAGTAGTACATTTTTTTTTCTCAGGGCTTGTGCCAGGGGGTTCCTGTCTCTATCACTTTACATACAAATTTCTTATTTTATTTTTTTGTTTTTTTTTTATTAACTGTCCCCACAATACCACTCAAGAAACCCCCCCAAAATAAATTCATTGTTCAACTGATTCATTCCCCAGACTCTACCAACACAGGCACCCTCCTCAGACCTCTTTTATACCATGTCTTTTGGAGTTTTTCATTGGTATTTAGGATTTATTTTTTATTAACTGCCCCCCCAATCCCAGTAAACAAACCCCCCAAAAAAAATTCCCTTATTCTTTCCCCACTCCCACCAACACAGGCATCCTCATGCCCCTTTTATACTATGCCTTTGGGAAATAAAATAATAATTGTTTTGTGTTGTGTGTAAATTCAATGTTCCCATTGATTTCAATGGAATGAGCTAGGCGAAAAAAGCAGAAAATCTGCACAGGAAATTATTTGCCAAGAGGGAAGTGCCATTATTTGGCAATTTCAGGTTGAGGCAAAAATTTTCGCCCATCCCTAGTAGGCACCTCTCCCATTTGTCGCCACTTGTCGAGCAATGCCATGATGAGTGTGAAGTTGCTTTGACAAGTAGGCAGCTCTTTGATTCGTCGCCACCTGTCCCCATCTTGTTGCTCCGGTTCACATTGGCTGGGGGGACGGTGGGACAAGATTAGGTTAATCTGACAGGCCTGGGTAATTTGATCAAGTATGAACAGAATACAGCTGGACCCGGATTGATCGCCATTGTTAGTGTGACTTGTCCCCTTGATTTCCCATTGGCTGGAGATCGGAGCAGCAAGATTGAATTATGTTTCTTTGTTCCTTTGTTTTATACTGTATAAAATGTCCCCATGTTCCCGGCTTAAAGTGTGTGTGTTTGTTTTGGAACTACACGAGCATGCTGTCCTTTATGCTGAGAATGGTTTAAAGGGTCCCCTTTGACCCCCATTCCAATACACTTCTTTCCAGTGAAGCTCACCTTTTGCTGTTCAGTAGTCCTGTTGTTTATTCATTGTGAAACTTGACTTAGCAACCACTGCAAAACCTTTCACATATTCAAATAATACTCAAGTATATGTGTATGAATTGACTTTGATGTAAGGTGAAAAACCTGTACAGCAATACTGGTACTTTTCAGAGATCAATGGTGTTTTGGAGAACGTATGAGCAACTCAGCTTGTTTTTTTTTCAGAAGGCTGTTTTTCACGTGAAATATACCCTTTGGGTGCTTTTAGAAGTCTTCACTACATATCGGTACAATACAAACATGTTTATGCTTTACTCTATTGGTAAATGTATTAAAGGAAGCCTATTACTATCAAATATATGTGTGTGTGTTGATATTGATGTTGTATTAGCCATTTATCTGTATAACAAAAACGTTATGAGTTATGTATCCATAATACTTATGAAGGGATGTCCCTAATCGTAGGAGTCAATTAATTAAACAGGGACCATCAGTGGATTTGGATATGTATTGATGCAAGGAGATGATGTTTTCCCTGCAAATTGTGTTATCAATTGACCCGACTTGTGGCTTTGTCATGCTCCTGTCCTGTAGCCAAACACATTTATCTCAATAATTAACCTTACATTGCTAGGTGTGTGATGGATTTTCCTCATCAGAGTATAAATCAGAGCGTATATTTGTTTTGCTAATCTATCCTGCCAGTGAATAATTTAACCAAGAATATATGGTTGGCTAACACTAGTGATGAGCGAGCATGCTCGGCCGAAGCTCGGTTCGGCTCGAGCATCGCTCTGCTCGGCACATGGCGGTACTCGTACGAGTACCGCATGTGCTCGCCCGCCATGTTCGGGTCTCCTCCCCGCACGTTTTGCGGCTGCTGCGCAGCCAATAAACGTGCGGGGAGGCTCTGACATCAGTGTAATGCCAGCAGCCATGTTGGCTGCTGGCATTACACTGATTGGCTGGCCAGAACCCGTGATCGGGTGCTGTATAGCACCCGACGCGCGAGTTCGGCTCATTCTTAGCCAGGGAGAGATGCGCTTAGGCAGGGAAAGTCAGTGTAGGGAGAATAAAATTGTTGAAACTCTTTCAAGACCCAAAAGTCCTTTTTAGGACTGTTGTGTGTGGGGGCAGCATTTATATTTTGTTTGGGGGGGCACAATTTCCTTTTTTTTGTGGGGGGGATATTTTTTAAGGTGACATATAATACTAGATGCACAGGAACTCAGTGTAGGGAGAATAAAATTGTTGAAACTCTTTCAAGACCCAAAAGTCCTTTTTAGGACTGTTGTGTGTGGGGGCAGCATTTATATTTTGTTTGGGGGGGCACAATTTCCTTTTTTTTGTGGGGGGGATATTTTTTAAGGTGACATATAATACTAGATGCACAGGAAGTCAGTGTAGGGAGAATAAAATTGTTGAAACTGTTTCAAGACCCAAAAGTCCTTTTTAGGACTGTTGTGTGTGGGGGCAGCATTTATATTTTGTTTGGGGGGGCACAATTTCCTTTTTTTTGTGGGGGGGATATTTTTTAAGGTGACATATAATACTAGATGCACAGGAAGTCAGTGTAGGGAGAATAAAATTGTTGAAACTCTTTCAAGACCCAAAAGTCCTTTTTAGGACTGTTGTGTGTTGGGGCAGCATTTAATTTTTTTGGGGGGTGGCAGAATTTCATTTTTTTGTGGGGGGGGACATGTTCTAAGGTGACATTGTACTAGGTGTAGTGTTGAGCGAGCATGCTCGGCCGATGCTCG